>OY804521.1:34518606-35118606 GCA_963680855.1 Lepeophtheirus nordmannii
ATAAATTATCTCTCTATATTTGACTGTAACCTTTAGGACTTGTCTCAATGTACAACTTGAACATTGGATTTATTTAATTTTCTATATTGGGACAGGTTTGCATATTTGGAACAAATGATGTACTTGCTCGCTCAAAACTTGTTCAAATCTACATAGTCTAATCTCGATGTTTGTTTGTTTTTAAATAGTAACATGATCTGATATGACTTTGTATATAGCTTCATTTCCAAATATATAGGGACTGCATCTATTTAGTTCATAAGTCTAAAAAATTGACATATTATCTAATTTTGTTGGATTTTTTTTTTCCTAATAGTTGTTTACATATTATTTAGTTAGTAAACATGTTAGATACCTGAGCAAATCTACAATCTAATCTACATAGCCTAATGTTTGATCAATGAATATAGTTTATTTCACAAACATATAAGTTTTACATTGAATGCAAATCATACATAGGTACATATTGATATGCATAATACAATATTCATTGAAGTAATCGTCAAAAGGTTGAGTGTTTAATTGTACGTAAATACTTCCGACATTTTTTATTTGCTCTTCTTGGCTTTTACGTTTCGTTTTCTAGCTATGTAGATACGTCATACAAATTTTATAAATTATTATAATAATACTAATATATCTTATAGTTATATATCCTCACACTGTTGAATGATAGTAGCAGCAGCAGCAAGGAATGTGTCTACTGTATAGCCAGCTGCTATATGCGCGCCCACATTTGCTGTTCCTTCCCTATTTTTTAATACATTTATTTTAACATTTAGTGTACGTGAGGTTTGATCAATTGGATTGTTTTGAATGAAGAAGTGTTCAACGAATTGTTGATCCCTAAGCAGTAGTTTGATGTATGATTGATGACACTTCCGATAGCAAAAGAATGGCTCCTTAACTGAGGATAATTCATTTTAGTAGCAGTTAGAAACGGCTGCCTTAGACTTGGACTTGGAGGTGCTCTCTAACTAAGTGTAGTAAGTGGAAGGTAGTTTGGGGAATCCCCGTCTGCATTGAAATTAGGCAGAAAGAGCATAGACAAGGCAACGGAGTTCAGTTCATCGCTATCTTGGCTCTCAAATGGACTACTTTGTCTATGACTTGCCCTTTAAGGAAAGGAGCGAATTGGTAAATATTCTGAATGCTCAAGACGCCTGGTACGAACTCGGAGGACACTGTCTGGGATATGACATTACACAGCTCTCAAACTTCCGTACTCGCTCCACATCCAAAAGAGGAGAAACACCCGCGGATCTTCTTCTCATCCACTGGGGGCAAAAGAATCGAACCGTAGGGGAGCTCTTTATTCATTTGAGTGAGCTTCAACTCTATCAAGGTAAAGACCCATGCTCAATTAATTGTCATGGATTCATCAACAAAACTCCATTTCACATATTAGTTCCTTCTATTTTTTTATTATTTTCCTTTCCTTTGAAGCAATGTCCGTTCTGAAAAACTACGTTCCCAAAAATTTACACAAATTTTTTGAGCAGCCATGTCCAACCGTCTCAAGTATGCCTCTTCCTCTAGGAAACACTCCCATACCTCCTCCTATCCCATATCACATTCCACAGGTGAGATTCTACATCATTGATATGTATGTGTTTATTTATTTATATATGTATCAAATATAGAGTAAATATGTTGAAAACAATTTGAATCACACGGAATCCAAGAGTTGCTATAAGGCCTATCGGCCCACTCAATCCATTGCCATTTCAAAGCCTCAACTCAATTTGCAGTCATGCACAAGGTATGTTATTATCAAGATGACAGATGACTCTTCTTAATACTCCATCTTAAATATCATAGTTGGGTACCTTCTAAAAGTGGCAAAAAGGCAAATCAAATGAATAATAAAGTGAGTTTAAACATCCCTCCAAATCCAATAGTTCGTGGATCTTCCCCGGGGGAAGGAACTTTTTACTTACCTGGATCATCTTCTATTATGAAGAGGGGTCCCTCAGGACTACCCGCCAATGAGTCTGGAGTTTGGTTGAATGAGGTTTCTTTTGAAGAGCTTAAAAGTGCTTGTAATAATTTTGATATGGAGTCCAATCTTCTTGGTCGTGGAGGATTTGGAGAAGTCTATAAAGGTGTTTGGAATGGCCAAGAAGTTGCTGTAAAGAGAATACGTGAGGATAAGCGACGGGTTCTAGGAAGTGAAGAATTTGAAAAGTATGGATGATATTGTTTATATCTTTTGAACTCTTTAATAACTTTACATTTTTACTTTGAAGGTGTATTAGCCAGATGATTATGGAGTTGAGAACACTCATGTCTTTTCCGGCTCGAAATATTCTTCCACTCATGGCTTATAGTTATGATGAAACATTTAAGGTTTCAAATTTTCATTATGCTCGTAATTCATTTATCATTGTCATATATATTATTTTAGACTGACCCTTGCTTGGTGTATCAATTAATGGCCAATGGCTCACTGGCTGATCGTCTTCGTTGTAAGCATAATACGGATGTTCTAACGTGGGAACAACGAATAAGTATTGCAACAGGTACGTTAGTTTGTTTCTGAGTGTCATTGCCCATAAATGTGAATATGTATATAGGAACTGCATGTGGTTTGGTATATCTTCACGCAAATCAAATCACTCACGTCGACATAAAAAGTCCCAATATTTTATTGGATGAGTATTTGGAGCCCAAGATAGGTGATTTTGGACTTGTAAGATGGTTGGATCAGTCAGCTGAGAATTCTTATAGAATTGTGAGTTCAGTTCAAGGAACTGCACCCTATCTACCAGATGATTATATCAGAAGTAAACAATTATCACCAGCTGTGGATACGTTTTGCTTTGGGATTGTTTTATTTGAGTTAATTACAGCTAAATCACCTTCCTGGCAAGATCCCGAATCCAAGTAAGTGTATATTTTAGAGGTAAAACTTATAACTAGCAAATGACTTCATAGGTATCGGATGCGTGATATAATGCTAAAACAGGATTGCAATTTAAAAAAGTGGATCGATCCAAAATTGTCGCACTGCGGTTGGTCACAGTCATTGTTTATTATCGGTATGTTGATTTCCTTGTATTTTCAACCAATACTTCACGTGTAAATCATTTTATTTCTAAGGTCAATTATGTGCCGTTAGTAATCGGAGACAAAGACCGGAAATGAAACAAGTTTTTGAAGCCTTGAAAAAGCTGAGTGAGTTTAATTCGCCACCAAACTATGGTATCAACAATGAGAGTGGTGCTTCTCAATATAAACGGCATGCAGATATGACGGAATTCACTAATCACATGTCTGAGTGCCTGTCAGGAGTAGAAACTGATATGGTTCCTCAGATTCTAGAAACCAACAAAAATATAAATAACTTCTCCTCAGCAAATATACCTTTAATCCTTCAGGAGCAGTCTACTTCCGACAATTCATCTCTTGACCCAACAACGACCAACAACTTTGTTTCTTCAAGTCAATTCAGCTCTTCATTCAGAGAAGAAACAACGAATTCATTATCAAAAACTAATAATGCTAATTCAAATATATGCAATGATGTTCAATCCGGACAATTTAATATACCCCATTTCTCAAACATCATAAACAGTGATTTACCCAACCTAAGTAATTTACGCATGGATAATGAAGAGTTGGAGAGTCGAGTTGAGTCCAATATTATTCCAGATTTAAGCATCTTAGCAATTGATAATGGAATTCCAAATTTAGAAGAATCTAAATCCAAAAGCTCAAATGAAGAGAATAGTTCACAAAAATCCTCTATTCTTAATAAATTGAAACAAATGGACAATATTGACAATAACTTATGTAGTTCTAAGCTCGCTAATATCCAGATATCCATTGACTCTTGTCAAAATGTGGAAGACATATTGTAATCCAGAAATATATATATTTGCGTTCTTGTATAATTAGTGATATTTTTAAGAAGTAAGATATATATTTTTTAAAGGAAATTGAATTTTAACTCGTTACTGGAATGTATAATTTTTTATTTAAATTATGATTCTTCTTATTATTTTTAAAACTTTTAAATACGTTAATTATCTTATACATTTATATTCATAAAAATATTGAATAAAGCTTTTCGTATTATCTAAAGTCTGGATGAATTATTGTATAGTGACTCAATTTTTTTCAATTCATCCCTTGCTTTCATAATATTGCTCCTAAGTTCATTTCTTTCAAAAATCATAAATATAATGAGATTAAAGTCAGGGTCGTTGGAATGGGGGACTTTGCCCCCTCCCCAATAATGATAATATCTTCTCTTTAATGGTTAAATTCCTTGATAAAGACGTCCCCCAAAACTTATAGAAGTTACGATTCTCAGGAATATGAATATATACAGGTGAATTCGCATGGTTTTTTCGGTGGTGGGGGAGGGAAGTGAGCTCAAAAAATTCATTTATAACCATTAACAATATATAATTAGATGTAGTAAAATAATTTTTGGGAGAGGTCGAAGGCCCCCCCCCCCCTGGAATACAATACCTTTACTTCATTACAGAACTGAACATGACTCCCAAAAATTATTTTCATGACCCCCAGTTTGAGAACAATGGATGAGTTGCAATGGAGCTCTGGATCGACTTTCAATAGGGGGCATATTTAAATATTGACGCCACTGGACGACAGATTTTCAAAATTTGATCTTGAGTGTAGTGGTTAGCTTTTTTTTGATCTGGAGTGGGGATATAAATACAGTTTATAAATACGATATAATTTCAGAGGATAATATTATTAAATACAACCTCAAAATGGAAGGGTTGTTTGAAACACTCACGTGGTATTGCTATTACATGACAACAACGGCAAAATATTATTGATATATATATGTTGTACAAACGTTATATTAGTTTGCCAACAATAATTTTACATCTAAAATACTGTTTTTCACCACAATGGGTTGCGTGATTTAGTTGGTGCCCCTCAAATTGAAATTATTGTTATTCAATGTATAGCTTTAAAATCTAAAATGTTTATTTTTTTATACAAAAGATGGCATTGTAAGATTATTTATTTTGTTGTCAACTGTTTGTTTTTTTCCTTTTTTTTCTTTTTTCGATGATATTATAAATGAAATATAGTAAAACATTAAACAAATTATATGTAAAGGAACCAATAACAATTGTAGCGATTTTCTTGTAGAAAAATGTCTTTTAAAACGCTTTTTCTGCTCTATGAGTAATTAAATTTTACCCTTTCCATAAAATAAGACTTGTACATTGTACATTTTTGGACACTCATACGGACATAATTCTTTAGAACACTTCATATTTTTTTTTATCTAGAAAATTAGATTAATTGATTGATAAGCAATCGATCATCGATGGATCCCTTGCGGTCTGTGTAAAAGTTTGGACACTAATATTACTTCATATTATACTACACCATTTCCACATAGACATATAGTGGCCCTTGGAGCTCTAAAAGCAAAGTGCACCACCCGTTCATTTAATTGTTTACGTGCGTAAGGCAGTGTTTTTCAAACTTTTTGAGGTACGTCACATATTTTTTATTGAAAAATTTCCTACGGATCACCAGGCTACAATTATTTTATTTGGGGATAAGTTTTTAAGTCTTGTTTTTCCACTTTTGTCGTCCATTTTCTTTTCATTTCTCACATTCTTCCGGTGTACACCAGGAGAGGAACACTGACGTAAGGGGCTGTGTATAAATTTTACATCATTCTATTGAGTATTGGTATCCAAATGAGGATCATGATTGTTAATTAACGACATCAAACAATGTTTCTTAAATTATTAGGTGTGATCTTTAGGGGAAGTGTGGAGCAAAGCTATTCAACTAAGAGGGGGAATTGACGACCACGTGATCAATATTTGACCAAATTTACCAGTCTACGAAACGTCTTTTTTGTTCTCTAGGGACACTCTGAGACCCCATGAAATAATTAATGATTTATCACGCAAACTCCATGAACTTATCTCGCTATTTCACAAGACGAAGTCTATTATGAGAATACAAATATAAATGTACATAAACTTATGTATTTTAAAATAGGCATACGTAAGGGAAAAGAGTTATCTCGTAGTCAATGATAGCTCCCCAAGCTAGGAGGAGAATATTTTTTTTACAAGTACATAGTATGTATCCTTTAAAAAAATGAGAATTCACTTTGTTGCAGATACTCAAATGTAGGGGCCCCCGAACCAATTCGTGTGTAGAGGGTGACGTGAATTTCAACAAAAGTCACGTCACATATTGGTAACACTCTAAAGCGCAGTCATTAGTGTAACCGATTGCATAATAAATATAATAGACGACGCCATGTTCAATGCACATTCATGAAATAAATTGGCATTTTCAAACAATCTTAAAGGAAACCTCATCAAATGGCTTTAAAAAGATTAGTTATCTGTATTGAAAAGAGCTGGATGCCATAGAAAAGCAGCGATATTTGAATAAAATCAAATTAATAGATAATTAAAATCCCTTTGAAATATCTAGATTTTAACAATTAATTTTGTTTTGAATGAATTAGGGGCCAACAAAGTAGGATAATAATTAATTGGAGAAAAATATTATTTGATCCTTGGCGACAATATTGGTATATGTATAAATTTGTATTTATAATGATGTAATATCATAATTTTAATATATATTATATATTTAATGGACAATAAAGATGAAAGTCGTTCCCCTTATTGACATGATCCAGATGCAGAGCTGTAACTCATTGTTTTCCTTAATCTAAAGGGTTAGGATCAAGGGTTTTTATTCATATAAAATTGTGTTTTTTATGCCTTCCCCAAGGATGACTTTGCGTGAAAACGCTCAATAATAACGTTTAACGTATTTTGAGTTTATTTATTTTTTGATGCTATATACCTCATATGCAATCTGAGATTGCTATTAGAAGCTGTTTATTTTTTATATAGATGACAGTTTTTTTTTGTATTTTTTCAATTCACGTGTTCAAAACTGTATGGTCAGTTCTTTCATGCCTCCTTGTCGAACAGAAAAAATACTTATTGTAAGACAATTTTGGATAATTCCTCTTTCTTGAAATGCTTTCAGCCATTTAAAGAAGGAGCTAAGATCCTATGAACTTGTTATAATTAAGCCCCTTCCAAAAAACTGAGAGACCAAAATGACCCATTCCTCACTTTTTGTTCTGATTCCCAGTTAATTGAGTCTCAATCCATAACTTCAAACATTTTTAACTAATACATTTCGTATGTTAGTCATAATCATAGACCAAATCAAATCAAAAAAAAAAAAAAAAAGACATACTCAATATATCAAAATAGTGTTCAATCATCATAAGTTATCGAGTCCCTTATTTTGTGAACATTGTTTGGCTACACCATTTTCACGTGTGTAATAATGGCGTTGACAGTTGTTGAGTATGCTGATGAAAAAGAAAGGAAGAACAATAGACGATTGCGTAATGAATTTCATAATGACGCTTCAATACGCGTCCCTCTATGTACAAAACAACTCATTGTACTATGAAATCCAAGGAAACTACCCCTGAAAACGTGACTCCAAGAACGGAAATGAGAGTCAATACAAGTCATTGATAGCAAAGTTAGCTCTCTTATGTCAAATACGATCCGAGATTTCGGATATTGGAACGATATGGGATTTAACAAGTACCTAATAAGTATACAGAACATGCGGTAGAGTTCTGAATTAGAAGGAGAGAGAAGAGTGGAAAGAGAGAGAGAGAGAGAGAGATTCAGCAAGAGAGAGAGAGAGAGAGAGATTCAGCAAGAGAGAGAGAGAGAGCGCGCGCTCGCATGTGAAAGAAAAGAAGAGGGTAAATAAAATCGTAGATTTTGGCCATCATTGGATACTACTTCTACTAACTGCTCTGTGTCTGTTTTATTTAGTATTTATTGTACGCTGGATTATTTGACTCTTATTCCAAGGCAACTCCAAACTTACTCCAATAGAAAATACATTCAAAGCGGAGAAGAGGTATTCAAAGTTCTTGTGATTCCCTGACTGTTGTGGTCGTAATGAGTAAGGAAGAATTGGGATTCTTGAGTTCAACTCGAAGGTTGCGTATGGTTATGTTATGGAGGTGGGATCTGATCTAAAAGAGGAGGCAGATCATCCCCCCCTGAGACCTAAAGCCTGCAGTGTAAAGCTAGAAAAGGCCCTCATCCACCCCTTCTTTATTCCCAAACGCTGTGAAATCTGCCTGAGCCTCGTTCACGGAGACATTCGCTGTCATTATTCCCTGTCTCACTTCAGAAAGGAGCTTTTGGCCCTCTCATTCAACTTGGACTCATGCCCTCACTGCTCTTACTCTGGAGGAGTGAATCTCTTTTACCACCTGGGTGTTGTGCATGAAGCCTACAAGCCCTTCTTTGATCGCATTTTCTCTGCTCAAGTTCGTCTCGATAAGAGGTCCTTTGAAAGATACGCCTCTTCATGTGCCGTACGTCTTGATCCTGACGCCATCTCATCCTACTACTCCTCCTCCTCTTCCTCCAAAGTTATTCAACCTGCGAGAATGGAGCTCTCCTCTTCCTCCAAAGGGAAAGAGGAGTTCAAGCTTTTCATTCCGTGTCGACTCTGTCCAAAGTCCTTCTCTAATATCTATCATCTCTTGAAACACTTGGTTGATGAATTAAAATCCACCTTTCCACCAAACTATTGCAATACAAACGCTCAGTCAACAACCTATAGCCTATGTAAGGACTGCAACGTTTCCATTCCTACAAAGTCTCTTCTGGAACATCGTGGAATTTTTCATCAATTCATCATCAAGCCCTATGTTCTGGAGGTGAACAAGTCATCCAAAACGAGTCTCACTTTTTTCACTCGAATTTTAAACACAAATTCATTTTCTTGCTCACTTTGTCGACAAGAAATTATATCTGAGCTGTCTACTTTGGATCATATCGTTGAAAGGCATGATCCATTACTCTATTCACCACTTCAGTGCTTACTCTGTGATGATTTGATTAACACAAATTTTATACTGCATTTGATGAATGGACACTTTTCCGATGAGATTGCGGGTATTTTACCATCTAGTCCTCCTTTTTCATGCTATGCCTGTAATATAATGTGCAATTCTAAGAAAGACCTCATGCTTCACTTTTCCTATGTACATAACATGGCATTAAATCTCTATAACAATGCCGTTAATTCCTCATTTAAAATGAAATTAAAGACCACGACAGTGAGATTTGTGTATCGATGTTGGTTCTGTGAGGAGAGTATAAATGACTTTTTCACAAATGTCGAGGATTTGCGGACTCATATCATCGAAAGTCATTTACTAAGTAAAATAGGAGTCCTCATCAAGACTTTGCTATCATCAACCAACAAGTTTCAGTGTATAGATTGTCCATTCCTAGGCCTGAATCATAATGAATTATTGCTTCATATTGCAACTCTACACACTAAATATTTGGATCGAATTCTTCAAAGCTTGAATGCTGAAGGTATGATGGAGTCCATTCCAAGCTGTGATCCTCTTCCACCTCAATCTAAGCTTGTCAAAATGTCTCTACTCAACGAAGCTAAGATCACTGTTTCTCCAAGGAAAGTCGTCTCTTCTCATGTTGTCGCAAAAAATAGTCTAAGTAATGTTGAACAGCCCCCTGTTGCGCAAAAGCCACCCTTATCTTGTGATACGAACTTATTTACCTTTGAAAGATCTAAAGAAAGTGAGATAATTGAAGTAGTTGCTGTGAATGTTGAGGTTGAATCCACAAATTTGAACGGCTCAGAGAATATAACTAATGATGAATTCCTATCAAAGAAAATTGCCTCCAAAGAACAAAATGGTTCCTCTAATGACTACTCTACCATATCCTCTAAGATGAACTCAGTCTCAAATCACAGTGTTAGTTCCAGGGATTTAGAATCCAGTCAGGAGCACCAAATAAAGAAGAATTTGCACTCAACTGAAACACCATCAAATAATAACCTTGGACCACATCGAAGTAAAACTGAGAAGAATGGTCATAGTATTCATAAGGTCGTCCATGTTAGTAATGATTCTGTTCTTAATGATAATAACAATCTTAATGGAAAAAGATTGAAAGAGCTCTTTTCTGCAAAAGACTCCAAGTTCACCCGCTTGGACTTCATTAAAATGATTGATGTAAATCCTTCATGCCTTGTGTGTGGACATAAATCCTCGAAACCAAATTTATTGTACAAACATCTTCTTAATGAACATTTTTATAAGGAAATAGTTAAGAGGCTCAAACATTTAAGCAATTCATTGACTTGCCCAAAATGCTCGTTAAGTTGTAATTCTAAGGAGTCCTTGGTCCTTCACTATGGAGTTATTCATAAAAAAGTAATTCCTTCCTATTATAATTGGGTTTTATCTCATCCGGATAAACTTAAGAATTGTGCAAAAAAGTCAGCAAAGTTAAAATCAGAAGACATGAATAAATCCGCGGAGGAGTTTGCAAATAAAGAGAACAAATCCAAAACTTGGAATGATAATTCCGTTCTAAGAGATGATTCAGAGGAATGCGCCAAAGTTGCATCCCTCATGAATTTCTATCTGAATAAAGCATCTATTGTCAGTAGATGCTTTATCCAGCCAGGACCTTGTTTCTATATTTCCAAGTCCCTTCCTCATTGTCATGAGTGTGAAAAATATATTAATAGTGGCGTTGAAGATTACTTCAGTAGCTGCTGCCAGTTTGAGGGTTTTCGAAAATTGTCTGTGAAGGATGGAAAGATAATTCCTTCAGGATGGTTGGATCCTATACTGTGAGTTTAAAAATTTAGAGACAAAATATTACTATATTAACTAACTATCTAAATAAATAAATAAAAATTCATATTTCAGTGATCCAAAAAAAGAAGATAAAATGCTATGGACCCCAGTCTTTGATCACATAACGACTATTCCTACTGTTGATGTTTGTAAATTTATTCTCAAGTACGTTGGATCTCAATTTTGTTCACTAATGAAGGAAGAACTTGAGGCACAGAAAAAATATCCCAATGATCGAATATGGAAAAGAATGCAAGAGAGTGTTCGAGAAATGTGTGATGTATGCTCTACCACACTATTCAACACTCATTATACTTGTGGTGAATGTGGAATCCTTGTTTGCATTGATTGCTTTAGTATTCGATCCAAAGGCAAAGTCGAGTACTTTAGCTCGAATGTTCTTTCTAAGCCATACAAATCTCATCGAAAGATATTGACTAAAAATAGGTGAGTGATGTTATTTTATCTGATTTGTTGTCATAATACTGGGTTTTTTTTCTTCATATTTCATGGTAGGGATGAACATATGTGGCCCCTTTGCAAAGACAAGTTAAAGCATCAAGTAACAAGTCTTCTATGTACTCAGATAATTTGTGATGGTTTGATGGAAATTATGTATGAAACATTTCATTCTGTTTGCGAAAAGTATGGAATTCGAAATTGTTGTCAGAGCTCCTCCTCCTCCTATTCTTTAGATAAAACTAAGCCACTAAATGTCAAGAATGAAGAAAATACTTCTCTGCATCAATCAGTAGAACCTGAAAACCTAGTCAATAATATCAAGCTAGAAGAAGAAGAAGAAGACGAAGAAGAAACTCATTTAGATGAAACAAAAGCTTCAGATAAGCTTGAAATTGCGTATAAACAGTGTCCAATTTGCTTCACCTCTTTTCCATCAGCAGTGCCTACTCTCAGCTCGATTCACTTAACTCGGCACTTTGAAGAGGAAATAAGATCCCTCCTAGGAGAAGACAAGTTTTCCTGTCCTAAATGCTCACAAACCTTTGATAAAGAGGATTTGACTATTTTACATTTAGGGATTGAGCATGATTTGACATCTGAGAAGTTAACTAATTGGAAGAGAAAACAATCTCTCAAGATACAACTGAAAGTGGATTCGACTTTAACGTAAGAACTTCAAAATTCCTATGTCCTTAAAGTTATGTGCTGATTCTTTTTTATATAGGTGCATTGTGTGTGGAATGAACTTCATTCATCACATGATGGGATTTCCACAGATTCGGCAACATTTATTTATCCATTTTCGCCCTATAATTCGATCCAAATTCACTCTGAAAGGATATTGTCCTCTGTGCTCACCATCCAATACGAAACAGGAATATCCTCGAAGCATATCCTTCCTGACACAACATATTGGTATACAACATAGGTATTTAGATATATGTTGGGATGCACACTTGCATGGAAGAAATAGTACTGAACTTAATGATTCCGAGACACCGGACGAAAAGGAGAATGACAATGATACCAAACCTTCAAAAAGCTACAAGAGTGTTATTCTTGCATTCTCTTGTGAAATTTGTGGCGCTCGACTTTCCAATCAAACCTCACTATTTAAGCACTCCGCTCTAGTTCATTTCAAGGATGATTTGCTTCAGTTTATTTCCAATTCCGGTAATTGTCTTCTATGCCCCTTTAAAAACAAGCCCAGAAAGGATCCTGCACTGCATGTTGCAATTTTTCATGAAAAAATCCAAGAGCTCCTAAATAATGAGGTTACAATTCTGGATAAGCGTAACCACCGTGATAAAGGTTATACTTTTTGTCCAGTTTGTCAAAAAGAAGGAAATTATGATTTCCTTCACTTCTCACTTCATTATTCTATCCCTAGTCATCAAGACACCATTAAGCATGATCCTAAATTAAAAAAGCTAGTTAATCAAATGGAAGTTTATTGCATTCTGTGCGAAAGGAAGCTCCGCTCCAGCCATTTCTACTCCCATTATTATCGTCATTTCAAAAAAATAATTGATTTAAAAAAGAACGGGGACTATTGTCATCTTTGTGAGGGATCTCCAGCCTTTAAATCATCTCTAGAGTTGGAAATGCATTTTAAGGAAGAACATTTTCCCCAATACTTGGATGATCACTTTACATCAATTAAGTCCATCGAGGACGTAGCAAGGCTTCGAAAATTATTTAATCCTGATAGCGATTCCTCATCTACCTCAGTTTCTAATTATTGCTCCAAAAAGCGAAAGCTCAATTGTGATTACTGCACTGAAGGATATCATGAAGATAAATATTATGAGCACATGTCCCTTCAACATTTTCAGGAAGCTCTCCAAGTCGGCCTTCCTGATTTTCCTCCCTATGAATGTGATAGGTGCTCTTTTATGGGTGATAGCTTGGGAGACTTGGTCGTTCACTCTGCTGATTACCACAAGAATTTAGATCGTATACTTAATCAGATTTGTCCTTCGTTTAATGCTGAAGAAGAGAATTCAAATGCGAATAATAGTCGAGTGGATCTTGGTAGTTTCAAGTCAACCCAGACTCTTAGTGGGAAAACAAGAATATTTACATGTAAAAAATGTAGTTTTATGACCATTAAGGAAGCAACTCTGAATGCTCATATTGTTCAACATATAAGAACTATCACCCGCTCTTTCATTGGATGCAAACGTCCTTATATTTGCCCCAAGTGTCAGTATGAAGCCTCTAGTTACATATCCCTCTTGAGACATTTCTGTACTTCTCATGGACATTTATTAGACCAAGTGAAGGACGAGCCTCATCCATCTTCATCCTCATCAACGGCACTATTATCTAAATCCTCTTATAATTTCGAAGAAATCAACAAATCTCGCCTACACATTTCTGTTACTTATAAAGAAGATGGAAAAGACTTCCTTAAAAAGAAAAGTCCGATAAAATCCTCCAAAAATCAAGACTTTTCATCTCTTATAAGTAATATTGCTAAGCAAAATGGTATATCATTAAGTCCATCTACAAAGGAAAGTTCATGGGAACGCAACTCCTTGAATGAACAAAGCATCAATGGAGGAAATGATAGAGAACAAAGAATTATGACTAAGAGACTAAGTTCAAAAATATATCATGGTGTTGATCATGACTGGTTCTGTGATGGGCGTCTTCTCATTCTAAATGATCCAACTTGTTCCGGCAATAAACAATTATTCCAAGATCAATGGAAGAGAGGCCAACCCGTTGTAGTCGGTAATTGTTCAAATGGCCTTAGTAGAAAATTCTGGCATCCTAGAGCTTTTTTGAGAGATTTTGGCCACATTCGACACGATCTAGTTAATTGTTTTTCTAGTAAAGTCGTGCCAAAGGCACCATTAAGTGATTTTTGGAATGGATTTGAACGAGTCCAAGATCGTTTAAAAGACTCAAGTGGCAATCCCATGTTACTTAAGCTCAAAGACTGGCCTCCTACTCTGGATATTGCTGACTATATTCCAAAGAGATATAATGAGTTTATAAGCTCCCTTATATTACCTGAGTATACTCAGAGAGAAGGCTATTTGAATTTAGCTTCTTATATACCAAATTTTTTTTTAAGACCCGAGTTGGGTCCTAAAATGTATATTGCTTATGGATCAGCTCTCTATTCGGACAAGGGTTCAACTAATCTTCACATCGATATGAGTGATGCTGTAAACCTTTTAGTGCATGTAGGAATGCCTGAGGATGGAGATTCTGCTGAGAATGCGAAGGAAGTCTACAAGGAGGTAGATGAAGCAGGTATAGGGTTTTGAAGGAGCTAATAATTATAATTTAATCGAAAAATATTTCATTCATAGATTGTGATATTTTGATGAAGTGGAGAGTACGAAATGAAGGGCGCTTACCTGGGGCTCTTTGGCACATTTATCATCCGTCTGATACTAATAAAATAAGATGCTTTTTGAACAAAGTCGCACTTGAAAAGGGAAAAAGACTGGATCCTCATGATGATCCTATTCATGATCAGTCAAATTACTTAGATGGGCCATTACGGTTGAAACTCTATGAGAATTATGGTGTTAAAGGTAAATCAAAATGATGATGTCAAACTGAGATAAGTATTGTAGTCATGAGTATTTGTTTCTTATTTGTAGGCTATGGAATTATACAATGTGCTGGAGATACCGTTTTCATTCCTGCTGGTGCATGCCATCAGGTCAGAAATCTTCATAATTGTATTAAAATTGCCGAGGACTTTGTATCTCCTGAAAATACATCTCATTGCTTACATTTGACTCAGGAATTTAGACACTTGACAGACTTTCATACCAATCATGAAGATAAACTTCAAATTAAAAATCTAATGTACCACTCTGTTAAAACTGCAATCACTGTATTAAAGGATCATATGGATAATCGTTCTTCACCCAATAGTCAAAATGGTGATTCCTTGATGGACAATAATGGGTAGAATTTGAATGTGCTTTGAATTTGTCCATTAGCTTTTATCATTTACATATGTACTTGAATCATGTTTAATATTGAGGCACGTTGACCAGCAATTTTTATTCATGAAATATATTGGTTGTAACACATGAAGATCGTGACTACATTTATTTTTAATAAAGCAGAAAAATAAATTTATCTAGGACCATATAAAAAATATCTCTATTGAACGACACTTGCGGTATCCCCCAATTGAAACCAAAAACCTGTTCCTTAAAAATAGTGAGACTAATCAAATAATAATAATTAGTTATAATAGCATATCTAAACTCAGCAGTTAATTTTCTGTAAT
The DNA here is from genome assembly GCA_963680855.1 of Lepeophtheirus nordmannii. Lineage (NCBI taxonomy): Eukaryota > Metazoa > Arthropoda > Copepoda > Siphonostomatoida > Caligidae > Lepeophtheirus > Lepeophtheirus nordmannii. The sequence goes on from OY804521.1 coordinate 34,534,047, forward strand.
TATTATTGACATAATAACTACTTTTGAGGGGAATGAAATGAATTTTGATAATAATGAATTAAAGATTTTTTGCCTATAATAGTATATGTATAAGATTTGTAAACCTGATTGGCTCTAAAAGTCCACAATAGGCCCTAAAGCTGATAAAACATATGTTATTTAAGTAAGTAATTATTTTCTTAAGACATCCTCATCAATTTTTACAAATGGGCAGAGTTAGTATTTAGATGTACTATACATTTATAAATTCTGTCAATATACAAATCAATCTTAATACTTATTTATTATTCACAAATTCAAAAAAAGGGCGCGCAATTTAATATATTTTTTATATATGAGAATCTTAAACATTAATAATAAAACCCTTTTTGAGTTCATACACGTCGAGCTTTTTTGTTCACTCGCAACCTCGACTGACAAAAGGGAAAGGAAAAATTTGGAAAAACATATGGTAGCTACCCTTCTGTATTTTCTTTGTTGCCAACTTGTTAATATTTGGCAGAATTTATTATTTAGATATACTATATATTTATAAATTTTACCAATCACAAACCAATCGTTACTACTCCTAATATATTCAAAATTCAAAAAAAGGGCGCACAATCCTTGATTTAATATATTTTTTATGCATCAAAATCAGAAATATTAATAATACCCTTCTTGAGTTCATAGTACGTAGGGTCAGCTGCTTTAAATCAAAAGAGTCAAATGATGAAAAACAGCTGAAAGGAGAATACTTAGTACTTATTTTTAATTGTTTATCCCAAAAAGCTTGTCGTGATGACTCATATCACTAGAAAATTATACCATTTAAAAAAAAAAGACACGCTGCAATTAATTATATTATTATAATATATATTCCACAGATATTTTAAATGAGAATATCAACAACAACAACAGAAAAAGTTGTGTGATATGATGGCAATAACTTGCGTCAATATATAAGACTGTTACATTTAGGCCTAAATACTGTAACAGTATAGTATATATATTTCCCATAGGCAATACAAAAAGAGCCGTCTCTTTGCGGACTATTACGAGGATATTTAATTTGTTTTCGTCATTATAATTAATTATGAATGAAACGTTTGTGTTCAAGGAGCTATTCCGCCATTGTTATCCCAGATTTGAAAATTACGCTTCGTTAACGATGATTTCAAATACATCATGAGCCGCCTCGTGACTCCAATGATTACTTGCCGATAATATTTAAATGAACGAATCTGTGGTGTAGGAACTACATACAGGATTCCAAATACAGTAAAAAATCGATATAAAGCCCTAGTTGGGATCCGAAAAATTCGTCCGTGTTGTATCTGATTGTGCCTTATAACAATTTGATTATATATATACATATATAATTGGAGGCCCAAGACCCCATCCCGCCCAATTGATTATATTGCACTTCATCCACCCGTCTTACATCGATGTTTTACTGTATATATGTATAGATGTATGTGTGTGTTTGCCTCCGCTTCCTGTGAATTACTTCGTTCCGGAGATCGATATTAGGTAATAGTTAAATCTATAAGTATATTTTGCCCTTTATCCGTATTTTCCTTCAAGAGTCGAGATTGCATGTGTCTATAGTATAAGCATTTTTATTAATTAACATGTCAGCACACTCACTGTGAGTGAGGCCTTTCCTCTCAGATACATGGCAGTTCCCATAATGATTATTTAGTAATGGACAGATACTTATTATTATTAGTGTTTTTTCTCTACGAATTTTTGTATGGATAAATACATATACAATATACATACTTATATGATATCTAAGTATGATTGGTGTTTGAAAGGGAGATGCTTGTAGCGCATTTAGATAGTCAACTAAGTGAATTAAGAATTGTAATGAATCCCTTTGATCAATTTTCATGTGTGCACATAGATAAATTGATCATTTTCTTATTCATAAGAAGATTGAATAATATAATGTAAGTAGTTATGTTTCAATAATGGATTTTCATGATAAAGAGCGTATAAAATTAGACTATATAGACTACTCTTGGGATTTTCAAAAAAGAAAAAAAATATTGATAGAAAGAAAAGAAAGAAAGAAAGAAAGAAAGAAAGGTGAAGACAGGTACATCAAAATTAAAAGCTTTCTCTTCTCCTTTGAATAGAGAATGTTTATACTATTTTTCATTCTTCGATAATAATCACATTTGAGAGATTATACAATCATACCTTGGATTATGTAGAACATCTGTGTCAGAGAAGAGTCTACCTACATATTATTATTATTATTATTAACATTATTCGTAAATTAAAACTGAAGGGCAGCTTGGTATACTTGAATACATGTACATACATGCAACCCTACATTAAAATACCTCTCAATCGATGACAATTATGTACTTATATGATGGTTGGTATGATTATGCCTAGTTACAACTTGAATGAATATATAGCTATAACCGGTATTATGGCTCTTTCCTCAAATGAATCCTTTTGGAGAGACAATCCCAATTAAATGCTTGCGTTCTAATACACACTCAATCTTTGGTATGTTTGTATCTTCGTATATGATCAAAAAATAATTGACTGTCTTTTAATAAAGAACCAACACTTGTACTTAGTTAAAAAAGGTTGCTCCAGTTGAAGATTCATTCAATATCTTCATAGCAATTTAATGAGGAAGTTGATTGTAAAAGAGGTTTTTCAAAAAAATACATTTACAAATACGGTGTCAAGTCCGAGTAAGAGCAATGCCAGAGCAACTTTTTCTTCTTAGAAAAAGTTATTTGTGAATGCTTTTCTCTTACACTCATTTTGTAATTCCAAAAATATATAAAGCAGAAAATTCATTCAACCAATTTAGAGATATGAAACATATTCAGAAATATATATATTTTTTTTTTAAACACTCGGTGTTTCTCTCATGTACCGGTTATAATAACTATCCAGCTCATTCGAGTACATGGACTTCACAATTCCATAATTTGGTGAGATTGAAAAAAAAATAAATAATAATATTAACAAACACAGGGAAACATTTCGATGTTATTGGTTTTTTTGGACTAAAGCCAAATCTTTGGTATTGAGTCTTGAGCTGAGATACATATCTTTGCTGACGAGTCCAAGTCTTTAAAGACTTTATGTAGTCAAGTTAGAGTCCTCAGATTTTTTTATTATTAAATTGCATTTGTTAAAAATGCTCTCAAGTCAAATCTCGAGTCTTTTCAAACTACAGACTCGAATCCAAATCGAGTTTCAAGTCTTCTTATGTTTCCACTCTTGCTTACTTCCTTAAAAATTGTGTTTTAAGCCTACTTCAGGAATATTTTCTTTGAAACTAAGATATGGATCTTATTTAGATTAAACTACGTAATAATAAGTAACTATAATTTTGTAAGCAATTTCATGAATGTTTTTTTTTTTATTTTATTTTGTGAAATTCAGGTTGATTAATTAATTCAAATAAGGGATATCTTACATGGACAATATCCTGGAGTATAGTCTCTTAAGACGAATGGAGCTTCAGCGAAATGATTATGATTCATCGCCAAGGATATGAGCCTTATTTCAAACCTCTTGGCTTCAACTATCAATTTCAGATTTTGACAACTTTCTCTTTCTCTCTTTCTATATATATATTTATATAATTTTTTCCCCCATCCCTCTCAGTTCCCCCCAAAAAAGCAAAAAACAAAACATATTAAAACCGTCAGCCGTTCAATAATATACCCAATATCGATTAGTATCTATGAATCGACATTTTTAGTTTGATAAATATGTATATATACATATATATATATATATATAAATCACACAACAAATAGATAAAATGATTTTTATAGTAAATCCTAACTTTTGTTTCGTATCCTTATAAGTATTGTATAGTATTTATAAAAAATATGAAATCATTTTGTATTGGATTTTTAAATGCTATTTTTAATTTATTGCATATTTCTAATATAATTTGAAAATAATACATTCTCATTTTTGTATATTTTTCAATAACTGTCATTTGACTCTGTTTCAACGGAACTATATAGTACTGTATGAGTCCTAATTTAGGATCTCAGTTCTGTAGAGTTCAATCAGTTTCATTGGTATGTAAATCCTAAAAAATAAGAAAAATAGCTTATGGATGATGGCATCACTATTTCTAGGAATGTAAATAATATGCAAAATGCCGTGTGCGAGATTTTGTGGAGTTGGCGCTTCGAACAGTATTTTTTGTTTACTAAAGCTGTTATCATTTTTCCTTTATTACTGAGGGGAGAACATCTACCTAATAGTAAAGATCTCGCATAAAGGAATATGTACATGCATTAAGGTTAATTAAGCAAATAAAATGTTAACAAAAAAGGGCTCAAGTCCTCGTAGAATTATTATTAGTTAAAAATATACATATAATTTCCTGACATTAATTTCAGTTATTTTTCTGCCTCTCATCAATGGTATACATAATGTTATTATTTATTATTGATGTCTTCATTTGTACATACAAAGGAGAATAGCAGCTTGTAGCTCAGTAAAACGTCATGACAGCTCAAGCTGCTTTCCTCTCAGCATTCATTAAATTGTCAGAGTTACCAGGTTGATTCTCTCTTTCTTTTTATTTTACAAGCCCGATTTGCATATTTTTACATTCCTAACTATTTCCCTTTAATTTCAGTTGAAAATGATAAGAGTAAAGAATCCATCCTTCTTAGAGCCAATGATCTCAAGGATCTACCCATAGAGTGGTTTTTTTTTTTTTTTTTTTTGATCTGATATATAATATTGTACTACTTAAATATGCACACGGAATTGGATTAAGTTTATCTACACTAAAGCTCGACCAATATCGATTTTTTGAAACCGATGCCTGTAGCAGTTTTTCTAGCAAAAAAAAAAAAAAAGAAAGAAAGGAGAAAAAAAAAGATTATCGATTAACCCCTAAAAGCCAATAATCGAGCAATTAAAGCATCAAGCCAATTAATCGCTAGGCCTCTTATCTAAACTCGATATTTACCATTTACAGATATTACGTCAACCAAATATACATACATTTATATAATTAATTATATTTGTGTAATATTTTAGATTACGACATTCGACCTCTAAAATGCAAAGAGACATAAGACAATGTCAATTTTTCTTTGAGACATTTGATATAACTTGATCTTGAGGGGTAAAAGTAATTGTTTGAACTAAGAACAATATTTGTGGTGTCATGATGGAGATAAAATTTCATTGTTTTCGCTTTACCTTATTTATAAATTGCTTTGTTTGAACATTGAGCGGATCCTATTCCTAAATATAAATTGCAAAAAAAAAAAACACATTCAATTGATGTAAGTATGCTGTGTTCAATTTTGTTACATCTAACTCAAAGCTTCTCCCAGTAATTGAGCTATAATCAAAAAGTGTTGCAATTGCACTGGGTCTCCCTTAATTATAACAACTTTTTTAAGGGAAAGAGAGCACAAAATGAAGAATAAATAAGTTTAAGATCCCGTCGCATGGAAATGCACTCTCAGAAGTAGTCTAAGTATATGTAAATACCTCACTGTTATCAAAAGCAAACAAACCAAAAAAAATTCCTTACGAGAAACATACATTCTTATGGGAGTAAAGAGTCCATTCTTGACGTTAAAACCGGAATCAACAATATTGAATACTCTGTTGAGTAGGTTCTTCATCAAATGATTTTCTAAATTGATTATTTGTATAGGGTTACCTATGGGCTTGACAATCAAAATATTAGTACTGAGATTTTGAAGAAATAGAAATTGAATATCCTAAATTATTTCCATTTCTCTTGACTACCTCCCTAATTTTAAATGTAATTTAAAGTATAGCCACCTATAATGATGTGAACAACTGATTAATTATAATTATTATTATTAAACAAAGATACTACCTCTTGTTCCAAGAGTCTACTTGAGGTACCTTACGTAGAATCATAAATGTGTAAACAGAATTATAAATACTTAATTCCATCTCATAGCTACAAACAATCACTTTCGTTGCAACCGTCATCATGCCTGATCCTGGTTTGTATCAACCTCGACCAACCAGGGCTCACTCTAAAAGATTACTTATAGTTCAAATCATTTGCAAGATCATGAACTTCCAAAACTCGTGAATTCATGTCTCTAAGATCTCTTTATGTATCTGAGGGATTTTGAGAACGATTAATTTTTATAAAAACATCTTCAAACACTTCAAAAACGGGTTTAGATACTTCCATACGACAGCTACGTCTGCTCATATTTTTGGGGATTATAATAATTTACATCTAAGTCTGTTGCCCTTTGATTGCTGATGATTGATCCGGATCTCCTACAGCTTTAAGGAACTGCCATTAGCATAGGATGATCAGTTGTCACTCAGTTTGGAATGTGACTCTTTGAAGAGGAAAAAAAATATGATGAGACAAAAAAAAACAACAGTTGATACCCCTGTTCTTTTTTTAAATGATGTTCATTCTTTATTCGTTCAACTCGATGATGAGGTCACATCTCCCTCTATTGAAAAAACTTCTTCTATATACACATTTTTTGAAGATTTTGTTAAAAATCTAATATAAAATTATAATATATTGATAATTATAATCATACCTAATGCTACTTTTAATTATATAGGTTGGGGCCGTAATACTAATTATAATTAGGGATGAATAATTTGTAAAAGTGAGAGAGTGTGCCTGCCATTATTACTATCTAGTTCCTCTGCATTTTATCGGCTGATTCTATTTGATAATATTAAATAATACATATACAAAAGCTACTTATAATTGTAGCAAGGTCTAGACAAGGGGTGTCAAACATTCCGGCCTGCAAGGAGGTTCAATCAGGCCCACAAGATAATTTGAAAGTGGAGAAAATACATGAAAGGCATGGATTAAATTTGTTAATTAAATGTAATTCACGAATTATCCGCTAGGGGGCACATGTTAGTCTTTCTTTATAAGTCTAATGCTATAATCTCATGTAAAGTTCATTATTACAATATTTTTAGATTTTCTAGTTACTTAAAGTTTGTGCAATTCTGTGAAACTTTTTGTAAAAGTGTTGTTCAATAAATTTTGAGTTAAATTGAAGAATGCCCTTCTTTAAATCAAAACAAAGGGAAGACATGATGATATTTTGGTTATTTATAGCAGCTAAGTATGCTATTTTTAATGGTCCGGCCCACGACGTCTACCTAGGGGTCGTATGTGACCCGCGAGTTGAAATGAGTTTGACACCCCTGCTCTAGTCTCAACGATACAAAAAAGACTCAGTTCAAATGGATTATCAAAGCACTCGTACCAACAGTTATATTTTTCTTTCCTTCCTTAAACTCAGTTCTATGACGCTCAACATTTTGCCCAAGTCTAGTCAAAGTATGCACTCATATTATATACATATATTCAAAAGAGAAAAGGAAAAACGTGCGTTCACTTAGCTCAAGGAGTCGAGTGACTCTAAGTTTGTGAGTCCTAAGACCCCTGATGACGCTTCACAATACGACGTCGTGTTTTACACTCCTTAATATTCACATTTGATTCCCTTCAATAAGATTTTCTATTTGCATATTGTATTTACATACTGAGAATACTTACAAATTAAAATAAAATAAAATAAATAATTACAGGGAAATTGGTGCTTTACTACTCAAATAATAATGGGTATAACATAGTATTTACTCTGGGATTTAAAACACATGTTACATACATACATAAGACATGACGGGTAATTGATATGCTTTAGATCATTATCCATTTGTATTTATATTTCCTTAGGATACACATGAAATATGTTGTAATTCCTGTCACATTAATTGATTTTTTTTTTACATATATATTTCTACTCTTGATATGTATGTTTCTATGTATGTATATTCATATAGGGGGGAGGGGAAGTATGTTGTATCCCTATAGACACTATGTAGCTGCAGCAAAAGTGGATTTCCCCTTCCTTATGTATGACTGTATGTACAGTGAGGATATTAAAACATGTAAAAATAATAATTGAAGATCACTTAATGGGGCAGTCCGCGTTAGAGAACAACTTCCGATGATGATTTGATTACTAAATACATATTATTATTATAGATTATGAGCTCTTTTCTCTCTCTCTCTCTTGTATTTATCCCAAGTTCTCCTCAAAATGCTTTAACCTTTTTCTTTCCCCCCCCCCCTCCCGTTCTCCTTTTCTTCTTTCCTTTCATTCTTTTAGGGCTTAAAACCCCATAAATTCAATGGTTTTCAAAATAGTACTAATATTGTATGTATGTAGTTGGATTCCATTTTCCCTCTCTTTTTTTTTCTTCTTCTTCTTCTCCTCTCTGAGAATTTCTGTTCTTCACCCCCAATCTCCCCAGCACCAGCTCTCAAATGTGGCCTGAGGCAAGGAAGGAGGGAGGGAGAGAGAGAGAGAGAGAGAGAGAGAGAAGAGAAAAGAGAGGGAGGAAAAAAAAAAAAAAAGGAGAAGGAAAGTCGATTCATAGAATAACCTTGAAAATTGCCTTTTTTTTTTTCAAGAGTGAATGGTTATATACATATGATTTTTATGTAGAAAGGCCTCTGGACGGAGAAAGTGGTCCGAAAGCAATTTGTGTCTCTCCCTTCTTCCTCCCCCCCCTTCCCCCTTTTCAGCGTGCTCCTTTTCTTTTTTGAATAAAACACACAACTTCTTTAAATTTTATATGTTTTTTTTTGTTAGTATGGATTTTTAGTGAAGGGACTCATGTACTTTTAATAAAAAACAAAAAAAACAAAACAAAAAAACTGTTCTTCGTCCACTTCTCAGTATATGTTTTTTTTATACATGTTTTCATCAATATTCCTCTTCTTCCTCTTCAAAAGTCGTTGTGTATCTTTGAGAGTCCTGGAGGAAATTAAATAAACATTAAGTGTGAAGAAAAGGATTCTTAGGAGGAGGAAATAATGTTATTCATGTCAGGATTTGTCATGATGAATGACCCAGGTTTATCCTTTCCATAAATGCATTAGAAAGAACAGATCCCAATCAACTCCACCCTCCCTTCCCCTCCTCTACTCCCCATGTTTAAGAATTAGCCTATTTTTCTTATTCATCATCATCATCATGAGACATCATAAGGTTCGATTCAGTGATGGTCGTAGTTGGAAAAACCCGGATGTTGTGGGCCTCTACATCACAATATCCCTCATCTATATCGTGGGACTCCTATGCTTTCAAAAGTACACGGGTCTCCTCGAGTTGAATATCATGGATCCGTCTTCAACATCACCCCTTGCCTGGTTTCACTCCAACCGGCATCTATTAAGCACTTCCTTCGAAAATGAGACACTCAACAGCAGCTCCTCCTCTCCAATTCCAAATGCCATTTTCAACAAGACGTCCCACACTGAGAACAGCACAAAGATTGGAGGAGGTGGATCTAAAGAGAAGGCCAAGTCAACGGAGGAGGACAATGCTCTCTTTCCCACGAATCTCTTTAGTGAAACGGAGCTCAAACAGGGTGCCGTCATCTTTTACATCATTGGCATGGTCTACATGTTTGTGGCTTTAGCAATTGTGTGTGATGAATTCTTCGTTCCTAGCTTGGATGTTATAATAGAGGCAATTGGTTGCTCTGAGGATGTTGCTGGAGCTACATTCATGGCAGCGGGTGGCTCTGCTCCGGAGCTATTCACATCCGTGATTGGAGTATTTGTTGCTTTTTCCGATGTTGGAATAGGAACGATCGTTGGCTCTGCCGTCTTTAATATCCTCTTTGTCATCGGAATGTGTGCTCTCTTCTCAAAAACAGTTTTACATTTAACTTGGTGGCCTTTATTCCGAGATTGCACGTTTTATTCCATATCCCTCGTGACCCTGATTGTGTTTTTCATCGACGATAAAATTGAATGGTATGAGAGTGGAACTCTACTAGCCATTTATTTTGCTTATGTGGGGTTCATGAAGATCAACCCCGTGGCAGAAAGAGCCGTCAAAAAATTACTTTTTAAAAATAAAGTCACGCGAGTTCGATCCACGGATCATCTTGTTCCTACGGTAATTCATTTTTTTTATACATATTTTTTGGACAGTTATTATGACATATCTAACTATAATTACATATACTTAATTATATGAATCCTTTTTTTTAATATTTTTTTGCTTTACATGATTTAACTACTTATTAAATAGAGGGCGCTAAAGCCTTCTTTTTGCCATAAACATGAATATATGTATGTACACACACACATACAAAATACACTCATAGAGTCGTCGTCCATTTATAAAAAGAAAAAGAAGAAATTGTCCCATTACTAACTGACTTTTTCTACTCTTTATTTTGTAAGCCCCCTCTTTCTTTGAGTGAGTGCAAAAAAAAAAAAAAAAAAAAAAAAATGACTGCGAAAAAATCAGTTGCTTTCTCTTTTCCTTCTTGATTATTATAATTGTGTCTTAAACATATTATGTATACATATTATAATAAATATGTAGTCAAAAAATCCTTCAAAGTCATTATGCCTCTCTCCATGAGGAGGCAGAAACAAATTGTTACTTGATTAGACTCTTTTTAGAGAATCCTTCTTAATAATAACAAAACACAAAATAATATATGAAGAATAAATAAGACACTCTATCAGAATGTCAAGTCTTTTTTCTTTCTTTTTTGAAAAAAAAAAAAAAAAAAGGCTGTCAAATTTCAAGTTTGTTTTATTGTTGTTATTCTCCTGTGTTTATTCATTCTGTTTTCTTCTTCCTCCTCCTCTTCTTCTTCCCATGGCTCCTTCTTTTTCTTCTTCCTTGAATGAAGAAAAAGAAGAAAAAGAAGTTTGTTGGGGGGAAGGAATGAGTGAGTAAGAAAGGAAGGAAGGAAGGAAGAATAAAAAGAAGAAGGAAGTTGACTTTCTTCTGTAGGGAAATACACAAAAAGTTTTTAAGTAATAGAAGTCATTTTTATACTTAATATTTTGTACATTTATATATATACACACATATAAACGTGAGTCATTTTGGAGTTTTAAAATTGTACATGCATAAATCACGTGATCATCTCCTCTTGACCCCTGCTCTATGTACAGTTCACCACTCTTAAGCCCTACCATTATTCCTTTGCTAAATACATAAATAGTATTACTTATATGATTGTAGCTGGGAAAAGGAGTGAATGGTACTAAGAAAAGTAAGACGGGAGGAAGGGGGGGGGGGAAATAATCAAAACAAACTTCTTCCCACTCCATTCTTACTTACTTACTTATGACTGTCTACATATGAATTAGTATGTATGTACTATATATATATATATATATATATATATATATAAGTATATTGGAGTAGCTAAATAGATAGATTATAGACTCTAATCAAAGGATTTGAAAGGATCTCCATTTTCCTTCTTCTGCCTTACCCTAAAGTATTTTTTTCTTTCTTTCTTTCTTTTACCTTTTATTCATATATATATATATATATATATATATATATAACAAGTCACGAAAAAGGTAGGGATATCTTATGATAATATCTAAGTAGCTAGGTATTTGATGATAATATTACATATTCTTATTATATTGATAATACATAATATTATTATGGGAGTCGAGCAGATTACACATTCTTTCCCCTATTGGATTCGTGCGGATTGACTCTCTCTCTCTCTCTCTCTTAATTCCTTATTTTTCCTATGAAATTTAATCATACAATAATAAAATATTGAAAAACAAGAGGAACATGAACTACATACTAAGAACATGCAGAGGGAAAGGCCATGTAAATCTTTCGTGAGCCATCACATTTGTCTATTAAACAATACGACGTACCTAAGGGTTTATCAAGGGTTTTAGAGTTGTAGGTAGAAACACCCTGGAACATACTCGACCCTGATTGCAGTCGAACTCGGATCATATACATATAAGGGGGGGGTGGTCGAGCCTATTGGTTCTACTGTATGTACATCATATTATTAATTTATTTATTATTTAAGTCATAATCACAAATATCCACACCTCCTCACAACAAAACCCACTCAACCTCTCTCTCTCTCTCTCTCTCTCTCTGTTAACCTTTTTGATTATTATTTTTTATTTCTCTTTCTCTTTTTTTTCCTCTTTCTCTCTCTATTTTATTTTTTCTCTTCTTCCCAACTATCCCAAATGGGGTGATTTTTATAGGATATAAGAAGGAACAGCAACATTTTTGGAGGAGCAGGCCCCATGATTAGTAAGCGAGCCAGCCTTAGGAGGGCATCTCTCTATTCCCCCTCCTTTGGACGACTCAATTCTCTAGCCATTTCGACGAACTCTCATCACCTTAAGTCCTCCTCCTCTCCAATACATGTCATCGTGTATTGGGGACCTAAAAACGAGCAATGCTGTGATGATGATGAGATTTGCAAGGTATTTCTTTTGAGTTTAGTTTAGTTTTTTTTTTTTTTTTTTTTTTTACTTTCATAACTCCTCTCAGTAAGCACATCTCTAAAAAAAATAATAATTAATTATACTAATTACAACTGCTACTTACCACTTACTACTACTACTTACAACTACTACTAATTAGATTGATTCCATACTTACCAAGTTTTTACTAGATTAATATGTACATACATACATACATACATAAATATATAACCTATAAAAAGATACATTCATTTCACACTGCGTATGAGAAGATTCACTCTCGTAGCTCGTAAGAAAAGGGCTCCTCTAGTCCTAGATCAACACAAAAGTAAACTAGAATGAGGTCTTCAACTCATACTATTAATAGGAGTCATTCATCTCTATATAGAAAATGAATCCAAATTATCCTTGAAAGGATCCCTAAATTCCAATAGAAAATATCATTGATGGATTCATTAGTTGAATGGGCATAGTTGATATATATATATATAAGAAAAAGTAATCATACAATCAATGAGGACATTAATTTGCATTTAAAGCCTCCATAACCATCGATATCTATAATTACACAAGGCAAAATAAAAATTAATTTGTGGTCGTTTATACGTTTAAAGTTTTATGTCACGTTCATGATTGCTTTTGTGTTGATGCGCCAGATATTTATCAAACTTATTTAGACAATAACAACAAACACAACACTCAAGGGCTCAGAAAGGGATCCCTCTTGTGTGCATGGAACAGAATTTTGTAGTTACATATTTCTTTTATTTTAGTTTTTTTCGTAAAAATGACGATTTGTCATGATTGTATATAATTTTAAAATCAGTCAATCTTAGATTAATTAAAAATCATATTTTGCATGATGTAATCATTTCTAATATCATTTTTTTTTTTTTTTTTTTTTAAATTCCACTTTTCTTCATACTTGTTAGTATGTTTTTGTTTTTTGAGAGACAGACATGTTATGTTCGGGGGGGGGGAGGAGGGGGGTCATAGGGAAGAAGCAAGAAACAAATCACATATATACATACATCATAATATGTATACACACAATCTGCAGCTTTAAAAAGTATCACGCTTCAAATAAATCAAGTGTTTTCACTTTATTGCACTACATCTCTAATCAGTCATCATTTGATACGCAAATATGTATATATCACGCCGTTACCCCCAGAAACTGTTCTTTTCAGCTTGAATACCCTCAAAAGGATTTTGAGCGTTAATTGACTCATGTTCAGTTTTGAAGAGTTGAAAAAAGAAATGACTAGATCCATAATCAAATGATTTTCTTTCCCCTGGGAGAAAAGGTTGCGAGATACAATAAATATAACGATGTGATATATATATATATATTAATATATAAAGCTATTATTATATACAATTTCACAATTTTTATTTTCATTTTATATGAGAGAAATTGGGGGTGAGTTGATTTGTCTTCTCCTTTCCCCTTCTTCTTCTTCTTTTTCTTTTTCTTCCTTCTCCTTTTTTTCCTTCTTTCCCAATTTTTTTTTACAATTTGTAGAGTTTATTTAGAGTTCTTCTCCATTTTTACCTTTTTTTTTTTTCTTGTAAAAATAACTTCCTAATTACATAATCCCTTCTTCCAGTGAGGACGACCATCGATTGAAAAAATCCTCCCTGAGAGGAAAGTAAATCGTGTCTCATTCTAATTATATATTATTATTATTATTATTACTGATACAGCAAATCCTAGTATCTCTTTTTTACTCTATTAAATTCTTTCTCCTTTTTTTCTTTACCTGATTCACAGTACAATATTATTACTATTTTATTATTATTATTATTTTTACTCCAACTTTTATTAATAAATAAATATGTATATTTGACCCTCATGAGAATCTCTCCAACAAGTTTTACATATTTTAGAAGAACACACTTTTAATAATATTATTATTACTTTTATTATTATTATAGCTAATTAAATATTTAGAAACTAAATTATGATTTTTTTTTCTTTTTGCATTCTTTCTATTTTTTAGGTAAGTTTTTTGTTTTTTTTATTTTTTTTTGTATGTCTTAAAATATGAAGGGAGTGGAGCACACAAGGGAGGGCTTCTTCAAAGTGAGTGAGTGACCTTCCATTTTCACATCACACTCACACAAACCGTTTTCATTTGAGGATCTTATTGTTAACCTTCACAGTTCCTTTTAATATAATATATATTTATTTAGTTCTCTCTCTCTCTCTCTCTTAAGAATGTACCTTCATGCATTAATATACATATATACATACGTAATAACAACAACAACAACAACATAAATCTCTGCAATATTGATTTTGATGACTAGCACAAAACCTCTTAATATAATTACCCTTCCTTCCTCCTTTTACAGCATCCCTCTGCTGCAGCGGCTTTGGTGAGTGCATCAAATCTGACTCGTCTGATTGATTGATCATTTTGATCAAATTACTCTCTCTCTCTCTCTCTCTTTCTCTCTCTCTCTATCTTCATTAGTTAGTTGAGAATTTCATCTCCTTCTCTAACCACTATTAAATCATTATTATGCATATTAAACTAATCTTTATATTATTATTTTTTATTATCTTTATTATTACTATTGATATATATATTATACATATATTTTAACTATATTAAGGCATCAAGTCTCTCATCACACGCCTTGCTTCGAGGCTTCAAAGCAAGGCTGATGCATGGATTTGTGCAAATGATTATTACTTTGTGGTCATTTTGAATTGTTTTAAAACGTGCCCGCATGTGCAGTTCCGAGTTGGAACACCTTTTTGATATATGGTCATACATATAATTGTACATCAATTCATTCATTACTATTATGAAACTCTTGTGTCAATTGGGAGTTTATGATACAAGTTGGGATAGGGAAGTCAAGGAGGGATTTGAAATTGATTTAAGGGTATTTTCAAAATTTAAATTCAATTAAGGAAATTTGTAAGAATCTCAAATCAAATTTAGAGTCTTAGCTCCTCCTTTCGAGGTTAAGTCGAGTCTATATTTTTTTTTAAATAGGAGCTCGGGTTCAAGTCCTTACCTCTGGCAATCACTCATTGGGGAGACGCGCAGCGTTTTTGAAAGATTATAGGGCTCATCACTACCTGAAAAGTACGATTAGAATGGTCCATAGAGAACAATAAACATATTTTTTATTTGATTCATAAATTTTAAATTTTTTGACTATTCTAAAATGGTCTCTAATGTTGCTCATTCCCTCTCAGACAATTTACCACAAATTGTCTCATTTATAATTAGGACGCTAGGATGTCAAAATGAAAAGGTATTCTCAATTAATAGCGTGTCCTTAAAATAAACTAATTAGTTATAATTAGATGGAAGAGATTCGTGTGTGAGACTCACAAATCCCAACTTGTACACAAACCTCCAACTTGTACACAAACTGTATTTACCTATATTCAGACTATTCATTTCAAGTAACATTCATCTTTTTTGTCTCATATCTTTTTAAAAACATATTTTGCATGACATATTCTTTCTGAGTATACAAACGTCTTGTCCTTTTTCATCAGGGCCTTCGGGTCCGGAAGACATCTTTTATAATCATATATTTTTTAATATATCTTTAAATATAAAATTATTTTTAATATCCTCTTAATATTTCATAAAGAACATTTCTTTGAGCATTCTGTATGGTTATGCTACTAAATAAATCAAAATCCTATTTGAGTTGAACTCTATAAACAAACAACAACTAGATCTTTTTAAAGCTATCTATCCCTCTCTGGTTTTTTTGTTATTATATTTCTTTGACAAAATTAAATTAATATTTTGATTTATTTGTTATATAACGATTTTTGTCTCTCTTTTTTCCTTTTTTGTGCTGATGTGAGCTTTTTTCTTCATTTCAATTCATATAATAAATAAATACAATTTATAGTGTTATACATCATTTAAAATTTTCAGCTCCATTCATATCTTTATTTATTTGATAGTGGTTGCATAAGCTCGCTTAGATGGACAAATTTAATTATATATCCCATTGGCCAAGGGCATACTAATTGATTCTCTTTCGTCTCTAGGCTGGTGTGACGGGTGCAGCTATGTCAGGCACAGTAGCTGCAACCGGAGAAGGAACTCGCTCTCATACCTCTATTCCAGTTCTTCACTCTGGATCTCACTTTCGTCATGGACTTCTTCAACTCATGATTCATACGATTGATCCCCTTCATGACGGTAAGATGACCCTTCTCCTAAAAGGCTATATTAGTAGTAGTACATAGGTAATTACAAATCCGCGTCTTTAGGCAAAGTGGATGAAAAGGCAACGCAGCTCCATGCCATTGCTTCTCTCAAAGTCCTCCTTGATGCAACTAAACCCCAGGAAGGCACTAATGGCACCGCCTCACGGGATCCTAACGTTCTTGATTTAGGACCTGATGTAAGTACTCCAATTTTCTTCTCGACTTTGTGTTAGAGTGTGAATTAAAAGTCTTTGCAAGGTGTGATTCAAGGGTGTTTTAATAAATGGGTCCCCATAACCCCAACCAAACAACCAACCACCTACCCACTCACCCATCCCTAGTGTCTTTTTTTCTTTCTCTCTCTCTCTCTTTTAGGGCGACATTAATTCCACAACGAATGCAACTCATCTGAATCAAGTTGGATCCAATAAAATCCTTTCCACGTATCAAACAGCTGAGCAACAATTAAACGTAAAAAAAAAAAAAATAATAATTCAAAGCAAGTTTAAGGCTTCGTTTCTTACTCTTACAATCACACTCACTCACTCAACCACCCACCCACCTGTAAGAGAAGGAAATTGAGTCCATCACAAACACATCGATGGCTTTAAATAAATGTCCTCTAATACCTCTAATAATTATTCACTTTTTACGTTATTTTTTACAGTTGTATGTACATATATGTATTAGATCTAGTAAAAAGAAATCCATTATTTTTGCGCTAGATGGCGTTAGTGATCTGTATCTCGCGTTATAAAAGTGCAATTATATTGCGCTAGATGGCGTTAAAAAGATGAGATTTCGTACTAAAAGCAGGTTTGGGATTACTTGTTGCACAATGTTGGTTCCGGTGATTTTTTATGTCAAAGATGCACCACGCAGTGAATGGCCAATTGTCAAAAATGTCGATCAAATAATGGAAATCGTCGAGTCTGATCGTCCAAACTCTTGATTCAACAATTGGAGCGTCTGAAGGAAGCAATCAGTCAGAAGCGCCCAGCTTTGATCCAACTGACCAGGAATTGTGTTTCATCATGACAACGCCAGGCCACACACATCGATGGTGACTCGCCAGAAGCACCGAGAGCTTGGTTGGGAGGTTTTTATGCATCCACCTTATAGTCCGGACCTTGCTCAAAGTGATCACCACCTCTTGGCAAATGATTTGGATGGTAAAAACGTCGTCCCAGTTTTTTTGCCAATAGGGACGAGGCCTTCTATGAAATTACCATCAAAATGGAAACAAGTTATTATTGAACAAAGCGGTGTACATTTAATCTAAATTGGATTATTCTAACTATGCCAAATAAAGCCATTAATTTCACGCAAAAATAATGGATTTATTTTTACTAGATCTATCTAATACTATATTGAAATATCCATATGTATATGTATGTATGTGTTCCCTATGACCATATTAGGGGTCGACGTGCTTCCTCATTCATCGCACCTTGCACAAGCTTTTTTACATATTATTATTCAGTTTGGTAGGAAGGGGGTCACTCTTTGCTCTATGATGAGATTTATGAAAGCAAATTTGATGGATGAGATTTTATTTCATTTTAAACAATGTTTTGCGTGTGTGTGTGTGCCTGCCTGCCTTGTATTATTGTTGTTTGATAAAGCCTACATAATATTATATAAGGAAAGACATGCTCATATAACTTGCAGTATGTATGTACATAAGTAGTCCATCAACTACTTTGCTTTCATAAAAATAAAAAAAAATAGTCCAGGTAGTGAGTCCTTACCTTTTATATAAAAACATATCTACACACAATTATATATATAAATATATATATAACCTTTATAAAATAATACAAATATCGATTTTCCCTCAGCTCTTCTTCCTTCCTTCCTTCTTTCTTTCCTCTTTTATACACTCTCATGGTGTACCTTCACCCTCATACCAACCAAGCAACCATTAGAGTATAATACCTACAATTACAATTACAATTTTCTATATGTATGTGTATATTTATATATCTGTAAGTCTGATTCACTTACGAACCGCTGATCCAATGAATGAATGATGAATGTATGAACCTTCTCTCCTATATCCCCAAACAGGGTGCTGTCACAGCAGCTGGGCAGAGCTCAGAAGAAGATGAAAGTCAGCCATTAGACTTATCGTGGCCGGATACCACGAGAGAAAGAATTACATACATACTTTTTCTACCCATTATTTTGCCACTTTGGCTCACATTACCAGATACAAGGAAAACCTCAGCACGTAAATATTACCCCATTACTTTCCTGGGAAGCATCCTTTGGATTGCAGCTTTTTCCTATTTGATGGTCTGGTGGGCAACCATCTCGGGTAAAACCTTTGGTATCCCTCCAGAAGTGAGACAAGAAAATTCCCTGTAGTGGAACATCATTTCTAACTCATTTTCTCTTATACATATTATTAGGTCATGGGACTCACGTTTTTGGCAGCAGGGACGTCTATCCCCGACTTGATCACAAGTGTCATTGTGGCTAGAAAAGGATTTGGAGACATGGCAGTCTCCTCCTCCGTTGGATCCAATATTTTTGACGTGACAGTTGGGTAAGTAAAAACACCTGATTGATTTGACTCTCTTGTGTCACGACTTGTGTTTAAATACAATCTAAAAAAACCCGTTGCTTTTTTTTTTCAGGCTTCCCTTTCCATGGCTTTTATACTCTGCCATTTTTCAAAAACCCGTTCGGGTCTCATCAGCAGGAATGATTTGCTCCATCGCCATCCTTTTTGGCATGCTTCTCCTCGTCTTTTTCTCCATTCTTTTATTCAATTGGAAAATGACGAAAGGCATGGGATTCTCCATGTTTATATTTTATTTTGCCTTTGTTGCCGTGTCTCTTGGTTTTGAGTATGGTTTAATGACATGCCCATTGTGAGAGTGGTGCTTTTTCTTCTCAAACTACATGCAAAGATACAAGCCTATATATATATATATATATATATGTCTACTATCTGTTTGTTTGTATGTACTCTAAGATTTCTTTCTTTCTTTCTTTACTTCTTTATTTCTTTCTTTCTATCTCTTTCATTTTGTCTTCTTCAATCTTCATCACTCTTACTATATGTAGTGTCAATTAATTATTATTATTATTATTCTAAATACATACATATATACATGCAATTCAAATCAAATCATGCTCAAACTCTCTCAAAGACAAACATATGTATAATCATAACTAAGACGACAAATATCTCTACCAAAGAACTCTATTATGAATAATAATGATGATGATAATAATAGCTGTTAATCAATACTTACTTAGTACTACTCCGTACCTTGAAAAAAAAAAAAAAAAAAAAAAAAAAAAAAAAAAAAACATAAGATGAAAAGAAAAGATTGTCACAACGAAAAACATAGCACAAAATGAGGTATAATTCATACATACATACATACTTACATATATAGGATAGAAGCAACATACTTAAATATATATATATATATATATATATATATATATTATGTATAATCATATATTATTACATAAACATATAATCAAAGTTAGACACTTACTTCCAAAGAAAATATTTATTTTATTTATTATTCATAGACTAGATTATTTTTATTTTTATTTTCATTTTGTCATAGCAAATTTGCACATCTATAATCTACTACTAATACTACCATGGAGGAGTATCATTCATTGGTCTTCCACACAAAAAAAAAAAAAAAAAAAATCAAATTAAATAAAAAGAATCTTCTAGGTTAAGCTCACAAATTTACATTATTATTAATTAAATATATATATATATATATATTATACATATATAAAAATGGCATATTAATATATAAAATAATAAAAGATTTTAATTTTTTTTTTTTTTTGTTAAAAAAAAAAAAGACAGGCACTAAATAAGCAAGCTAAAAATAGTACTACAGGGATTTGATTCCATTGCTTCAATTACATTGTCAAATATATGCGAAATGCTCATCAAAATCATTTTTGTTAACTAAAGGGTCTTTTTTTTTTGTCGATTCTCTTAGTATGTTCAAATCAAATTATCATCTACGTTCGTAATTAACGAGTAGAGTTGAAACTTTCGACTCCCTTTGTCATTCCTTTGAATAGACATTTTGTAAAAATTGTACAGGAGATGTCAATAAAAAAATGAGAATAATTTACTATTTGTACATAAATACAATGTACCTCTCATGAAAAACGAAACAACTTTAAACACTTGAGTCTCTATTCAAATAGGTATTATTTTTTTTCTCCATACATATAATGGCTTGAAAATATAGTGCAATGATGTCATTGGGTGCAGCAATTACATACGTTCCATAGGATGATAAATGTTTAGTCACTCAAAGATGGTGGAACAATTATTTACTATTTGACCATTTGACAAAGTATTCAAGACAATTCCAAAATCTCCTATGTAGTTCTACTCTTTCCAATCATATATATATATATATATATATATATATATATATATATATATATATATATATATATAAATAGTTATTTCCTCAATTTATTTTTGAATAAATTCAATATCAAATCATCAATAATTAATTAATTAATCATTTTCACTTTTGTATATGTACACTTATATATATATATATATTATTTTTTTTGAGGGACAGTTGATTACATAAATTTTTAATCTGACTTATTCACTTTCTATCTTTTACTCAAAAAATATATATATATATATTTATGTAGCTCAATTTAGTTATTATAACTTCTTTTTTTTTTTTCATTTGATTTCGTACAAGTCCATCACTCTTATAATAATAATGGTTAATTATTATTAAAATTAATTAATTAATTATTTTCAAATCACTTGCACATTTAGAGACAAACAAAAAGGTATAACAATGATGTTTTTATTTATTGTTGTTGATTCATGTTTTGGATTTTGGGTTTTTTTTTTTTTTTCAAATTTATGTCATCTACAGATTTCCATTTTCTTCATTTCTCTCTCTCTCTCTCTCTCTCTTTCTCTACATAATCAACTCTTTAGTCATTTTTATATACATTTATAGAGCCATTCTTAATTTTTTTGTCCATTTATATTACATATAAAAATATTACATTCATAACACAAATTAATAATAATATTTCGGAGCTTTGACATTCTGTATACATTTTACAGTTCATAATATTTTAATAAAGAATATTTTTTTTTTTCAACTTTTAGTAGCTCTATTTATTTATTTAACTAATTAATTAATTAATTACATATACTCAATTTCATTAGCAAAAAGAAAGCAAGCAAATATCAAAAGTTATATCACTAAAAGTTTTAAAATATCTAATGTCCGAAGATGCACATTTGTACTCACTTAATATTTATAATCATGACTCTAAATTAGACAAAAACACTAATTTAATTATATTATATTTATGTTTGTGTGTATTTATTGTCATATTCTAATCATTAATGTTCTTGTATTCATAGAGTCATTATCATTATTATATTTTAAATACGACTTTAATTTTCTTGTTTCTAAACATATTACAAGTCTTTATAATTCATCATTTTTCCGAGATTTATTTTAGATTCGTAAATTCATTTTGCTTCCATTCAAACTTAAGTAAGCTCATAGGCTGGGTATTTGGAGGAAAATTACTTATGCGCGTGTGGGTTTTAAAAACCTTACTATCTCAATATATATATAAATATATATATTTGCCCAAGAATAGAGGTATTTTTTCAAAAGTTTTATTATAAAACCAGAGTGTGCTGAGAGGTTAGTAAAAGGTTTAAAAAGTGATTGATGAGTGTTCATTATAACACACAATTGATATAATGTAATAATTTTTAATATATTGAGATATTTTACGAATTAGTATAATATCTCAATACTTCTCTTTGACAATATAAAACCAAACCCACGTATCACAAATAAAAATTCTAAATAAAATGATTATATATTTTGTATGAATCATTTTCCAATTCTCAGAAGTACATTTTGTGAAAAATGTACATCAAAAGAATTACAAAGTTGACATGTACATAGTTGAGATAACTTGAGCATTACTGGTTGAAGACAATTTCATAGAAAATGTCAGAATATCCTTAGAGGCATATATATTAAAAAAAGTACTTTTCATCATAAATTATTCAACTAAAAAAAAAAAAGAAGGACACTGTCACAGACTGTTACTTTTAGTCATATTATTTTTCTAAAAGACTTCTAAGCCTTTTCAATAATTGAATTTTTGAACAATAAATTATT
Organism: Lepeophtheirus nordmannii; assembly: GCA_963680855.1. NCBI lineage: Eukaryota > Metazoa > Arthropoda > Copepoda > Siphonostomatoida > Caligidae > Lepeophtheirus > Lepeophtheirus nordmannii. Next base: position 34,556,725 of record OY804521.1, read on the forward strand.
CAAATGTGTGTATATATTCAAAGTAGGAATTTCCTAAATTGTCATCTTTTTTGAATGTGAAAAAACAAAAAAAAAGGTTCAAAATCCAAAAATTCAAAATGAAGCATATTTGTCTCAAATCCACATTCATAAATTAAATGTGAATGATTATATTTATTTAAATGTGTTTTGAGACACAAAACCATGCATCAGAGCAAATAGAATCGTCTAAATCTACAAATATTCTCAACATTTCCATTGACGAATAATCAAATTCTTATACAAAAAATGGTACTCTATTCAACATTTACGTTATGACCACCAAAGAGGGGTTATTTTATTAACCATCAATTATGATGTTAGAATGAATGGGATATAAAATAATCACATGAGAAAAAAGTATTAATAAAAATATCACTTCTGTTATCCTTTTCCACTTGTAACTCATATTCCAATTCAAATGCATATGGAAGAGATGAATTTCTCACATTTTATAATAGTATTTGAGTAGATGTTGTTGATACTTCTGAATACTCTTAATAAGGAATCCTCGAAGCGAATCCTCCATCTCTACAATCCAAACCTAATAGCCAGGAGTACTTTGTTGTCCACGTACTCCCTTCAAAAGCATCGATAATGGATTCAGCCCTAAAGAGATAGTTACATTCAGAAATGATGTTCTCTGTCTTTTGAGTTCCAGCGTCACCTCTTCTCTCTTTCTGTGTCTCAATCTATCTCTTTCCTTCCAATGGTCGTTTAATATATGGACTTTATTATTATTAAGTTCCTTCAAAAAAGAGCCTTAATATATATATATATTAGAGAAGTTATTTACATGAAGTTTAAGCTCAAACTCTAAGCTATCAAACGAATTATAATTTGTATTCCTTCTCTCTCGAAAAAAACAAAACCATCTATTTTCGTACTTAAACAAAGATCAATCAGAAACTTGATACAGACTTAATAAAAACGGTATTTGAATCCTTGAACATTAGACTTTATTTCATTTATGGCCATCTACCATTTTGAATATTAAAAATAGCCTCAATTTTGAATGTGTTAAAAATAGCCTCGAATCTTTAACAACTCGAAAAATGCAAAAAATCCGGAAAAAAACAAAAAAAAAACATTATGGTCGTTGTCTGAAGAATCTAAGCTTGATAGAAAAAAGTTAAGGCCCTATTTGGTATCAGGGGATCAAATACTACTGAGCTCAGCTTACTTTGATCTTGGGACATTTAATTTTTATTTTATTTTGTTGACGAGTGCAATAGTTGCTAAGAGTCAAAAAGAATACCAGAAAGAAAAGGGTGTCGTCACAACTCTGTGAATTGTTTGATCAATTATTACGTTGATAAAAGCATGTATTCTAGTGATACAATTTGTAGACTCAATAAGGATTAATTATTTCATAATCACCAAAAAATAATAATAATGAATAAAAATACGCTGTGATCTCTCTGAATATAGTGGCTGCTCAATTACATGACTCTTATCAACTCTAGGACTATTTTCCATTTGATGATAGTCATTTTCTTGGCTTAGCATGACCTTATTCCACAAATTAGGCCCTTTGAGTAGGAAAGTCTACACAGTCAACAGCTGAAGATGGCAGCTGATTTTCATGTAAACAATTAAAGTAAAACACTAACATAGGTAGTAAATATCATCAAAATGAGCTGGCAAAAAGATGTAAATTTTCAATTTAAGTCAACTGCGATTTACACTGATTTTGGTTCAAAAGTGCTGCCATCTTTATTTTCATTTCATAAACGTTACGTTTCAAACTAAATTTATTTATTTATAGAGCTGTAAATCCTAAGCATTATTTTATGATGTGAACATACTGTTAGGGGTTGGCAATCTGTACATGATATTTTTATTTTCAAAATGTAGCAACTTAAAATGGAGTAATAGACACAGTCTACAAATAGTTATAATAATAATTATTCAATGAAATGTGTAATTGAGGGAACATTGAATCCTTGATATAATGGAATTTTATCATAGAAATGTGTTACTCGTTACTTCCTTCCATCCCCACGACGTGCTTTTTGGGAATAACAAAAACACACTGTATTCTCCCTTCAGCTGTTTCTCATCAGTTGACTCATTTGATTTAAAGCAGTTGACTTAGTGTGTTATGAACTCGTAAAGGGTATTGTTATTATTATCAATGATTTTGATGCATAAAAAATATATTAATTCAAGGATTGCGCGCCCTTTTTTTTGAATTATTAAATATTAAACAAATATTAACGATTGATTTGTTTATTAGTAAAATCTATATATATATTTATAGTATATCTAAATAATAACTCTTCCCAATATTAAAAGTTGGCAACAATGAAAATACAAAAGAGTAGCAGCTACCAATTGTTTTTCCAAATTTTTCCTTCCTCTTGTGTGTGTCGAGGTTGCGAGTGAACAAACAAGCTTGTCGTGTCCCTCTCAAAGAAGATAAATGTCTTTCCTTGTAAAAGGGTAAGAAAATAGCTACTTGTAGCCGATATTATAATTAGTGTCATGACAAATGAAACTGCTCTCCTTCAAAATATTCATCAAATTGTGAGGGTAACCAGGTCAATTAGCACTTTTCACAGAATCTTTCACCCAAAAAGGAAGAAAGAAAAGCCTTTTTATGAAAATGCTGATGACAATTTCCCCATTTTCTTTAATAGATGGAATATTTCATACACAGATTATACTAGAACTAATACTTACAGGTTAATTGTTTTATTATTATCAACGTTCAGGCTTAAAATGAAATAAATACTCTTTCATGTATTGAGATATCTGTCATGTCATAATCTCCTAAAATGTATTTACAGTCAAAGCAAAACATATCTACCAAGGTAAAATTTTGGCATTGCAAGGGGAAAAAATCTACAAATACTTCATAGTCCTTTAAAATATCTTTGCACAATCATAAAATACACAAAAAGTTCAATTCTCAAACCAGTTAGAGGTTGAGTGAATTTTTAGGTATTTTATTTGAAACTTGCGTGTCTAAAGGTGCTTTCTCTTTAAAATTTAATATCCTATACGTATATATATACATATATATGTAATTCTTAGGTTAAAAAAAACTTATTCTGTAACGACTATTGTTATATCTTCAATAAAATGGGATTTTTTTTTACATCTAAAATTATGTATGTAAACTATAAGCTTTATAAATTGATCTGTTAACAAATAATTACTACAAAAAATAATAAATACAAAATTATACCAACAAATTAATTTATATAAATTAAATGAGGAAGTTCTATAAAATCAAAAATTATAATTAATGTCTATAAGCAGTATAAGCAGTTAATCCCATAGTGCGCCCAAATAAAATACATACCAAATTCCTCGCAACTTTTTGATTATTGTTTACACGCAACCTCAAGCTTTTAGTAGCACTATTATTTTTTTTTATATTTTCTTAGATTTGATATGATTTTATCATCAACTAGGGAATAATAATTAATTATTCTTCATTTAATAATAGAGAATATTTCATAGCTTCATAGCTTACACGTTCAGAGCACGTTTAAGGGGGGAAAGAAGCTGAAAAATCCACATTTGTCAACATACATTCAACATAAATTTCTATATTAGTGAAATAAGGCTGTAATATACGAATAATATCACGGATTATTTCGACTCTAGCAATTATGAATATTTGTCTACAATGCAAGGGAAAATGATTGGCAAATACCTACGTATATATATATATGAGGTGAATGAACACGTTTAAAATTGTTTTAAATTTTATATCCTATAATTTTTACAAGGGTAAGAGTAGTCAAAGCCTAAACGAATTATAAAGTGAGATAAATGATCCTTAATCGTTCAAAAAATGGGCTTAATATATCGTCAAAAAATGAGGGTACCTCATTTTTATTTTTTATTCCCCTTTGTTTGAAAGATTTCTTTCGAACACTTAAATATTACTGGGATATTATTATTATTATTATTTCGAGGTCATATGCAACATGAAATGAATGATCCTATTCCATGGATCGGCTCCTCTTATGTATGTATCTTTGATGTCTGCCCTCTCCTTCCTCATCGCCCCAATTATCAAATGGTCAATCAACAGAGAACAAATGATGATCAATGAATCAAATCCATAATTGCCCTCTCTCTCTCTTCCCCTCATAACTACATCTTCATATCATCAGGGACAATTTTTTAAGGAGCCCCTCATCCCAGAAACTTTTTATTTAATCGATAAATTATAACCTTCCCTTCAATTACTATTAGTCTCAAGTAGAAAATAATAATCACTTGGCTCTCTCTCTCTCTCACGAGCGCACACTAGCTTCATCCATCCTGTCAAAAAGTTGCAATTGAGATGGATGATTAGAATGTTCACGTCGGCTTGGATGATGCTCTTCTTGGACTCGACACGACTTAACCATCTAAGCAGAAGAGATTGAATGAGTTAATTTCTTCATGAAGAAGTGCAATAGTAGATATATACAAGTGAATTTTCATTCCTCACGCTCAAAATAGACGAGGGAATTATTATTTTTGATAGGCACAACCATACCATTATACTGCCCCCTTCACACAACACACTTGTCCGTGTATTGACGGTTAAATTATGGGTGTATAGAGTTGATGTCTAAATTCATTGACTACATAAGGCACATCATATTCTATCTCTACAAACTGTACAAATATATATATATATATATATATATTGCTAAGTTTTATAGCTTTATGAAACTAAACAATTCAATAGTTTTCTTCGTGCAAAAAATAAAATAAAAAAATAGGGTAGGTGTCTTCTTTTGTGACTTACTTTGTAAACTAAAGCTGCTCTTCTTTCCTTTATTCTTTCTTTGTAAGACTTTCTAAGGGATTGTAAATCCTCCTACTTACTCCTATGTTATGTTATGATGACTATTATCAACTGTTCATGTTGTATATGTGTAAGCTAGTTGAAGAGTATTGAGTTGTCTTGGACTTCTTCTTCTATCTACCTACATTGATATGTACATAGAAATACAGAGTGTCGTCGTCCTCAATGATGAAAAAAACACAATAATAACAATAATAATAAAAATAATGAAGATACGACTGCCACTTAGCAGAAATGTATATAATAATATCTATTATTATTATAATTCATTGTCACCTTCAAAGAAAGAAAAAAAGTAAGAAAGAAAACGTTTGTTAAGAAGGGAATCATCCATTGATTGAAAGGGAAAGATTTTCTACAATGGTGTTCGTAAGAATATACATATAAGAGACTATCCTTTGGAGCTAGAATGGATTTGAGGACCGTATCCTCTCTCATTTCTTCACATAAATGACCAAAAATCTAATAACCATAATTACTTCTTCCAAAAGGAAAAGGATAATCATTTAATCAGTTGTCTTTGATATTTCAACAGAATATCAATGAATGTACATTATCATTGTATGTACATATGACCATCTGCTGCTCTCAACTATTTTTAAAAAAACCATTCCGGTGGTTTTATTGCGCCCTCAACGAGTTTTAAATGAATTACGAGTACTTTTTGAGGTAGTATATATATGTTAAGCCTACCTTTTCCTACCTAGACACAAGGTATATACATATACATATATATATACAAACTGATGAAATTGAAAAAAAAAAAAAAATAGAAATTGATAAATGGGATCTCATTGCGTCTTTAGCATCATGGATGATGTTATGTTCAAGATAGATTTGGCTAATGACTTCCTCATTAACCATTTTGACCTTTTGTTTTTCGTTGTACATACATATACATACATACATATATTATATGTTGTAGAAAAGGAGATGCAAGTCCGCCATTTTTTTTATTTTGTTGTTGAGAAGATTACAAAAGAAAAATCATCAAGATATTATAAAAGGGATTCACGAAACCTCTACTCAGGGAAGAACGTCCGACGTTGTTAGTGGTTTATTATTATTATTATTATTAAATTACATTAACATAAGTATAATGCCATACTATCATGCATGCTCGGCATATAAGGTAAGTACTATTATAATAATAATAATATATGAATATTCATAGTGTGTACTTTTATATGATACTCAACCAAAAACAGGAGAGAGAGAGAGAGTCATTTGTCATGGTTATTTATGTTAAGTATGGAAGTACATAATAGTAGTAGTAGTAGTAGTCATTTCATGCCTTTTCATAAATGTGGCTACATGTTGTTATAACTTAATATATGTAGGTAAATACTATTCAAACTAACGTAGAGGGCAATTGATTTTTTTAAATGAGCAGGGATCATTATTTTAATAGGCAATTTATGAACAATAAATCAATTTCTTGAACCAATTAATTAATATCTCTCTATTAATAGCTATAGTCCATGTGTGTTGTAGGCAAGGAGGGGTGCTCCCCCCTTTAAAAATGTAAGGATGTAACGATTGAGAGGATCACATATTACGTGATCAACACATTAAGTACTTATACTTATTCAAAAGTCGTCAATACTACAAAAATGACGTCATTTATTAATAGTCACGCAACTTTTCATTTTTATTGTTTGTCCATAAAGTGGAAGGGCTAATAGTTGTTCCTTGTCTTCCCTGTTCCGGTAGAACTAATGGGGCTAAGACCATTCAAGAGCGCATGACTTTAATGGATTGAGGCCCTTAATTTTAAGATAAACAAGATAAATTTTTATCTTTTTCAAAAATTGGTCTTTAAATGTCTTCAAAAGCTTCATTTCTAGAGCCTATCAGCTACATACTCTACTACTCACCTCTTTCTTTCTTAAACAAATATCACAAGTTGGCGAATTAATTTTTTTATTACATATTTATATATTAACTATATTTTTTTTTCTTCTTTTTTACAAGATGTTCTCTAGTCATGCAAGCAAACCTGAGGTTTTCAATTCTTCTTCCCTTTTTTCTATCTATGTTTATATTATGTAACCAAAAAAAAAAAGTCTTGCAAATTCATTTACCAACATACATATAGGTAAATAAATAATTGTTTTCTTGAATAAACAAATGTACATGCTATATCCATACTAAAAAAAAGCAAAAAAAACCACAGGATCCTTTAACAAAAAATGCAGTTATAAATATGTGTTTTTTCTTTCTTCGTGATGATGATGACGATGAGGTAAAGGTGTAATTAGTGACTGATAAGTTGGAGGAGAAGTAAGGGGGGAATGGATTTAATAAACTTTTTTTTTTTTTTTTTAGGTCCTCACTCCATTCTCACTCAGACAGGATATGTTTCTATTATTATAAATTGAAATTACATAGACTAAGTAGCGGAAAAAGGGCTTTAATTTCGTGTGAAGATTTGTTCTCACTCTCTCTCTCTCTGAGGGTTATTTCCTCTCTCCCTGAATTATATACATACATACAACAACAACATAGGCAGAGTATAGGTGAGTGTCTCAAGAATAATTATAAAAAATAACTCTCTCTCTCTCTCTAATAGTAATTACAATAAAGGATGGAGAGAAAGACAGATGGAGACGGAAGTCGAAGGAGGATACATACATGTACATTTAGTGGAATGCCTTCTAAAACTTGAATGACTCTGTATATAGGTAATAGGTAGGTAGATGGATGGATACAAACAAATCTTCTAAATGTCTCTTGTATTGTATAAAATAACTGTTTATATATGTACATACATGTTATATAATCTCGTTGTATGTAGTTAATTAAAAATATTACATACATACACAAAGCATTTTGTAGATAGTTTTGTAGGAGATAAATATGTATGTACACAGAGTGGTCCATGGCACATTGCCATAGGTATCTCCATAGACAAAGAAAAGTGTGTCATTCAATAACTGCAAAAAATGATAATAATAATAACAGAACAAAACAAATGAATGCAGGTTGCCTACAGCACTTCTTTCTTAAAATAAATATATATATATACATTCCAAGCAGAAAATATTATGTATGTAAGTATGAAATAAGAAAATGTTTATGAGTTGCTTTGTTATTCTTGTTTTTTTTGCTTTTTTTTGTTTTTTGCAAGCAATGTAATTGATTCTTTTCCATTCATAGGGAGTATTTCTTTCATGTGGTTGTGCAAAGTGATTCTGGAAGGGGAATGAACAAGAGCTCATTTCAGCCCAATATATATATATATATATTGGGCTGAAATGATTTCCATAGCCAGACCTACCTAGATTGTGGGGCACAAAGTAAACATAAGCAAATACATATGCAGAAAAGGAATATCAAAATAGTCATGAGTGGAATTGGTTGATCTGACTTTATTATGTGTTGATTCTAGAGTCTTGTATCCATCCATACCTTTTCAAGTTCAATATGGGAATAAGCAAAGGATGTACATATATGTAGGGCCAGGTGTACTTGGTATTGACTATTATGCTCCAGTCCACTCCAGGATTGAAGATGACTTGAATGAAGAAGAGTTTTCAATTCACTTTAAGACTCTGACCTTAGAGCCTAGCTAATGCTCAATTCAATTTTTTTATTTTGATTAATTACAAAAAATGTAATATTATGTTCAATTTCTTGAATATTATTTTTTTTATTATTTATTCTCATATTTATTTTGAAAAGGGTTAGAATTTGAAGTTTGTCTCTTACTAAACCCATTTTAAATACTTTGGACACTATGTAATAGCTAAACTCATGTAAGACAATTGATTCAAAATCAACTCAGAGCCCCTTGTGTCTTTAGCATAAATTGACATATTTCATGTGCCATCATAGGAAACACTTTATTTATAACTTTATAAGTTTCTGAATCTCAACAAATAAAAATAAGACTTCTTTTAAAAAATGGATACTTTTTATATTGTTTTCGAAATTTTTATACGTTGGCAATTGGTAATTTATAATTAATTATAATATTAGGTTCACAAGAAGTCACACTTAAATCAAGGAGGAACTTTTGTCACTTACATACATATAATCTATGTATAACTCAAAAACAAGAAAATCCGTTTCTGCATCAATATCATCATAATTTTCATAGAATGTTAACTTTTGCCCGTAACAAAACAGGGCATATTCCTAACTACTAACTACTCCCCTCCTTATTTTCAAAGGCTTAGCAGTTATACCTTTATGTGTGTATGTATGCATGTATTCATATTAGCCTCCATGAGGGAGGGAAGGAGGGAGGGAGGGAGGGGATTGGGTGAATAGATTCACCCACAAATTAACTCCTATGTGTATGTATGTATATTTATATAATATATATCATGAAAATTAGAGACTACGCTGTTAGATATATATGTACATAATATGTGTTCCTAAATATACATTATATGCAGATCTCCATTTTGTGATTACTCACAAATCATCGTTGTTATCAATATTTATTTATAACGACCCTTTGGTTAATTATAATATAATATAATTATATTAATAATAGAATTTTAAAAAGGATTACTTATTTGTCAAAAACAATGGGGGAATTATTAATGGATTCGCTCAAATGTTGTATTTATCTATCTATGAATATATATATATCGTTTAGTTTGTAGTTAGTTTGTCTTCAAAGGAGGTAAAAGCGTCTTTGAGTCTGATGATTAAGAAAACGCCGAGATGTCTAAGGGATTTCATTTGACCCATATACATAGTATGTAACTCATAATTACATATTTGTTATTATTATTATTATCTTATATGTAGGTATACAGAAAAATATTTGTTTTTATGGATATTTTTGTTATACCTATGTGATCTATTAGACGACACGAGGGGGACACGAATTAAGGACAGGGACTAAGTTAAATTATAAGAGTATATGTATAATGTACCTACATAATATGTTGAAGAAGAGTCCTTTTGTAAGTTCCCTTTTGTTTTACTCTTTGAGCCCTGTCAATGAAGTATGTAAGTACACATAGACATTTGTATATATATATATATATATCTGACTATGTGTTCCCTCTCTCTCTCGAGGGGAAAAAGGTATTAAAAAAACCGACATATTTTTGGATTGTTTTACAACGTTTTTTTTTTTTTTTGTTTTTTTTTAAACAGCGTCGGCTTATAAACTCTATAATCAACACCTTTCCAACTGCCTATTTTTTATTTTATTTTACTATGTATGTATATATATATATACATATGTATGTTTGTACCTGATCTCCTTCGGGCAGATCTCATTCTCTCTCCTCCTGAGAAGAAGAATAAGAAAAGGAAAAGAAAGATGGACGACGGAGTTATCTTTTGAGTTAGTAAAAATATCATTAAGAACAACAATGGAAGAAAGGAAAGAAAGAAAGAAAGAAAGAAAGAGAGATAGCGAAAAAGAAAACTCATTTGTAAAATCGTTGTATATTTCTCTATATGTATGTTTAAAGCGAATCTTTTCTTCAATATTTTTTTTATTATTATTGTTATTCCGATTGTATATATATAAAAGTTAATTTATTTATTTGTTGTTGTTCTTCTTCTTCTTCAGCTGAGGAGGAGATGATGATGAAATAGCTGCTGCTCGCTCCAGCTAGTTAGCTGCTCGGCCAAAGAGACAATCATAATTCATAATAATAACAATAAGATAATAGGAAAGGAAAAGAAAAGAAAAGAAAGAAAAAAGGAGAGAGACACACAATGATCAAGTGACGTCATTCAAAAGAACAACAAGGACCCGTGAGCGCATGGTCAAAGGGGCGATAGATAAATACATACATACATAAATAATAAGTTGTATTATAATAGCATTGTAATAATAATAACAATATAAACAGAGCATTTCACGTGGTATGAGGGACTCACAATGCGGGTTCCGGATAAACGAATCCGAACACATGACATAATATACTAAAATAACTATTATGACCAGTAATGGACCTCTCGTTCTCTTTCGTGGACAAAAGGGAAAGAAAGATGAACTCCTTTTAGAGAGTCTCTTCACCCAATTTGATTGCATTATGCAAATGAAAGGGTCCCCATCTTGAATCAAATGGACATGCAAAAAATTTGTATTGAATATAGCGTATACATATTTCGGCGATTAAGACGACTCTTAAAGTCAAAAAATCACCCTTTAAAATAGATGATCGTCATATATGTATAACCGATATAAAAGTCGGACCTATGATAAATTTATAAGAATTTGCTCTAATTTTGTACCTTGTCTTATCTGAAGGTCGCCCTATACACCGAAATATACGGTAATTTGATGTCAAAATCAAAAACACAATTAATTAATTGGTTGTGAAAATCCTCAATAAGGCTTTTTAAGTTTTAGCTAATTTTATTTAAATAAATTGTTTTTCTTTTATGACTCTTTTTATAAGAGGAAGTTATTACTTTAGCCAGTCTAAGGGGTTTCATAATTCCCTTGGAACCATCGAAACCATGGACCTTAGTGGGACGTATCAAACTCTATGCTCCCCTTACCGTGTTTACCCTGGCCCTGAGACGTCATATTATGAGAGTTTGGGATATATATATATATATATAAATAGAGATTTTTGATAGAAAATTTATTTGTCACCTACTTTGGCTACTCGCCCAAGATGACCGGCTTCAACAATGATGGCTTCATTCATTCATGGAATAGCAAGGATACTAAAAGAGGTAAAATAGAGTTTTTGCATAGATTTATCTCATTTTTTTTTTCTTTTTCACGATAGGATTGGGATCATTTCTGATTCGGATGCCCATGTTGTTGTTGTTGTTTTTGGGGTGGGCGCTGGTGTTCATTATTTTGTTGTTTTCTCCTGCACTCCACTATGAGAAGGACCCATGATAAATATTGAATTGTAATTAAGTGTAAAAAACAAGAGGATCCATCATTAACCTTACTGGGGTTAGAACCCATTAAAATATTTGTTCTCACCTATCTTATTAGTGTGTGTGTGTGTGCGATAGAAGCCTTGCACCCCCATGTATGTACATATGTACCTATAACCAATTCCCTTCTCCCTGTTCTACTCCTGCTGCTGCTGACTTATAAAATAAATTATTTTAGATTATTTTTCTTTCTTTCTTTCTTTCTTAAAATGTAATGTATCTTTGTCCATATCCTGCAGACTCTGAGACGCGGTGGATTTCAAATGGAAAAGAAGAAAAAGAAGAAAAAAAACCACAAAAAAAATATTTTTCCTTTTTTTTTTTTTTCACACTAGACACACAGGTGCGAATTTGTAATTAAAAAAAAAAAAAAAAACGAAAGAAGTAGATATATACGTATGTATATATAGTTAGTTAGAAAGAAATCCTTTTTTTAGACTATTTTTATTATTATTATTATTATTGTTCTTATTTATTTTGAGCTCATTCTCTTCACTCACCGTCAGATTAAAATTTGACCAAATATTTGATTAGTTTTTAATTTGAGCTTTTTTATTTTATTTTATTTTAATTCAGGGATTCATTCCTGAACATCAGTGCTTACATATATATGGTATATATATATATATATATATATACATATATACATATGTGTCAAGTCAACAAGAAATCATATCTTTATCTGAAATGTTTCAAAAATGGAGTTAGAACTGTCCTCATAATCTTGAAGACATTCTCTTTTCTCGATTGTATTAATAGGTTATTTCGATTACATAATTAAATAATGGCTCCAATAATAATAATTGCAACTGTATTATAGGAAAAAACCAACTGCCACTAAATGAATATTTGGGGCTATGAAAAGGATGGTCGTTCATTGTGAGACCAACTCGGCTCCATGTGCAGTCGACACATTTGTCCAATTACTTTATTGAATAGACAACGTTCGTTCCTTGATTTCTACATATAAAGGGACATTTTGTCAAAAACCGTGCAGTACAGGTCTTAAAATGACTCCTAAATATTTGGCCGTTATATTTATGAAGTAAAAATACACATAAAAGTGGATTTTCTCTTATTTTCAATATTTGAAAACAAAGTTGCTTTCTTGTTGACTTGACACATACATATATAAACTAGTCTTAAAGCAAGCAGAAATACTAACTTCTCCCGAAGGCTTTTGGGCATTTGGCTCAAATTTTGCATTAAGTCAAAATTGGTAGAACAACAAAACAGGGATATTGTATGAACTTCATGGAGGTCATTTGAGCTACACTAAACCCTCTAAATTGACCATTTCCCTAAATTTTTAAGTTACTACATATACAACCTCTTAAGCCTTAAAGGGACATTTTGGTCTCAAAATCAGACTCCCGCGACCTTGTAGGCCAACAAAATATAACTTTTGTTCTTTTTTTGTGTCAAATTTTTCTTATTCTACCCTGCCTTTGCCCCCTTGGTCCTCCTGGGGATACTCAGTGATACCAACCAACGAAATAGGGCCCTGCACATTATATTAATAGATATGCACATTAGGACTCTACAGAATATGGATATTTTGGGACTGGATTTGCGTATTTAGGTGATTAAAAAAAAACCCAATTCATGGGTAGATTGTTCTTCTTTTTAAATTTGTGCTCCAGGAACAGATAAAGAACCAAAGTATTAGCCCTGTGTATAGTTTTCTTTATCCCCATAGCAAAGGAGATATGTATGAAGTATCTGCCCAGATTTTAAATGAAAATGACATCTTTGATTTTTTTTTTTCAGGATAATTTTGAAAAACTGGATTCAGATGTACCTATGTAACCAGTGGTGGAACTCATCAAATATGTATGTATGTATGTACGTAGCTCTTCTCATTAAACAAATTAAATATTACACCCTAAATATATTGAAGATATTTTGATAATCCTTAGTCAAGTTTTAATAGTCTTTGTTTTGCAAAAGATCTTATGTGAAATAAAAATGATTTCCATCAAATTAAAGGCAGGTTTATGATCCAAATACCCTCACCATATAGATCAAGAGAAGAAGGGATCCAGACAGCAACCAAGATAAATTAATTGGTCATGTGTTGTTGTAGTTGTTTTTTAGAAACAAAATAAATTTTTTCATCTATTTATTTTGTTTTTTTTTTGGGACCCAAGAGTTGCATAAAGATTGGACCTTACAAAGAGTTTAGTTTGATCTTCTTAAAAACCACTTTTCTCTTTGGAAATGTCTCTAAATACTTTGTGAGAGTGACAGAATGAAAAAAAAAATTTTTCTCCCTCCCCCTCTTCAACATTTATTTGTGTAGAGTCCTATTCGAAGGTATTCTACTACAGGGAGAATACCTTTTATTATTATTTTTTTTTACAGAGTGACTTTTACTGGCATACAAATTAAACACCTTCCGACAAATGTAATTGCTATAGATACTTACCTTACATGGAATGCTCTTCTCCTCAAATATTATTAACACATATTTGTTGTCGATTTTATGAGGACGACTATTTGCTTTGAGACGTGGTTTTTGTCTTGTTTATTTGTTTGTTTGTTTGTTTTTTCCATGGAGTAAGAGTCAGTGGTGTAGTCTCTCTGGGTGTGTAATATTATCACATTGATAATAATCTGTTTGTCTTCCCTCTCTTTGAGGGTGCCTTTTAATTAGAACAATCCTTGGGCAAAAAAAAAACAACAAAAAACAACACAAAATGAAAAGGAAAAGAATATAAAAACACAAAGCAAATTTGCAAACAACGCCTTTTGCATATTGTATATATTTATGCTCTTATTAATTTAACTCAAGTGTTAAACACATCAAAAAACTTTTTTTTTTTTTTTGTTCTTTTAAATATCCATCAAAAATAATAATAATTATTATTATTTTTGCTGTTTTTTAAAACAATATAAAAACACGCAAAGGTTTTTTTTTCTTTTTTGAAGCAATTAGATTAAAACAATGAGTCTTTTGTAAAGGTTTATGTATGTAAGTGTAAAGAAATGTTGAGCAAGGAATGAAGGAAAAAACTAGAAGAAAAAATTAATTTCAAAGGCGTTACAGAAAATGACCATTTTTCTCTTTTTTCTTCCCCCCCCCTTTCCCCCTTGACGAAGTAAAGGTACAAAAAACAACAACAACAAGAAAAAAAAAAGATCGTTAAATTGTAATATCGACACTTTAGGAAAAGACTACAAAAGGGAGGACTAAGAAGTTAAAAAAAAAAAAAAAAGTGCCCGAGCAGTATCTATGTAATTTAATTAACTTTTTTCTTGTACCTTTTTTTTTTTTTTTTTTTTGTATGTAATTACTTTTTATTCTTCTTGTTCTTTTAATGTTAAGAATGAGAGAGAGAGAGAGAGAGAGAGAGAGAAGCTGAAGAAGCAGAGAGTGATTCCTACCTTATATTAATAATAATATGTAACTAAGTATTTATTTTTATGTACATAGATATGTATATAATGAAGCAACATTTAAATAACACTTACACACCATTATGTTGGTGCTACTAATTGCTTTGTTATATGGTTATTGTATATGGTATGTACATATATATTATCAATAGGCAAAATGCAACTGACTATGAAAAAGGAACTCTTCTTTTTTCTGTTGTCATTAGTGGTTTCTATATTTCATTTTATTTTATTTTATTTTGAGAATAAGTACAAATAGACGTTGAATACATTAAATACTTTAAATGGCTCCATCACCATTAGAGGCCATTATCTCATTTCAAGAGCATTATGTGATTTTTTTAATGTTGTGATTGAAGGAGAGAGGACATCAGGAGGAGATCCTTTTGTTTTGAGAGATTCTTTATTGCATAGAGTCTAAGAGACCATTATGAACATCCTTTGACACGATGTGAGTTCTTCATTTCTATGTATGTCTCTCATATGTGGAGGGGGGGGGGTGTAAGATCTATAACAACTTACCTCCAAAATCCCTGTGTATTGTGTATAGGTAAAAAGATTACTTGCTTGAGTGTCACTCTTCATAAAAGGACTTTATTTGTGATGCTCTAACTAACTATTTTTGAGGGAGTGGTGGGGGCAGTGTCATAACTCTATGGAACGAGGCAGTGGGCTCCTTGAATCCCAACTCAAAAAGCTATATAGCTATATATTCAAAATATATATTCAATTAAAAAAAACAAAATGGCTCTAATATGTTAATAATTCTGACGATAATAGCAATGGTTCATTTTTTTTTCTAACATTGCACTCCTTCCTAGAATTGGGAGGTCCCCTTTTTGAAAATAGATCTGATTCTGGGACACATGTGTGTGTGTGAGGGGAGAGCTTTGATTTAATGGCATTTCTACTAAACGTAAGTCAGTGCTTCTCAAACTTTCCTCATTTTAACAAAGGGAAATTTCAATTTTATGAATATATCTATATCTCCATGCCCCACTTATGGGGGCATCCATTCCACAGCAGATGGATAAGCTCCTCCTATGAACAAAGACCCTGATGTGAGTGCCTTTTAGCTTATTATTGTAATTAAACAGTAAGCTAGGGGCTTAGGGGAATTAATTCATAAGTTTGGCAAAAATATATAGATTCAATTTATTTATTTTATATATCATTCCACAATCATTTTAACTGCAGTTCTATATTTTTTTTAAAAAAAAAAAGGTGGGCGCTGTTCCAGTGTCCATGCTAAGCATACACATAACTCATTCAATATCTGGGGCAGCTTTGGTTTATGAGCATTATATATATATATATATATATAAATATATATATATATATATATACACTTGTTTAACACGGATGTTGCTCGTAAAACATGATTATGATGATGACGTTTTGTATCAGTTTGACTCTCCCTATAGACTTTATGATGTTGCTTTAAAACAATGTGTAAATATCTAACGGATTTTGTATGTAGATATTTAAACTTCTCCAGTGCGCACAAATATATATATATATAAAGGTCAGACCCTCTCCCCTTTTGTTCTGTTATTCATGGCTCAATTTGTGTATTTTTGAGTAGGCTTAAAAAGTATGGATCGACACAAGTTTTTTGGTTGTTGTTATTTTATTTTGTATTTGAGCCTTTAAATCCTTTTTTCAAAAAGCAAATGGGTTAAAAAATCTCTTTCAGAAAATAGATATAAAAGAAAGAAAGAAAGAAATAAAGAAAACAAGAAATAACTATTAAAAATCATTCTTGTTGACCCATGACATGGGATTCTATCTACACACACCCTGTATTAAATCGAATTAAATTTTCCTTGGTGTGTAAAGAAGACTGAATGATTTATATTTTTATATATGTATACACACACAGAGAGTCTTGATTTTCATTCTTATAAAAACGAGATTGTACACACACACACACACAGACTCAACTCTTTCAGCTCCTCTCTTGATAGTAAGAAGAAAAAGACGAAGACGAAGAAGAAATCATCTCTAAACAAAACCTGGAGGCGATTAAATGATAACATCAGGAATTTTTATAGGTCTACTTGGATCTACTTTCATCCCCCTGCACACACATAAAGGTCATCATTATTTTCTCATATAGGTCACTTCAAACATACTTACATACATACATACATGTGTAGTTATAGGGTCTGTGACTCAAATGAGCTTTTATATATTTATACTAAATCGTAGTTGAACAATAAAAACAAAACAAAAACGCAATCTAATGTTTTGTTTTGTTTTAGGAATGAAAGAATAAAAATATTGTTTCAATTTCACGGACGATTTTCTCGCCTTGGCGCGTGTAAAGCCTATTATATATAGTTATATATATATATATACCAAATAATAATATATATAATAATAATAACAATAATAAGTTGAGGGGAGTTGATATTAAATTACGTGTGTCGTGCGCCATTTATTTGAAAGTTTTCCCTTTTTATATAAAAAAGGAAAATGATTCATTCAAGTCCATAAATTCACGTTTAATTCACGTTGTTATTTAGGTAAGTAAGGGCTAAGAAGGTAGGTGGTGGACAAAAAAACTGGACACTGGTTGAGAAGGCTTCTCTGAACTACATATGTACATATATAGGACCGTATATGTACACGTATAGGTCCCTCCCTGGCTATAACAATATGTATTATTATTTATCTCTATTTTATCAGAGGTATGAAACATATAATTACTTGTTTATTCATTAGACGAAGGAAGACATCAAATGTGGGAGAGAGAGAGAGAGAGGGAGGGCTTCAAGGGAAATGAATTGATCTGTCAATCATCACACAAATGTATGTATGTATGTATGTACACGCTTCACCTGATTCTGGGTGGCCGTGACAACAAGAACAACAAGAACAAGAAGAACAACAACAACAATAACAGCACTTCATAAACAACATCTTAATCCTTTATAAATACATTTGTGTAGATATGATCATACATATAATACAATATATGTACACATACAAATAGGTGTAATTAACAATGAATTGTGTCACAAAGGGAGGGGAAAGATGGAAATCAAGTCAGTACATTGTATGTAGAACACAACAACAAAACACACTTTACTGAATGATCCACACATATAATATGTAATATATCCAATCATTTGATTTATTTCCTTGCACTTGTGTAATATTTAGACACGTGCTAGAATCCTTTAACACTGCTTGGATCTAATATCAAAATATTCGTCATATAACTCTATATATGCATGTGTCAAGTCAACAAGAAAGCAACTTTGTTTTCACATATTGTAAAGGGGAGAATCGTTCACTTTTAAGTGTATTTTTACTTGTTAAATATAACGGCCAAATATACATGGGAGTCATTTTAAGACCTATGCCGCACGGTTTTTGCTAAAGTATCACTTTAGATACAAAGAAAAGCAAGGATTGCTGTCTATCCAGTAGAGCAATCGGATAAATGTGTCGACTGCACATGAAGCTAATTTAGTCTTTGATAGAACGTTCATCTTTTTCATAGCCCCAGATATTTATTTAGTGGCAGTTGGCTAAAACTAGTTCATTTGTTTAAGAACTATTAAGAATCAAATCCATCCGCTATCATGCTGCCCATGAATCATAGACATAGTAACTACATAGTCAGAAATACCAGATGTTTTTTATTCTTGATTGTAGCCAGGTTTTTTTTTCCTGTAATTAAGTTGCAATTATTGTTGAAGTCATTATTTAATTATATAATCGAAATATACTACTATTAATACAAACGAAAGATAATGTCTTGAAAAATATGAGTGCAGTTCACACTCATTTTTGAAATAATTCTGATAAAGATATGGTTTCTTGTTGACTTGACTCATACATATATACTATGGGCAAAAATTATGGGGAATCAAACAACTTTTATTTAAAATCATCCAAATTCATTTCATTCACCAACAAAGTAGTTATTCAGTCTCTTTATTACAGAAAATGAACTGTTGTGTTAAGATATACTATTAAAGTTAAAAATCAGCCTTTCTTGAGTAGGTTCTTGAGAGGTTATGTATCTAGAGAAATAAGTCACAATTTCAAAAGAAACCAGTTTGGAACATTCATTGTAACTTTTTGGGTTTACACAACATTTCTCTCAATTGCATTTGTGTCATCATCTTTGAGTCGTTTTAAAAAAAGGAAAAATTATATTTTTAGCTCTTTACAAAAGGACAAAAGGATTTTGACGTGTAATTTGGCAGTGATTTGAGATACAGTAGTGCCAACTTAAGAATCAAAACCTTTTATTCCTAATGCAAATCCCCTCCAAAAAAAATTAAAGTCAAACTTCCTGGTATGTTTTTACTCATAGTAGTATATTGAAGGAATGATGTACCATTCTCTTTCTTCTTTTTTTCTCTCTCTCTCTTCCTCTCCCTTTGGGAGTCATTGTGCCCCTTCCGAAACATATGACATTATATCAGTATTAAACAATACAAGAACACAATAACCATTATTAATCAACAATAAGTAATGAACAGAGAATGAGTTGACGATAAATTCTACTTATAAACAACCAAAATATGTGTAACAATGAAACCACAACCCATCATAAAAATACATACATACATACATATATTCTAAGAAAATTGTCTTCCGGATACAATCATATCGAAAGTGACTCATTAAATTCCAATATGAGTAGAACATACTTTAAATAGCAGAACATAGTTAATCAAAAGCATCATAGCCCAAAAACATAGGGGAGTGAGGGGAGATTCTTCCGTCCTTTTTTTTTTTTTTTTTTTTTTTATGAGTCAATTTTTTATTGTAAGGGTGGCCTATTAACCATGATGGACGGCCATAGCTCACAAATCCAATAAGGCACAAAGGGTAGACTTAGTGTAGTAGACAAAATCACATCATTTGAGATCAAGACTTTGGTTTTGAAACTGAGAGTAAAAAGGACGAAAATCACGAAATTTTAAATTTACCACATTTAAAAAAACCAAAAAAACAGCTCCAAAGAATTGAAACTAATGGTGTCAATTGGGTAGGAAGCTGTTATAATGCCCTTTTTGGTCTCAAAAAAAAAAACTACTTTGATCAGAGTTTTTAAACCTTGTTTCTTGAATTTGCGAGGCTCAGTGGTTCTTAATTTCGTTGGAGGTTCGTTGATGATCCCCACAAGTTCCATACAAGCATTCATCAAATCCTTCAGCAGGGATATCAAGGGCAAGCAATGCGGCATGATCAGCTAGTGCCAATGATGGCCAAGCAGAGCGTGACGTTACACATCATACCACCACTGAATCCCTGAAAATTCTCATCGAACACCTACTCTAGCTGAATGGACGCCACTGACTCAAACATTGCTCTTATTGTTACATATGTATATGGTCAGAGCTGCTGAATCAGTTTAAATTATTTATGTCACAGAGCATTCATGCCAGTTTTTCAAAATGCTTCTAAAGTTTAACAAATGGACAAAAAGAAAATCTCTGGTATGAATACAACTATAAAATTAATATATATTACAATAATAAATATTCATATTAGTTCTAAATTAGAATCGGCATGATTCTTAAAAAGATATCTTAACTAGATGGGTAGGTAGAATTTTGTATGAACTACAGTCGTTTCAAAGGATTTTCTTAAGGTATTTTAGAATAAATTTCCTCATTAAAACAACTCATAAATATAATATAATTCTAGTTATTATCATCCTATATATATATAAAGACAATTTTTTTCTTTTTTATTTTTTTTTAATATATGTAAATTTGTACCTTTTTTGAAGTCAATATTTTGTTTTGTTTTGTACATATATAAAACAATATACATATATTTTAACAACAAATTCTATCTTTGTGACAAAATATTATTATTATATTTAACAACAAATATTTTGTCAAGTAAACCCTCCCCCCCCCCCTTCCCTAAATCACACCACCCACAGCTAGCCATGACCCATAACCCAACACAAAATGACCAGCACCTTCAAAACATAATGAACTCTTTAAATCTGTATTTATTTATTTTTTTAAAATCTGTCAGCTGTTGATTTGTTGTATAACATACCCATCTGACTCCATGTTCCTTTTCTAAACATTGAAGATATTGAAACCCTCTAATTCCAACCTGTTGGAACTGCCTCGGAATATCCCTGAGAAATTATTAAATCAAGAGTTGTGCCTGGCTACCAAAGTTCATTTACGGCCTTTTTTTATTATTTTCTTTCTGGTCAAAAGGTTGAGATATGGAATAGAGCAGTCGTGAGGGATTTTGTGGGGCATAGCTTGAGACGTAGGGACACACACACACTGAATAATTTATTTACATAAAGTTTGCTTAAACAGTCTTCAAAAATAAAGGGGTCGAGAGCCATGTGGAATGAAAACTTATAGCTAAGTATACTAAGCCATAATTAGATATGGGCAGGATTTTGTGGAGGGGTGTGAGCCTGCCTGGAACTACCATATGGTACCCTTGTTTCATTTAATATGACTGATTGTTATTTGACAATATTAAATAATACTCAATAATACAGGGAATTTAAATTGTTAGAAATTCCGACTTTCTTCCGCATGATCTCTCAATAATCAAAAATTGAACTCTACAAATAATTGTGTAAGCAAGTTCTTACCTCAACGGTATAGAGAAGACTGAATTCAAATTAAATACCAAAGTAGTCGCACCAATTGATATTTATAAGTCATAGATATTTGTTTAGTCAACAAGAAACCATATCTTTATCTGAAATATTTCAAAAATGGAGTTAGAACTGCGGTCATATTCTTGAAGACATTCTCTTTTCTCGATTGTATTAATAGGTTATTTCGATTAATTAATTAAATAATGGCTCCAATAATAATAATTGCAACTGTATTATAGGAAAAAACCAACTGCCACTAAATAAATCTCTGGGGCTATGAAAAAGATGGTCGTTCTTGGTGAGACTAACTCGGCTCCATGTGCAGTCGACACATTTATCCAATTGCTCAATTGGATAGACAACAATCCTTGATTTATCGATATAAAGTGACATTTTAGCAAAAACCGTGTGCAATAGGTCTTAACATGAATACCAAGTATATTTGGCTCCTATATTTATGAAGTAAAAACACACTTAAAAGTGGATTTTCTCTTTTTTAATATTTGAAAAAAACAAACAAACTTGCTTTCTTGTTGACTTGACACAGATAGGTTGAGTGACGATAGCAAGTTAGCAAGACACAAGATAATAATTCCACTACCACCTTTTTGTTGAGGAGAGGTAATTGGTTTGATACTTTTTGACTACAATAAATACATTTATAATATAATTCCTTCCTACCGACTTGTTATTTCGTAGAAGAAGAAGAAGAAGAAGGTGTATTCCTATGTTAAATCAAAAGTTTCCCGGTGATCCATACATCTCAGGTGAATACGTCATAATAATAATAATAATAATCATATATGTATGTATGTAATTCCTTTCTGATTCTCAGCGGGATGATGAATTAGATAATATAATATTTATTATGAAATTGTACGAACAATGCTACTACTACTAATACTCCTGCTGGAAAAAGAGGCTACTACTACGACTACAACCATCACACCCTTGGCCTCAAATGATACATATGTCTTCTTGCATTTATCCTTATATATATACATATATATGTGTATAACTATACACGTCTATGAAATTACATGAAAGTTCCGCCAAAAAGATTTTTATCAGAGGGTTTTTTTTTTACACTTTGGGTAGAAGAAGTAGAAACTATTAATAGATCTTTTTTATTATTATTTTATGACCTGCCCTGATTTACCGCAATATAATTATAATAATTATTAAAATCATAAAATTATTTGCAGACTCCAATGCAATGTTGTTATGTTATGTTATGTTATGTTATGTGTTATAATTAATTTCTATCTATCTCTTTTTTCTGTAAGACGTTGAAGAAAGAAAAGGAGCAAACATTCCTTTTAAAAAAAAACAAAAACAAAGGCTTTTGTGTAGGTCCAATCTACCCAGAGTCAAGTGACCCACATCCTCTGTAGGAATGTCTATGTGTTATGTGTTTAAAAAGCACAACTAGACAAAAAAAACTATGGTAATGAAATGCGTTTAGCTTCGTTTCTTTCTAATCCTTTGCTTCTAGTTCATAATATGTGTGTGTGTGTACATAATATTTATGTCATAAAAAAACAAAAAAAAATAAAAAAATAAAACATGGCTCCTATGATTTGTGGGGAGAGAGAAGAAACAAAAGAGAAAGGGACGATTGAACTCACAGAGAGTGAACGAATGAAACAAACCACCAATTATGATTTCCATGATTATACCTTCCCAAATTTTTTAAAGGAATTCCTATTATTATTATTATTGTTATTATTATATAAATATAAATGCTCGAATTTTCATAGACTTACCTCTCCTCGGATAACTTTTATATATATATATATATATATATATATATATATAACATAGGTTTAAAGTGGTAAAGAAAAAGGGGAAAAATCCAGGATTTGAGTCGTCTTTAAAAGGTTTCGTGATTTTTTAACAAATTTTAACAATATATATATTTATAAATTCTATAAATCACCACTCTATATGTATAAACAATTCTCCCCCCCCCCCTCTCTCTCTTTTCCCGAAATTTAATTAGATATTATATATAAATTTTACTTTTATATATATATATATATATAAAATTCGATTTAAAGCCTCAAGTAGGGTCATTCAACGAGCTCTGAAAGATTGAAAGACATTAATACCTCATTATGAAATTCGACTCGCTTATTATAGAAGTAAAACAGCGCCGTTTTTAATATATATATATATATATATTTTTTTTTCTTATTATTTTCTTTTCTTATTCTATGGTTCTAGTACTCATACAAGTATATGTATATATATATATATATATAATATCGTCGCTTGGTAGTTGTGTTCTACTCTGGTGTGTGGGTACAGAGTACACGGCGCATGTGAGATTAGAGAAAGAAAGAAAGAGAGAGAGAGAAAAAGAGGCGCAAGTCAAAATATTGTTACATTATTATTTTTTTTTTTGTTTTTTTTTGTGTTTTTAGGAGGATCTCTATAAACAAACTATACTATAGAGAGGAAGATAAATAAATAAAAATTTATTTATTTATACATATTTTCATAAATATTTACAAACATATTTTTTTCCCTTTTTCCTCTTCTTTTTATTAACAAATTAATTTTAGAATTTTTGAGTTTTATTTTTTAAATAGTTTTTGTAATTGAATTTTTTTTCTTCTTTCTTCTTCTTCTTCTTCTTATTATTTTTTTCTCCTTTAATATATATACATTAATAAGAAGCATTGCTTGCTTACCAATTTACCTGTTAATATATATACATATATATATACCAATTGGTAATTTGTACATACAAGTACAAACCCTACAACAGGGGTGTCAAACTCATTTCACATTGCGGGCCACATATTACCCCCATGGTAACGTCGTGGGCCGGACCTTTAAAATTATATCATACTTAGCTGCTATAAGTAATCAAAATATCATCATGTCTTCACTTTGTTTTGATTTAAAGAAGAACTAGGAGACGTTGTTTCATTTAACTAAAAAATTTTTACAAAAAGTTTCACAGAATTGCACAAACTTTAAGTAACTAGAAAATCTAAAAATATTCTAATAATGAACTTTACATGACATTATAACATGAGACTATTTCATTATTTACATGAAAAGACACACATGTGCCCCCCCTAGCGGATAATTTATAAATCGCAGTTAATTACAAAGACATTAATCCATGTCTTTTATGTACTTTTGCAACTTTCAAATTATTCTACAGGCCAGTTCCGGCCCGATGGCCGACTGTTTCACACCCTTGCCTTAGAAGTTCCTTCTACTCTTATAATAAATAAAGACTTGACTCCCGTCTTCAATGGATACAGAAGATTACTAATTATTTAGTCAATTGATGTCGTCTTTGAATTTTTTTCCAAATGATACTTGAACACCGTATAGTTACTTTTTGTTATATATATATATATATATATATATATATATATATATATATATATATATATATATCGTTACTACAATAAAGATGACTCATTCATAATTAATTAACACATTTAAAAAAAAAAAAAAAAACACAAATAAACAAACATGGATGCTCTTCTAGTTGAGTGACACGTTGTCAGTTGTCAAAATAGAATGGAGAGCTGATTTAAATGCTGTTATGTAAAAATAATTAATTGCAACGTTTAGGTTCATACAAACAAATTGACTCGTATGTACAATTCGAATTGAAAGGCCTTAAGTGGCTATAAGGATTTTTAATTAGAAGTCCACGTTCAACATAACTCATTCATAAATGACTCAAATACAAAAAGTTTTGTTCTAAATATATATATATATATATATATGTATATTAAGGAATTATATGCACAAATGAGAGGTCTGACTGCACAAAGATTCTAGCAAAACAAAACAACAACAAAAACAACATATAAAATAATAAGCAATACAAAGTAGAATCTACCGAGTGACTTCTAACACCTTCCGTTTCTTCCTTCCTACCTCAGGAGTCGTTCAAAGCATTAGCTTGCTTGCCAGCTAGCTAGCTAGGAGGCTTGCTTGCAAAGCTCTCCTTTCTCTTTCTTTCTTTTTTTCAGGTAAAAACAATAACTTAGTTCCTCCCTCCCTCCCCCCCCCCTTCAACCCCTTATTGACGGCCATTTTTCTTTTTTCTTTTCCCTACGTGATTACCTTGTTATATGTCTTTCAATATTAGAACAACAGTAGTAGTTGATTGTTGCTATTAGTAAATTTAGGCGGTATTATAGAAGCTACAACAACAACAACAATAAGAATAATAATAATAAATAAAAAGAACATAATAAACAAGCAATTAATTAAAGCCAATGATGACGATGATGATGATGAAAGCTTAATTACCTCCTTTGCCTCCTTTGTTAGTGCCGTGTATAAATCATGAAAGCAGGGCATGGATCCAACATTCGTTCGTTCGTTCGTTTGTAGAACGATGAAACAAGGAATCATTGAAGGCTTTTGAATTCCTCTGGTCGTCTCTACATAATTGCTGCTGCCAGCCTCTGCCACTACTGACTTTATGAGTGGAGAGGTGAGAAATATATACAGGATTTAAGTAAAGCAAAACAATATATGTATATCTGCAACAATGGGGTCTCACGCAGGTTTCACTTCTTCTTCTTCTTCTTCTTCTTCTCCTCCTCAAAAGAACACCCCATCAATATATTATTATTATTATTGTTATTATTACTATCAGATATGAAATTCTATCACACTGAGAGTAAAAGACACCACACTGAATTCAAGAGCCAGAAGAATCATCTATCCAAGGGCGACCTCCATTGATTTATGATGATAAGAAGAACAAGAACAAGAAGAAGAAGAAGAAGGTTGCAATTATTTTAATACCAATATGATATGATAATGAATTATAAAAGATATTGGATATCTCTCAACGATAGGTATCCCAACCAACCAACCAACCAACTAACCAACCCATCTTGGATCTCTCTATCATGTTTGTCTGAAATTGATACCCATAATTACGTAAAGAATAACAAAACAATGGATAATTTTAATCCTCTATACATATAATATCTCAAAAGATGTCCGAAAAAATTAAATCTATTTATATAGAAACAAGAAGAAGAGACTCCTTGGAACCCGGCTTCTTAATTAGAGGAGAATGATACATATTTATAACTATATATACATATATATATATATATATATATATATATTCATTGTTTTCTTAAAACGTTGGAACAGACGCTCCGGAACCTTTTTCTCGTTCAAGAATGTATGTAAAGAAAGAAAAATGAATTATTGATAACTCGGATTTGAATTATACATAAATAAAAATATATAAATAAATTCTGTAAATAAATTTGTCATTTCCTTTTCCTCTCTTCTCTTTTGCTTTTGTTTTATTAATAAAAAGGAACGCGTACAAACATTTACATTCAATGGCTCTGCACTCCTATATATATATATATATACATATATAGAAAAGGAAAGAAAAGAAGAAAAAAAAAGGAGAGAGAGAGAGTAGCTCCTACTTGCATGAGTTTAAATCGTTATTATTATTATTATTATTTATATTATTCTTCCTTTTAATAGCCACTTCTTCCCCAATTTGAATTTCCATTAATTTATATTCATGATAAAAGCCCTTTCCATGTACATACATGAATATTTATAGATATTTTTGTTTTGTTTTAATAATAAGTGAATAATATTGAGATGAATAACACACAAGTCCAGGCGCTACATAAATCACTTTTCTCTAGAGTTATTTCCGCTAATGAAACTAATAACAACCATCATTTTCCTCATAATAATAACAATAATATATCATGATAATAACTGTGATTAAAAATGATTCAATGAAAGGTGGAAGTGAGTTTTTATTTAGAGGGTTTGTCTATGATTAAGAGGACTTTGCTGCACAGAGTCATTAATTAGTACACCATTGAATATTTGGGATAATTGATAATAAACACCATTATTATATATACGTGTGTGTGAAAGTCAGTTCCTGTTGTTCTTTAATTAGAGGCTTTTCACACTACTTGATTGAATTAATAGCTTTCGAAATCAAATCCCAGCTCTGTCTTCAGGTCGTAGACAAAATGGCGTTGATTGTCTATTTATTATTATTATTGTTATTATTATTATTATTTCGTTGTATCCTTCAGGTAAACAGCAACCAAAAAAGACACAACAAAAAAACAAGAGTAATGAGGGAATGTCGGGCTCTTTGAGTGTGTGTCCCCAAGGGGGGGAGTGGGTTCGAGGGGAAGGTGTTTAAATTCACTCCTTATCAACTCCAGGGATTCTACAGGGATTTTTATCTAGTCCAGCCTGGGAGTCTGGGATGCCTTCCTTTAAAATTTTTTTTAAAAAAAAGAAGGAAAATAAGGGAAAAATGGAATTTGACAAATTTCCTTTTGTATTAATAGTTATATGTAATTGAATAAAAGTGAAGAGCTTGTGTTTTTGAGTGTTGAATATATGTATATATTGTATGTATTTTTGTAAAGGTATCACAATTATCTTATTAAAATTATAATAATTAATTAATTAATTAAGTATATATATAATGAAAGTGTAAAAGAGAGAAAATGATATTGATATTGAATGATGATTATAATTTAAATAATAAAAGGATTGTAACATGTATGTATGTATGTATATGTCATGGAGGGGGATCATCCCCTAGATGGATCTGAGGGTTGGACTCCATCTCCATAGAGAAGGTGTGCTGCCGCTGCTGCTGCTGGGTGGAGAAATGGATGGTGACGGCCCTTTAAGTAGAAGATCCGGGCTCATTCGAGACGTCCCCGAGGCTTGAACCGTCTCGGAAGACTCCTCTAAAAAAGAATTCTCGACTGAAGGTGAATTGGAAGATGCATTCATGGCAGCTGCAGCAGCCGCAGCAAGAGCAGCTGATTGTTGTAGACTAGCTAAATATGCAGAAGAGGCCAGAAAACTTGGATGGCCGTAATAGTAGGGTGGATGCCCATACGGGGAAAGAGCTGAGGGGGTAAAGGGGTAGAGGGGCTGCTGAATACCACCACCCTGACCGCCATCCGGTGTTTCATCAGCTGTCTCTTCTGGCTCATCCACGTTAAGGAGTTCATCTTCCTGCTCTTCACTCTGCGGCGGTGGCACTAGGAGAGGAGGAAGAATGGCGGCCGTCTCTTCATCCTCTTCTTCCTCTTCCATGAGAGAATCGATTGTAAAGTTCTTTTTGCGGGGCCGAGCTGGTCCACCGCTGCAAAGGGCCACACTGCTACTGCTGGGGTGTTGACATCCAAGCCCAAGGCTCAGTGGAGCGTTGTTATAGAGAGAAGCACTGGGGAGGGCTGTTGGAGGTGGGAGAATGCTGGGAGAATGGGTTGTTGTGGAGACGGGAGAGGAGTTAGTGGCAGCTGCCGCCGGCGCCGCACCTGAAGTACCCTTGTTACAATCCTTCTCTCCCAACTTGAATCTCTTCCGCCTTCGGAGAAGAGATCCATTCTCAAACATGGTGATGGCACGGGGATGGAGTGTCCAGTAGGCTCCCTTTCCGGGTCTGTCGGGACGCCGTGGAATTTTAATGAAGCAGTCGTTGAAGGAGAGATTGTGTCGAAGGGAGTTTTGCCAGCGCTGAGTGTTTTTACGGTAGTAGGGGAAATTGTCCATGATGAACTTGTAAATGTCGGAGAGGGGAAGCATTTTCTCTGGGGAGTTGTAGAGAGCCATGGCTGTTAGAGCAATGTAAGAGTAAGGAGGCTTTTGATCACCATAAGTATCTCGTGTGGGTCGGGGCATCTCGTCTGTTTGAAACTCTGAGAGAGACTAATTGGCGACAGAGAAGAAGAATAAGAAAAGAAGGAGCAGCAGCTCTTCTTCAAAAACTGAAAACCATCTCTCCCGGCCGTCCAACTTTACTTACTTAGAAGAAGAAGAAAGAAAGAAAGAGAAACAAAAATATTTGCGTTTCTCTCTCTCTCTTTTCCCTTCCCTTGTTAAAATATTTGACTTGCTTCAAAGACTGGGATTGGACGCAGAGACTTCCTCTCTTCCCATTCGTCGCCCACTAATTCAAATATTTACGAAATCAGAATAAACAAATAAAATGGAGTGAGTCGCAGAGGAGAGTGAGTGTGTGTGTGTGTTAGAGTTTCCTCGTTAGAGGGCGCGCGCGCTCTCTCTCTCTCTCCCTTTCTTACTGTTATCAATCACGAATAATTCTATGTAATGCTAAAAGTAGAATAACCAAGAAGAAAATAAAAACAACAAAAGGCATATATCCAAGTCAAGAGTAGATATTATACACACACATAACTAATAAGTATATGTACATAGATTATAAAGACTCTAAAAAGAGAGGGAATGAATGCTTAATAAGCTTAATCGTGGTTTCGTGACGTGTTTCACAAAAAAATAAAACAAAAAAATGGGGTTTTCATGTCTTACCCTTCCCCGTAATTAATTTACATATATTTTTTCATGTTGTTCTTCAGAGTGAATGACCAAGTGTGATGTGATGAGATGCCCGTTTTGTTTTGTTTTGCTTTGTTTTTTGTTTGTTTGTTTCCTCTTTAGAAATCCGCAAATCTAAATACAAGAATAACACATTAAGTATTATTAAATACAGGTGCACCGTGGACTACGAGCAAAATGTTATAAACACACATGTTCAAAACTGACTCAGAGTCCCAAAACAGTAATATTTTAGGACTTTTGCCCCTTTTGGGTATAATTTTTATAGATATATATATGTGAATTACTATATTTCATACACTGACTCCTAGGGCTCAATACCTTTAAGGGATTGAAATTAAGAGCCTCGTAGTTTGTGTTGTTTTTTATATATATATAAAATAAACTTTTTTTTCTAGGTTTGAAAGGGTTCAAAATAAGAAATTGAGGAGTTGAGACTAATTCACAACAAGCCATCAATAATAAATTGGCCTGTAGACCTAAATATGGATCTGCTACCCCCATATTCCTTGTATATATATATATATATATATATATATATATATATATATATATATATATATATATATATATATATTGGTCACGGAAAGGTAGAGTGGAACCCTTAGAGCCCTCAAATTTTTGGGTTTGAATATTTTAACTAACCAAAAAACCATATAGAACATATAGACTTATAGTTACTTATCAGGGCCAGATTCTAGTTTGTTTCATAGTACCTCGTTGTCCGAGACATCCCTGTATTTATTATAATTATAATTGTAATTATAATCAATAGTTAAAAGTACTTTTGTAGGTTACTAGTAAATATGCATATCTTAAGGACGACTCTGATAAGATCAAACCATGGATAGAAAGAAAAAAAAACTGCATCCTGGAAGTTATATTATGTTATATATATATATACATACGTTTATGTAGATCAGGCCATTAAAATAAAACGTTTGACACTGAGTTTATTTGCCACCTGCGCTCCATCCCCAATTGTCAGTTAAGTTTCACATTAGGAGCACTATTAAATATTATTCTAAATATAGATATATCTATGCAAATGTCCTAATTGCTAAAAATTTCTTTTAATTAAAAAATCTCTCAAATGTGACTGTTTATTTAGGGAGGGCTGTCTCAAGGATAGGTGAGTAAATGAGTGAGTGGGTGGGTGAGTTAGTAAGATGATGTCATCATCATTTTCATTCCTGAATGATGGATCCTTCTTGAGATATATATTGTGATGAGTATGTTGCTTCTTAAATAATAATAATAATAATATTAAAACAGGTGAAAATTACAGAAGCTGTCCGAGAGTAAAGTCAAATTGTAATGGATGAGGGAAATTTGAGGAGAGATTCATATCAAAGATTGTACATATATCTATATATATATATAAGGAACTTTATAATCGTTATTTGATCGACCAAACATTAGAGCAAACACACTATGTACTCCTTAGATCATAATTTGTAGAATGTACCAGCTTACAACTACATTCCTCCAAGAGGGAGGAGGGTCTTTCTCGTCTTCTGACTGACTGACTGACTTCTTCTTCTTTTTGAGTCATAAAATAAAATGAACTTCAAGTATTGATGAACCTTCAAAAGTAATAAATTTCTTTAACACCTATAATAGAGACTATCGATTCTATTTCTTATTTTTTATTTTTGTAAAGCAAAGTAGTAAAAAAAAAAACAGGCTCTAAAAATAAAAGGAGCCAGAAAAAAGAATGGAGCTGAATAATGGACAAAGGTATTTTATTAAAGTTTATTATTTTACACTAACTATATTTCATTCACACACACAGCTCAGCTTAGCTCAGTTTTAACAGCTACAACAAGAAATAGAGTAGAAAAAAACTAGGTGTCCAAAGGTCCAATAAACCATCATTTGTGCCTCATTAGAAGAGGAATCTCAGAGAGACAGCCCCAAGGTCCATTCAATGATGTACATACAACATAGTACAACATATTATTAACAGCTCTGATATGTGGTATGTAGCTAATCAAATTAAAAGACCTCAAATACCGTAATTAGAGGCCAAAGGGAGTGAGGGAGGGGAGGATGACATCATTTGAGGCTCTTATATTTAAAACTATGCTCAAAAAATGTCGCCTCCAAGGAAGGAAGGAAGGAATGAAGGGTGGCAATGTACCAAATGTAAAGTATTTTAATTATAGCCTCTTCACAAAAAAAAAAAAAAAAAACGATGAAGGAGGGAGAAAAACAAAAACAAGCAGAAGAAGAAGAAGGTCTTTGAGTCCTTTTTTTTTTTTTTTTCTTCTTCTCATGTGTTTCTCATGGTTGAACCACGAACATCACCACCACCGCCGCCAAAAAAGTATAATTCCATCTATCTAACTATGTCTCAGTGGATTCACCCTTCTTACTGCTTTGTACGCTTGTGTGAAGAAAATTGAGTAGAAGGACTCACTTGTAAAAGAGAGAAAAAGAAAGAAAGAATGAAAATTTGACAATACCCCCAAAGAGCACAAAACTATTATACATATAGTCTTTGTAGTAAGCTCTTAAACAATTTTAATTAAGGACTAATTCTACCTATTTCATATATATATATACACCATACAATGCCCCACCAAAAAACACCCCATTCCACAACAAGGTTCACATTCAACTCAAATAATAATATAATACATATTTTGTCACAGAGTTGTGAAACATTTTTTTTTAAATGATTTAAAAAAATTTTACTGCTCCTGAAGCTAGCTATAAAGGTCATATATATATATATATATATATATATATATATATATATATATATATATATATATATATATAATCATTATTCATACGGAATTACCACTACACCCTAGAATGAATGAGAAATTGTGAAAATTCAAATTAAATTTCGTCACAGGGATTTGTGAGTCATTTTTATTTCTGCATCATAATAGTAATAATATTATTAATAATAATAATTTGTTAGTAAATAAACTCTGTTATTTCTAGTTCATTAATGGAATAGAAATGAAATTCAAATTAAATTTCGTCACAGAGAAAGCTTTGATCAACTTTTAATAATATATATATATATATATTAATAATTTGTTAACTCCTCTTGAAGAGCCCAACACTAACTCAGTTCAAACGGAATGAAAATGAAAATTATATTTTGTTACAGAGTAGTTGTCTTTTTTAAATATAAATAAATGATTTCTTTTTTTTTTCCATTCCTACTTCTTCAATCGCTACTACTATTAATAATATATGTAATACAACCACCTCCCATTTCTTTAATAATAATATTCCAACAACACTTTTCCCAATTTTTTTCTTCTTTTTTAAACTTATACATATATCCCCCCCCCCCCTTCTCCTTCTCTCTCCCTTCAACTTCTGATGATATTATATTTCGATTTCACAGTGTGGAGTCTAATAAAAATACCTTGTAATTTTATTGTTATTGTATATAAAACATATATATATATATATACTATAATATAAAGCAGTAGAATAAAGAGAAAAAGAGAGTAGAATGGAAAGTGGCTCCCTCTACCAGGGGAAAATGCAATTACACATAGCGTATTATTATATACATCTAATTTATAAGTAACTATGTTTTCGTATGGTATTATACATACATAAATAGAGAATGGGAGAGAAAGAGAGAGAAGGGGGGGGGGGGCTCCCTCCTCCCCACAAAAAGACAAATGAACTATATCTAATGAACTCTTTTTTTTTTTTTTTTAATCAAAAATCACTCCCATTTCCATTAAAAGAAAATAAAAGAATCCTGGTTCTGCCTCATTAGGGCAACGGTTACATCCCTGAATTTGATATATTTCACATGTCAATTTTTAACATATTTTTTTTTCTTTTTTCCTTTTTTTCTTTTTGTATGCATAACTTGGGAGAGTTGTCAGCCATTTTAAAAAAGAAAGAAAGAAAGAAAGAGAAAAAAAGCAGGGATAATTTCCATTGTATATACATATATTTGTACATACATAGCTTCTTCTACCATTTCGCAGTTTTTTAAAATGATTAACTAACTCCACGTACTTATTCTTATTCAATGAGGTCAAAATTTCCAAAAATTACATAGATACATACATACAAACGGCGTGTAACTCTTTTTTCGTTTGTATGTAGACGGATGGAAACATGTTTTGTCGTAACAATAAATCATTTTCTAGATACATAATTTACCTATTATTATTATTATTTTTATTATTACTATTACTACTACATACATACATATGTTTGTACATAGAACAATAAAAGACTCAAACAAATGAAACAAAATGTAAAACAAAAACAAATCTTTTTATATACCTACATATATTCCGTTTGAGCCAACAAGGTGAAAAAGGTAGAATGATGACGATTACCCACTTACATACATGGGTAGAGAGTTTACTATCTATATAAATATATTATACATATAGAACAAATGAGCCACTCTGTACCTTTAAATAGCAGTATACATACATATTTAATAGGTTATTGAAAATTGAATTTTGAGCTGCCTTAATGAGGAAGAGAAGAAGAAGGAAAAATAAAGATTTTTAACCTTCTGGTTCTCCTCCTTCTTCTTCATCATCTTGAGGCAAGGTGTGAAAATAATAATAATAATAATAACAACGAAAAAAAAAAAAATTAATAAAAAAATCAATTTGAAATATTATTATTTTTTATTATTTTTGTTCTTCAAGAGATGAAATAAATACGTCAGGTTGGATAATTTGGAAGTTGCCCCATGTTACTCTCTCTCTGTACACTTTTTCATGCACACCCATTGTCTTTGAGTCCCCTTTAATTGGGTCCCTTTAGGAGACACGAGCCCCTTCTTTTTTTTTTATTATTCTTTCTTTCTCCTATCATTATTATTTATAATCATTTTATATAAAAACACAAAAAAAACATCTCGGCCTCATTGTGAGCTGAAGGCAAAGACTATGCGTGTCTAATACTTCTTTTCTATTTGAGTAGCTGGCATTAAACATTGTATACATATATAGAGAGAGAGACAATGAGAAATGCAATTCACGATTCTGTTTTGTTTTGAGTTGTTTTCCCTTATTGTTCAAGCAAGGAAGGAGGCAGGCAGCCTCATATTTGATATGATATTAAAATTCTTTTGAGATGAAAAGGAAAATAATAAGAATCATAAGAATAATAATAATAATAAAATACCCATAAATATGCCTATTGTTTTATGGAAAACCGCTCGGGGGGAACATTATTTCTTCCAGGGTCCTTTCAAAAGTATTTTATATAACATATTATATGTACAACACAAACCGGATAAGTCACAAATATAATGGACCAATCTAAGTTTTAAGGAAGAGACGAACAAAGTAATGTGAATGTACATATATAGTTATAATTAATTAATTATTAACTACTAAGCAATGAGATTTAAAAAAATTAAAAAAAGAGTCCCTTTAAATGAAAGCAAAAGTTAATTCTAAGGATAATATCAGAATAAGGAAAATTTACTTATTTAATTCTTTTAAAAAAAGAAGGCTCTGGGTCAACAAACAATTTGAATCTTTTTTCGTATATTATTTAAGTATTGGTTACAAATGATCCTTTTTATATTTTCCTACTGC
This sequence comes from Lepeophtheirus nordmannii, assembly GCA_963680855.1. NCBI lineage: Eukaryota > Metazoa > Arthropoda > Copepoda > Siphonostomatoida > Caligidae > Lepeophtheirus > Lepeophtheirus nordmannii. Next base: position 34,592,393 of record OY804521.1, read on the forward strand.
TTGGAACAAGGAAACTTTGTCTTCTTCAATTTGAATGATGAGCTTAAGTGATTGAAAAGTAATTCCCTTGATTAATTCCTTCAAAAAAGTCTCATTCACTCATCTCATGATCTCGTTCGTTATCTCAACCATCACTAGTAATGTGCTCTGGTTATGAAATCCTAGACTGGTCCAAGAACAGTATGGTTTTTGTTCAGCCCAACAACTAATTTCCAATCAAATTTAAAGTGTCTTATATGTACAACTCCAATGACTGGGTTATTATTTTGCCTAGTTTGTTGTTTTTCGCCTCTAGACCCTGGTTTTGATAGAAATATTCATACAAATCGGTTAAGAAAAAGTCTCTTAACCCAAAAAAAAAAAAAAAAAAAAAATTGGTCTTGGACTGATCTTCAATACTAAATTGAGTGATGAGATTATTTTGAGGACTAGACAGGATATACAAATAAATACATATTCTCCCTTCAGCTGATTTCATCAGCTGACTTATGTTTGATATAAAGCAGCTGACTTTAATTAGTAATAATTCAAAAGGGGCCTTCAAATTGTTTTTAATTTTTCTGTTGAATGTCCGTAGTTCAAGGTATGACTGATATTCAATTCAATTAACATTCTCAATGGATGGTTTGAAAAAAATCAAACATTTTTCCTTCTCACTCTCTGCCTAGATCCTTATCGACTGTAGTTGTCAGTAATGTGTAATGTGTAGTATTAAGGGAGGGAGAAAAAGGCGTTATGATTAGCTCTGAACCTTTTTTTCTTCGATCCCACCAATAGAAAAACAAGGTCCTCAAACCCCCACAACTAAGATTCTATTTATTTCCTTAGACCTTTTCAAGTGGGCGGGTGGATATTATTATGACTTTTTTTTTTTTTTTTTTTCACTTAGCATTGACTCAAAGCTCTTTCATTCCAATGAGATGAAGAAAAAAAAAAAAGAGAGAATATCTATTTACATATAAAGTGCTTTTTGTTATTATTATTATTATTATTTTCAATAAATATAATAATGAAGAAAGAAAAAAAAAAAAACACATTTAGAAGCACCTCTTGATTGAAAAACCCTCCCTGTTTCCCAACTAATAACGTACTCGAAAAATGAACTTACTCAAATTTACAAGGTGTATTCAATATGGGAATAACCCAATATGTGACTTTTGAATTAAATCTCCAGCCCTCATGCCATGTATTTAGCTAATTCTAATGTTGCCCTTAGTTGGAAGACAAAAGGTTCAATGGCTCCTAATGTAAGTGAAAATTTGTTACAATTCTATAACTTTTCAAGTTACATATGGGAATAACCCAATATGTGACTTTTGAATTAAATCTCCAGCCCTCATGCCATGTATTTAGCTAATTCTAATGTTGCCCTTAGTTGGAAGACAAAAGGTTCAATGGCTCCTAATGTAAGTGAAAATTTGTTACAATTCTATAACTTTTCAAGTTACATATGGGAATAACCCAATATGTGACTTTTGAATTAAATCTCCAGCCCTCATGCCATGTATTTAGCTAATTCTAATGTTGCCCTTAGTTGGAAGACAAAAGGTTCAATGGCTCCTAATGTAAGTGAAAATTTGTTACAATTCTATAACTTTTCAAGTTACATATGGGAATAATCCAATATGTGACTTTTGAATTAAATCTCCAGCCCTCATGCCATGTATTTAGCTAATTCTAATGTTGCCCTTAGTTGGAAGACAAAAGGTTCAATGGCTCCTGTTAAATTTGTTACAAATCTATACCTTTTCAAGTTAATTATGGGAAAAAGCAAATTCAATATGGGAATACTACATAAACTGAACTTGTTTATTCCCATATTGAATTTGCTTATTCCCATAATTAACTTGAATAGGGTATAAAAGTACCCCCCATTTAGTTTTGTTTTTTGAGTCACTAATAAATATGAATTTAAAAGTATTATTGGATGCATTGAGTGATTTCTAAATTTAGAGGTGGGAGGTAGGAAGAAAGAGAGAGAGAGAGAAAATGATGTATTTATTATCAAGGATTTCATCTCACATTCGGGATAGTGTGAAAATAAACTAGAAAATCTGATTTTTTTTAATATTTTTTTTTTTTAGTGTTTTTTTTTTTTGTGTTTTTTAATGAAAAAAATAAAGACACACCAGAGTGTTCTTTACACCTTTGCTATGTATAATGTATCCAGTATCTACTCGGGTCAGATGATGATTGATGGTTTTTTTCCCCCTCTCCCCAACGTATTTTTCATCCATGTATGAGAGGGGGGTAAAGGAATGTTTTGGTTTTTTTTTAGTTTTTTCCTTCTCTATCTGTGTCTTTAACTTTTGAGTATGTACAATATAACAACATATATGTATATATATTAGGAACACAAATTTTACCATGGCTTGAAGAAGGAATTTTTCATATTTTAAAGTAAGAATATATATATATATATATAAAATTCGATAAAACTTGATATTTCTCCAAAAACATTTTCATTGTGAACTTCGTTGTTCATCTTGGGGCAGGAGGCAAAAGGAATCAAATTTCATAAGAATAAACACACTTGTGTCTCTTTGATTGAGGAAGATAGTGAACAATAATAATATATATCTGGCCTGCATTTTGATGTTGTCAGTATGGAACAGACGAATAAAAGGACATCGATAAAAAAACAAAAACAAAAACATTCTACTATGGGTAAAAAATATTGATTTAAAATCATCAATATTCATCGTATCCTCTCAAAAGTAGTTATTAAGTGTTAATTATATCACAAAACAATAGCTGTTGAGTTTATTAAATGTGCTATTAAAATAAAAAAAATACATTTTTTGAGTAACAATAGGTTATGTGTTTCGAGAAATCAAACGTCAGATTCTCAAAAAAAAATTAAAAGAAATCATTCTGGAATATTCATTGTAACTTTTTTGGTTTGTACAACATTTCTCTAAATTGTATTTGACTCATCATTTTTCAGATAAAACAATAATTTCACATTGTCTTATCTTCACAAAAGAGCAACGCAATTCTCAAAGTCTAATGAATATTCGAACGTGTATTTTGGTGCAAATGTCAGAAAGTACAGGAGTGTCAACGTAGAAAACAAAGGCCCTATCGCAAAATACAAAAGAATAAATAAATTCAAATTTCCTGAGCTTTTTTTGCTCTTAGATCGCAGAGCCTAATTCTATGATTTAAAAATAATCATGTTACACTCAAATTTAGAGTGTGAAGAAGCCAATAATTTGACCATTACTTTTGCAAGGATCACATATTTCCCTGATCCCAAATCGATCCATTTTAATAAATGTATTTATAAAAGGCTAGCCATTACATAGGGAATTTCATTATCTATTAATTAATTATTCATTTCATTAATAATAATTATTAAGTGCTTCCTTCATTACACTGATAAACTGGTTAGTTATCTACGCTGATTTTAAATCTTTTTTTTTTTTTTTTCGAAAGTCTAACGGCTTTCAAGAAATCAGATCCTACTTTTGTAGCGTTTTTGGCCCATTTTCCAACTTGAACTTCAATATAAACCTTGAAGAATACTCATTTTGTGCATTAAAAAATACTGATCCGCTGTTATATTTAATGAAAATTCCAATTCCAGTCTTTGTTTTGACCTACGGGGACCCCTGAGCGCGTAGTGGGTTGGAGTAGGCCCATAAAACGGCCAAAACGTTTGTATTTAATTAGCTCCATGAATACTACATGAAATATTACATCAATTAGGAATGACCTGTGTAACTATTTGTAAGGAAATTAAATAGATAAGATGAGGCATTTCCTTTAATTTCTTAATCAGTACGTCATTTCAGCTGTTGCATTGCCCTCTTTTGTTAAAAACTAGGATACACATACATACATATATATATATTGGATAGAAAGAGAAAAATGAGCCCTCTTAACTATTCATGATTTAAATTGACCTCTTTTTAATGTTTTTTAAATTATATATTTCCTTCGTCAATCTTCATTTATATACAAATATCTGTACATACATACATACATACAATTGTGTGTGTGTATGTATGTATGTATATTAAACATTATTTTCATCTTGCTCTCAATTGACAAATATTGAATGGGATTATCGGATTGTGAAATATAATAAATCTTTTATCTCTCACTTGCCTACAACTTGAGTTAATAAAAATAAATAAATAACTCAGTTGTTTTTATTAGCAAATCCTAGTCGTAAAAATTGATGATGATCATAAACAGGGGGCCCTCTCATTAATAATAATAATAACAATAATGATGATGTGAAGTAGATGATTCATTATTTTCATCTTATGAGAGAGATGCAATTGGCTATATAGAGAAATCCCTTTATTTATCTAAATAAAGAAATTCAAAACTCTCATTTGGAACCTTATAATTTATACATATCAAGTATGAAAAATTTTCTATTCTATTCTATAAAAAAAAAAAAAATTACAAAAACCCTAGAAAAAAACGACCAAAAAACAGGAGTTTATAGCAGCTCCTTATTCAGTATCTTATACAAGTTATAAGTTTATGATTTTTATAAATAAATATGTTTTTTTTTAACAAAAAAAATATATATATAAATTTATACATATTTTTTCTTTCTGAGAGTTTTTTTTTAATTTTTCCCACATATACATATATATATATATATATATATGTATGTATTTGCCTCGGCAGAAATTACCCCCAGTATGTTTTTTTTTTTTTTAGCCATAGTATTCCAAATTTTATTTTTATTTTTTTTACAACGCTGAGATGGTCTATGATGCTTTCATATGATGATAAATGAGAAGATCTGTCATTTTATTTTAGTGTGTCAAACATATATATATATATATATATATTCAAATGCTAATTTTTATGATTGCCCAATAAAATAAAAAAATATGATTCCTATTATTCTCACCTCTAAAGTCATAAAGACATCTTTAATGAACTTCATGAATAAAAAAATTATAAAAAATGTATCATATTTATAATTGTATATATATTTTTCATACATCTCTATATGTAGTAACTATAAATAGTTGTTGAATTCTCTCAAAATGGGACACCTTCTTCCATAAATAATAATTCAAAGGAACACACACACAAAAAAAAAACAAAAAAACGAAAAAAAAACAAAAAACATAACGAAAACATATTCCACTTGTTTGAAAAATAAAGTTAATTGGCCGTGAAACAAAAGCATATATAATTATAAACAATCGCTTTGGATTATGAAATGCCAAAACGACTTTTAATATATATATATATATATATATATATATATATATATATATATACAAAAAAAAAAAAAATAGAATATATACTCAGTAACACCTTGAATTACGAGCAACATTAGGAGTACATCATTCCAGACTATTATTTGCTATTCAAAACGTAAAAATGAATAATATAATTATAAATAATAATTAATTATTCCTTGGGTCATGTTTATTAGTTATTAGAAAGTTAATTTCATTTTGATTTCAAAGTCTTTTTAGAGTGACTAAGTTTGTAGCAAATGCTATTGCAGAATGAGTTTCAACTATGCTCCTTTCTACCCCTGATATAATCAAAATATTTTCCGGAGAAAAGTCAAGCCTTGACGTCAAATTCTTTATTTCAAAAAATAAAACCCCCATGACAGAGAAGTAATATTTTATACGAAGTTCATCTTTTGTATATATTTATGATATATATATATATATAAACTAGACACTCGAAAAGATTCTTCCTAGAGTTAGTCTCTCTAAAAAATAATTTGTAACTATGAAAATTCTAGACTTACTTTAGTTATGAAATTTTTGAGCCTGCCCCCATGTAGAGAGTTTTAATGAGGGTTTTAAAGACTTAGCTCCCCTCGCAATTTCTAAATGCCCTCCCCCCCCCTCCCCCAATATGCTAAATTAATAAATAATGGATATTGTATTAAAAAAACAACTTTATTAAGACCCTAATGATATTTTTGATATACGTAGAGCCGTTTCTAATTAAATCCAGGAGAAGATTTAAAGGGATAAGTCCAAAGGATTTATGACCTCCCCTCAGAATTTTTCCAAAGTCCCCTCCATAACTTCTAAAAGGCCCCTTAAATAGTGAAAAAAATATCTTTTTATATTTAGGTATGTAACAAATTGTATCTTTGTTCTACACATAGCACCTTTTTTTGGGGGGCTAGGGGATAAAAAAAGGGCCTGTCAATTCTGAAGAATTTAAGAGAGTACATAGTCAGGGGCAATAATAAAGTTTGAAAATCAATAGCTGACACCTTTATTCATAGGAGTTATGGATGTTTGAAAGAACCATATATGTTGGTCCCTTTTGTTTGGGAGTGTTATAAAAATATAACTTTTTTAGTTCTAATTTCTAAAATAAATTGTTAAAGTGTGGAACATCATAGAAATTGCATACTAAATGAGTTATTATGAATGAGGTAACCTTGCTATGTTTGAGCATTTATGTACCTGCTCCTCATACATACATAATACAAGGAGTGAATAATAATATTAATAATAATTATGATTATAAATAAATCAAACAAATAGCATTAATGTATCGAAGATCATATAATATCGTTTTGTTTTGTTGTAAATATATATCGTTTGAAGATATGTATTTCTTGTATGTATGACTATGATGAGTGAGTGTTCGTGTGAAGAGGATGAAGAAAGAAAAGGAAAACAATTAATTGTGTCTGAATTCAAACTAATATTATTATTATTATTATTATCATTATAATATAATAACGGAGAAGGAACTTATACAACATAATTATCTTTTACAATACTTTCTTTCCATCTTTCATTTTAAACAAAACAACTTCTTAAATCATAATAACACGACATACATACATACATACATATAATAATAATATATAATACAATTATACGTTGTTTGTTTCGCTCTCTTGTGTCTCTCTCATCATTCTCTTCTCCATGAAGGAAGGAAGAAAGATTTATAGATCGTCATCAAAATCATGATCCTGATAACGCCGTTTATGACTCCCACTATAGGCAGAAGATGTGAGAATCGTAGCAAATTGATGCTGAGGTTCTAGGGAGCGATGAGAAGCTCCAGGGGTTGTGGGATGACTAGCCGGTAAGAGATCATGATGCGAAGTTGTAACTCCTGTCATTATCACAGACTCTTGACCATCAGGGATGCTAATTTTGTCAAATATATTGTTATAATATATATAAATATATATAAGAGGTGTCCTTATCTACCTGAGTTTAAGGTCATCTCCATCTGGCTCTGTTGTGAATTGCCTATAGGTTGGTAGAAATAAGAAACAGAGAAGGGGTAGGGATATCCCTGTGATCCCTGCCTCTGCAGCTCGTGCAATCTGAGGGCTAATCCATTTCTCTAAATGATTTGCAATGAAATTATTGATCTCGATCTTGTTTGCAAATTCTTCAAATATGGGTAAATAGTAAAGGGCCTGAGAGAGGGATACGAGGATAAAGTAGCAAATAAGGACACCCTCCTCTTTGCACCATGAATTACAACAGTGGCGAGTTGAGCATTGAAGGCATCTCCTAGTTAATAAAAGTTAGTCAAATGTCATATACCCCTTAACATGCTCCATACTCTACCTAACAATGAGTCCGATTCCGAGGAAAAGAACAAGAAGAAAGGGCAAACAGAATTGCAGGATGAATATACTTATATCAAAGGTCAAATGAGCATTCGCATTCCTGCAAATGAACATATCGGGAAGGACCTAGGGGGTAAAATAAGACACTAAAGACAAAATATCCATCTAAAAAAATAAATCAATTACCTCAAGAGTATGAGATAGATGCAGGAGTGGAATGGGGGAGGCAACGAGGCCAGCAAGGATCAAAGGAAGTCCAGGTAGAACTATCCCAAGGCAAATGGACTCTCGTGGGAGGAATCCAGTGTTCAATTTTGAGTGTCTTTGTCCATATAGCTTGAGATTCGTATCGGTTTGTGGACCTATTAAGGGGTTTGCGTTTGAAGGGATTCAATGGTTAGATAGAAGGAATAAATAAATAAATGAGGATCTTCAAAAAGAGATTCATTTATGTATGTGCATGATACATGTAAGCAAAGAAATGGGGCATGCGATCTTATTGTTGTTAACTTTATAATTAATAATAATCAATGTAACTTGAATAAACATTCAGGAACTCGGTTAAATAAAAGTGTAGAGATGTGTAGGAAAAAGATAAGAATGTACATATGTCATTTTTCATGCAATAGCTCCTATATCTCATCATAAAAGAGATATTTTTGTGACCCTGGATGGGAATGAATAAGAAGGGGCATTAGATTATTGCTTTATGGTCAGTTGAGCACTATTAAAGTCCTCATAAAAGTGAGTTCAAAACATGCCGAATAACTTTGATCATGTTACTTGTAAATGGAAATTTTTTGAATGACACCATTCCCAATTGTGGACTCGGATAGCGAGTAAACATATGAACGGCGAGTGAAACTATAACAAACATTGGATAAGCCAAAAGGAAATTGTCAATGGTGCATAGGATGTCACAGAGAAGGGGGGCTCCATCCTAGGAAAATGGATGAAAAAGTTAAATATGTACACATGAATGATTGTAAAATAATCCTCAAAGCTCCTTACTCTATTTGAGAAGGGAGTAAAGTTTTTAAATTCCTTGAAGGTGTAATTGAACTTTGTGATGTAGAGGAGAGCCATTGAGAAAGTACTTCGAATCACATTTCGAAGTGCCAGGAATGCAATGGCTCGATGAGTATTGGCAGTTCGAAGGAACGCATTTTTACAAATGGAGCAGAGCATGAGGATATTGAGTATGAGAATGAGAACAACAGAGATTCCATAGACACAGACCCAAATCCATTCCTCCGTGATTTGATTCGAGAATGAAAGGAGCTCATGACGACCCTCCACCGTCTCCTCCTCCATGATGGAAAGACTCGTATCCATACTTGTATTATTGCCACTCATTCTACTGTATATCCCCCCTTGTAGGATATCTGTTGCATTGAACAAGGCCTGAAAGAGAGAGAGAGAGTCATACATAGATATTAACATAATATATATACACACAATCATTCTCAATCCCAGAGTTATCGATGATGATGATACTAATATTTCATAAGACATATAATTTGCTAAATTACATACTTACAATTTTCATCATAGTTGGTGAACTTTTTTTGCAATGTTTGAAATTATAATCAATTATTTATATATATATATATATATATATATATATATATATATATATACATGTCTTTGTATGCTAAATTATAATACGTACAAAATGCATTCATCCAAGGATTTCCTTGGAGCTTCAAAATAATATGTATTCCATTTCATTTTTCCTTCATAGATAGAAGCTAGATACATACATACATACACACTACATATACATGAGGGTTGAATCCATAATTTTCTCATAATGATACGACACAAATCCTTCTCATTAAATAACATACATACATACATACATGGATATGTAATTATGATTACTACAATAATTATTTTTTTATTTTTGTCAAATAACTTTTCCTGTGTTTTAACGCTACTCAGTGAATGAATTCAAGGCGGAAAAAATATGTACCTAGGCTTTTGTAAGAGTATTATGTTTATCTTCTTGCAAGAAATGATGGAATATCCATGTTATATATATGTATTCACGATCCTTAGCTGCTACTCTATAGATACTGCGAAGGAATTCCTCATACTGCTAATTATTTCGTAGAAGACAAAATACAAAAAGTCTCTCTTTCAAAACTGTCATAACATTTAACACAAACAAAAAAATATGGCGTTGTAAATATCATGAATTCTCACGATTTTTTCACACTAGGATACATCTTAATTAATGTTTTTTTGTTTTTGTTTTGTTTTGAGGAGCCAATTATGGAGCCTGATGCAAGAAGGAAGGTCTTTTTCTTTCTTCTTCTTCCATGGGTATGATGGGACATTAGCGAATATATTCTAACGTAACGTAATATTTCCCTCATTCTGCCTGATCAAGACTTACTTTAGGCTCTCTTTCCAGTCTTCTTTTCCAGAGGATGATACTCTATGTACACTTTGAATCCTCTCGAGAGAAACAAAAAACACACTTGATCAATTCTTCTTCACGTCCTTAGCTCTAAAAGAGAAACTGAAAAAAAAAAAAAAAAAAAAAAAGGATTCAATTCAAACTGTTTTACAGACATATCAATTTGTCCTCATCATTCTTGCTCCTTCTTCTCCTCACTCCTAACTCCCCACCCCCCTTCAATCATGACGATGATGGACTTGCTGCCTACTTATATAATTTTGCACTTAATTTACTTCCGAACATCACAATTGAGTTATGCAACAATATAATTACTATCAATCTTGTTTTGAGAATATAGAAAGATACACAGTGAAGAGCATACAAACACTCAATACATGATTCCCTCGTAATGTATTATTAACGTGGCTCACGTTAAGATAATTGAATATCAATTAATTAATAACATATCTTCAAATGATAATAAACTGAAAAGTATTCTCAGATCCATTAAGAAAATTTGTTTTTATAAGTAGGTAGTTAAAAAGCTAAGGATGGCCTTGGAGAAAGACTTATTAAGTACATTCGTAAAGTATGGAGATGTAAAAACCTTTTGGGCTTAAAAAAATAATGTAAAATCATGACTGTTTAATTAAGTAAGGGGATTTTTGACTTAATGACCGGCGGCCTACGTACATGACCACAAATTTCGGTATTTCAAAAAATCACGCAACCTATTTGTTTTATATTATATTGTAAGGTCGGTACTGTGATCAACTAAAATCAATGATCAAGTTGATCATGATCTTAATTAATAAGAATTAACTTAAGAGTTTTTTTTCTCAACAGAAACGTCATTAAGTTTCTTTTTGTTTTCCGCTGGACTTTTGTTAGAGATCAATCCATCACAAATGAACAGCCAATAATTAATTATTAATTTACATAATGTTTAATTACTTAAGCTATGGTTGGAAAAGAAGAGGAATTAAAAATATTTTAGGAATTAATTATATTTTTATCTATTGAAGAAAACTTTCCTCATTTTGATATTTTATCAAATCATATATAAATTATAATTGAAGTTTCAACTCAACTTTATAAATAAGATTTTTTTTATAAGAATATATGTGCTAAAGAGTAATACTCCTATAATTAATTATAATTAACTTATAATAATTGAACAATAGTCTTTGACATTTTATAAAATATATTTTACATATAAATAATACAATAATGTCCAATTAAACGCACGCAAGTTTCTATGACTTATCTAACTCCACAACCTCTTAATAGTATATCTTGAATTTTCTTACTGTTTGTTATTATAATATATTTTTCTTATCTTTTAGTCTTAACTAATACTAATAATTTTTATTATTATTAAACAACTTCTTTTTGTTGAGTAGACACATATGACACGACTTGTATGTTTATATCAGTTTCTTTTGAAAATTAACATAATGAAACTCTCAGTGAAGAGAATATAACATGTCGAACTTAGTCCTTTATTTCTGATCAAATGAACCAAAATATGCCCATATCAACGAATCAATAGTAAAAACATACTAAATACATATATAAATGATAATATTTCATGAAAGCAATTCGTGTTTTCACGATTTTAAAGTCTAGGGATATTTGATTGGATATTGTCAATATTGAATCCTCATTCCTGGCCATAGTTGCATTGCTGTAAAATTGTGTGCTATTGACGACGTTCATCTATTGTACACTACGTACGTCATGTAATAATTACTAATTATAATATTTTTATGTAAGGCTGTTTAAAACCCATGACGTAATCGATATCACGTGCTTTATTTATAATAACGTTGGAAGTGACGCAGTGAGTAGCTAGAACTGTGCTGTGTGTTTCGTACTAGCTGCTATGTAACTAAGAAGAAGAAGAAGAAGAAGCCTAAGCTACGTTATTAGGGGAAAGAGAAGAGGAAGAAAAAGAAAAAAGAAGGAATTAAATATATAGAATAAAAAACTTCCAAATGACTTTTTGTTACTTATAAATAAAAAGAAGAGAAAAAAAAAGAGGTGAAGAGAAATAGGAAAGAAAACTTGGACTCTTCTATTTAACGGAATAAATATGTCTGCCGAAGGGGTTGGTGAAGCAGATCGTAGATCCACAAATTACTACTATTGTCATCAATGTTCTACACATTTTACTTTGGTAAGAATCCCTGTCGTGCCTTTCATGTCCCTTAATTTCCGCCCCTCCATTCCTCTCTCTTTTCAGAACTCCATTCCGAACGACGATGCGACGGCTGTTTGTCCCAGATGTCAAATGGGATTTATAGAAGAACTCCCAGATCCTCCTCCTCCTACCTCAACGCTTAACTCTACGCAGGATTTTTTAGAGACAGTAATTTCCTTTTCCATGGATCCTTGGGTTGTGGGTGGGTGGGTGGAGAGCAATTGTGGCTCATGACATTTCGTGACATCTTGATCATTTGCTCAGAAATGATGATGTCTCCTATGATGAATCATTTATATCGCAATGTCAAGTCTCTCTCATTTTTAGATATAGACCATTCAATATCCATATCTATCCCTTGATATATATGGATATTTGTATAACATATATTGTAAAATACATGTTAAACGAAATGTGCTGAAATATTGATCTTAAGCGAAATGATGATGTCTGCAATGAATCATTTATATCGTAATGTCAAGTCCACCTCATTTTTAGATATAAACTATTCAATATGAATATCTATCCATTGATGTATATGGCTATTTTTATAAAATATATATTGTAAAATATATCTTTAAGGAAATGTGCTGAAATATTATAACATTATAAGCGAATGTTTACTCTAAAAACTATATAAATGTTTTTTTTTATCTTTTTCAGATTAACGGTATGAATTTTTACTTGAATCTAACGATCATTTGAAAGTAATGAATGTGCTAAGCATCTTGCCTTCACTCGTCACTCCAAATGTCGTACTTCAATTCAATATTAATTTATCGACTTTTTATAGTGCTTTAGCACTTTTTTTCTATTAAAAAAAAAATGATATTATCCATATTCAGTTTTAGCTGAGAGACCTTCCAGGGGAAGTCAGGATGCTCCTTTGGCCTTTATTGGGTTTCCAAATTTTATGCAGGGCCTCACTAACATACTTTCAAATTTTGATGGGGCTCGTGGTCAACAAATTCATCTCATTCAACCAAATCCTGGAATGACTATGCACTCAAATCCAGGGGACTACGTTTTTGGTGGAGGTGGAATTGACGCAATTGTCACACAAATTTTAAATCAACCTTTGGACGGGGTTGGCCCTCCACCCTTAGACAAAGAACTGATAAAAGAAATACCCACTGTTAAAATTAGCCGTGAACAAGTTGGTAAGTTTTTTTTTTTTTTTTTTTAATATAAAAAAGTAAGTGTCATTTCACGTGATTGAGTGATTTTTCATTGCTTTATGTATAATAATTAATTACATATATATTGAAAGCCTTACACAGTTGTATGTGACATTGGAACTCAATATTTAACATTTTCTAGTGTTCCTCAGCCCCCTCTTGTACTCAATACATTAAAACACATGTAGGGTGGCATCAAAGGTTGTTCATCGTGAAGTTAACCCCAGACTTCGAAATCAATTGGAGGTTCCTTTCTGAATTTTTAATTCTTCTCTTCGAATTATTCTTTGATTCATCTACAGTTTTATTTGTATTGCTGATATTGGTAAGGAATAATAAATACCTACAAATAAAGAGATATATTGTCTCCTATCCCATTTTGTCATAACCATCTAATCAATATGTAAAATAACATTTTGAATTTTGCCAATGCTCTTTTCCAAACCCATTTTGTTCCTTAATGGTTCCTTAATAGTGCGAAAATATTTTCTTTTAGGTTCTAGCCTCCAATGTGCCGTTTGCTGGGAAGATTTTGTACTGGATGAACCTGTTCGAGAGCTAAAATGTGATCACTTTTTTCACGAACAATGTATTATTCCTTGGTTAGAGCTTCATGGTACTTGTCCAGTTTGTCGTAAATTTCAGCAAGAGGAGCAGAATAAAGAAGATGGTAGCAATACTAACAATGAAACTTCTTCATCCAGCGAAAATAATGAAAACACTTGGGCTCCTTGGACAAATGCAACCGATCTTAGTGATGTCATTACATCCGCAATTGAGACAGTCTTTAGGTATGATTGGTGATTGATACATGCGCTTTCAATGTGTATTGCATTCATTTGTATGGAGTATGTAATTATGTCGATGACACTTAATTTTCAGTTTTAGTTGTCATTGTTAAGTTGAACATTTTTTAATTGTTAAATATATATATATATATATTTATATTCATATAGTTTTTATATAGTGGATATTAATGAAAATGATGCACCATATTATGATATATTCACCCTTTTGTAAATCATGTTATTTATGTGTCATTGAAGAATATGTATACGTTGATTTAATTGAATGAATTGTCTGGCAAGGAAATTAACACTGCATTCATTTGTTCCAGGAGTGTTGAGTACACCACATCCCCCATCTCTTCATCTCAGCCACCATCGTCATCATCAGTCAGTACTAGCAGTACTGGAGGAAATTCTTCATCATCCAATGCCTCTGGAGAAACCAGTTCTGGGTCTAATGAAAGGGGTGCAACCAATTCTGATATTGCTAATTTCGATTATTACGATTTTGATTTGGAATAAATAAAAGGGAATGCAATCATTTGATCTTTTTTTTTTTTTTTTTTAAATAATAATGTTATTTATTAGTACTGCATATTACAACTCCTATTGTTGCTGTCCATATTACAATTACTATGAATGCAAAGCTCTATTATAAGAATATGAAATAATTTTTAACTTGAAAAAATTAGATTTAATCAAATGTGTGTGATTAAATTATATCTGATCAGCGCCTATCCCATTCCTTTGAGTTATTGTACAATACTATCAAAAATAACGCCATCGACATCACAATTTTCGTTGAACTTAATTGGATGATAATTAATTTAATGAATAAATATATCTACTACTCACGACCTCTTGTTTATTCTTTTCCATGAGTGACTAATTCATATTTTCAATAGAGACAATAAACCAATCATTGCTACCTGAGTTACTATATTAATATTGCTCAATCTGGTTCATGAAAGGAACTGTAGATTTAGCTGTGTTAATGAATGAGAATAAATAGAAGTTAGTGCAATCAAAGCAGATTGATATTATTATATCATTTCAATAGGTAGGCCGTATATATTATGTATAGTAGTATTTAGCTAATGAAGGTTGCGAGACGGCAATGGATGGACAAATTGCGTGAAATAAAACACAACCATACGTACAAGTGTAACATACACAAACGTTAGTGTAGTATTTGATAAAATATTATTTATTATTATTACAGTTACTGTTAGGCAATGGAGAAGGAGAGGAGATCAGGCGAGTCTTAATCATCCTACATCTATGACTGTCTTATGTGTATACATATTCTTATTTCTGAAGAATAAATAGTTGTTAGTAATTTCATTAGCTAGCATTGCAATGTTACTACCATCAATTAAAAGTTTATGATAGCTCTGATTTGATTCCTTACTCCATAGTTGAATTGTCATGTTTGGACAATTTCTTATTTATTTTACCTTTTTGGCTCAGTTGTCATTCGGATACCGGGGACGGATCTGCAATCTGCTCATCGGTGTGGACGAACCCTTTTGGGAGAGACATGGCAAGAACATGTCATTGATAGAAACATTAGCTCAAGAGCATGTTAAAGTCCTAAATCAAATTTTTACAAAGCAGGTTCTGAATGAGTCCCCTTTTGACGACGTCGAGTTCCGTCTCCAGAGACTGCAAGTCATGTTTGGAAGCTGCGATTCTTTCGAAAACACTGTGACCAACTGCACTGCTCAGCGAGATAACTTTTTAAAAGCATTTGATCGACATGACTTTAAAGAATTTTGCCTTGCCTACATGTTCAGTCATCGAGACTTTAGTGGGGGTACGGCGGGATATGCTTCTGTGGGTACAGTCTGTGCTGATAATAGCAATTCGGGTTTCATTACTTCACTCAACTATGGAGTGGATCGTTCCTTGGAGGACTCCACCATTACCTTTGCTCATGAAGTCGGACATAATTTTGGTGCAAAGCATGATAGTGACTATGATGACTCCGAGTGCGTCAAAAGAGACTACATCATGAACGAAGTCTATGACGATAGTTTAAATCCCAATGTGGAAAAAGAGGACTACAAAACCAAATTCTCCGTCTGCTCAATAACGTCCATGAAAAAGAAATTAAATGAACTCTCCACAAGGGATAATCTCTGTTTCAAGCCCGAGAGTGAAGTCTCGTATGTATTTTATTTTATAACTCAGTATTAAGCGAATGTTATATATTGTATCTTTCTTGATATCCCCTAGAGAAGTGGTAGAAACAGCTATTTGTGGAAATTACATCATTGAACCCGGTGAGGAGTGTGATTGTGGTCTTGAGGACCATGATTGTGCGGACTTTTGTTGCTATCCAGCTCACATCTCCGTATACGACCGCTATCAAGACATGAAGGCTGTTCCTTGTACGAGGAACTTTGAGCGGTATCACTGCAAATACCCTCCACTGCTCGTTTATGGACTTTATTTTCCATTTGGATTCATAATTGCTTGCACATTCATTATTTTCTTCACTCTACGCTGGGATTGGAGGGGTCAAAAAATGTTTTTTAGGCATATCAGAGAAAATCAAATTCATATAATTAAGAATTCCTCATGAAAAGGACAACTAAACTTTTACTTGCTCATACGGCATTTAATTCTAACATGGTTTTACTAAGAATTTTCTAGTGACTTTTTAAAAGTACACAGTTTTCTGATTGCTCGATCAATCTGTTACAATCTGTTCATTCAATCCGAAGACTCTCAAGATAATTCTGTGCTCTCTCAACTTCTAAGTCATTCTTTTCTTTTAAACCAAAACTAACTCTAAGACTAGGATTTTTCTAACTCCAAAATCAAATCTTTTTATTATTTTTTTTGCTCCTTCAAAAAAAGGGAATAAAAGTCTACTCAAGTGCTTAGGATATGTGATATTTTACATTAAATATTTATGTATTATTGATTACTCTTATATATATTATACGGAGTTGCTTAATTCCATTTAAACATTTAATATATTTATGTACGCATGTGTATCTATGTTAACTAATTCAGCATTTTTGATATATCCACTGGACATTTTCAAATTAGTTTTGATACCATTATTGCTTTGATTTGTTTGCTTATGCAAGGTGCTTGGGATTTGCGGGATTTCATTTGTTCTGAATGTAATCTTGGGAGGAGACGTCAATAATAATTACTAAACGTAGTAGAGGTATATGTAATTGTAATAATTAAAAGTGGCCTTGGAGACTAGTCTCATTTAACTCTGTGTGGAACGAAAAAGTCATATCTCATTTTTCTTTTGCAGATACAAAATATGTCAAAATTATCAATAATAATAATTTGCAAATATATTCGCATATGTATGTGTAAATACGTTTGAATACATGACTCCGAATGAATCGAATGAAATGCACTTTATTTGATTATAAATAAGTTTATACATAGAACAGCGGATTCTCAATGCTGCTAATAGTGGTTTTTGAAGGAACCTTGAGGTTATGGCAAGTGTGTGTGTGTGTGAATGTGTTATTTTCTTTTGCTTTGGACACATGACTAACGTTTCTATAAATGTAATAACTGCAGACATAGTTTTAAAAATCAATAAATACTTACAAGGATTGTTTTATTGATGATATCGAATTATATTGATCAAGTTATATAGGATATGCATTGTTTTACAAGATGCATAAATACATAGGATAGAAAGCTACTTGGTTTGAAAAATGTTTTAGATAGTTTTATATAGAACAGTTTGCTGAAAAATACCATAGAAATGCATATTTTATTTTAATATATTACTATTATGTCAAATATTAAAATGTGACTATGAATATGTATATTAAATATCTACGACAACTTGATTTTAGTCAGGATTGAAGTCGTCACTATAGTCGAAGGAGTCAAGAGTGCAATGAAAGTTAATAGATATTCCTTGACCAACAACTTTTTATTTTTATCCCACCTAGCCAGCTACCTACGGCACAAAATTACATAAGTAGCAATACGATTCAAACTGCATTTAGTTATTCGTATATAGGGTATTAGAGATATTTTTAAGGATGGATGTCTCAATTAATTTTGGTTTACGAGCAGGATTGAGGGAATCTTTGACGCAAGTGTTGCTCGTAGTCCAATCTATTAAGAGATATTGTTTGATTTATTCTCTTAAAAACACTCGTCTTAGATTTCATTTTAAGTGTATGTAGTCAGAAGCTAGAAGATAGAGAGTAGAACTTCAATCCCTTGCTATTTGCCTATAAAACATTTCAATTTATGACGGTGAAAGTTTGTCAAATATTGTATTTCTATGTATACAATACAATTTAAATAGGTCGATTGACTTTTACTTCAAATGAAGTTCCCCTTAAAAGGACAATTCTACTATTGTTTATTTACTTCAAAATAATATGATATATTGAGTACATTCTGTGTACATATTGAATATACATATATTTAAACATATTGACTTCCCATTTTTTCTGATAAGAAAATTGAATATTTAAACATATAATTATGGGACTATGTTGATTTAATATATATATATATACATGTACATTTATGATATGTACTTAAAAAAAAAAAGATTACCGGAAGTGAAATATGATTTGTAAAAAATTACGTGCAGCAGAAGATTCACTTAACTTTTAAATTAAGATAAATTAAAATCATACTCTTTTGAAATACATACAGAACTTTTATGTAAATAGATATTATAATGTAGACACGAACAAAGTAATTATGTATAATTAATTAATTTATTACAGACTCAATTTACTCCTTACAAAGTTGTTGTTAATTTGGTCTTATGCCCAGAGCTGTAATCGAGTCCTTTTTTATAAGCCAAGTTCAAAAACTTTAATTATAACCGAGTCTGAAGTCAGGCTCAAATTCAACTCAAATCCAAGATTCGACAACAGGCTCAGTTTATGCCCTTCCTAATAACCTGTTTCTAAAAGCAAATGATTTCAGAAACTCTTTTGGTCATTTATTTAATTTTCATAGAAGGACTCGATAAATATGGATTTTTTGGAACTGATGCCATCCAATTATTGAGGGGTTTAAAAAATTGATAGCTGATTAACTGGCCGGTTTTTTCTTCTTCAAACATATCTTCATCATCATTCGAATAAACTAGCTGTTGAGCCGTGAAAAATCAATTCTTAAAGTAACAAATTAGGCCAATTGATGTCTAATCAAAGGCCACACAGGAACTTCAATATTTAATTAAGCTTTTTATCAGTTATACAGCTCAACATGCCAATTTCAACAAGTCAAGTTAGTTTTCGACCCACATTTAAAAAAATCGAGATGCTCTGATACGATACTTATATTGTAGCCTTAAAAACTGTGATGTCAGCACGAATCATCAGCTATATTCCTTAAGTCTATTGTGTGGAATATTAGAAGATTTACTTTTGGAGAACGGTACCAAGAGGTACCTATGTGCACTAATGACACCTTTGGTGTTAGAGTGTGAACTAAAGTCACTTATTCAGTGGCTTATTTAACAAATAAAGTAATTTTTCTAAGTGTGAGAGCGTATAATTGAGTGCTTATATTGGAGATTAAATGCCGTCTGATAAAACTCGATATTCGATTTTTTAATTAATAATAATTAAACTATGTATAATAGATTTAAAAAATGGTTTTTACTTATTCAAGTTAGTTCTATTAAATTACATTTCTGAAAACCAGACTTACTTCAAAGGAAATGACGTCAACATTAATTAAAGTTGTAATTGATGCATTCAAACTGCCACATGAGAAATGATCCTTGTCCCTAAGCTGGCTATTGTAATAATGAATACTTTTAAGCAAATAAATTAATAGACTAATACAATGACACACTATCACATAAATATACTCATTTAATATTTATAAGATAGTAAATTTTTGTGTGTTGTACCGTGATGCACTAACAAATGCATTATTCATGATTTCGATTTTTCTATAATGCAAAGACATATTATGTAACCCGTTCATGCAAATATCTATTGATAGTAAGACAAGGAGATACCATTTTAATAAAGTTACGTTTCAACCATGAATTCAAAGTTTTATGCGAAAAATGAGTAATCCCTGGGATGTTGCAAAGGAATGACTCTTTTTTTGCCCTATTTTTGTAATTATGTATATATATTTAATAAAGGAAGGTGACTTCACTTCTAAAACCCCATTTTCTGTTTTTGAGAAGTAATCATTTCCGTTTTGAATTACATATGTTGTATACCTAGATATTGTTTAATGTAATTTATGTATTCCTTTGCACGCCCGTTGTACGATCCTTGTTGAGTGCCATGTCATACTCATTTATTAAGGAATATTAACTCAATTCAAATCTAATCAAAATGTCATCCCAAGCAGAGCCTCGATTAAACATTCACGAAGTTCCTAAAAAAATATCCCGGATATTTTTTGGAGATCAAGGCTATCAAAATGATTACCCCTCTCCCAGCTATGGAGCTCCTTCCCAAACACATCATCATCATCGTGTGTTGGACCATACTCAAGTGGCCAGTCTTTACTCTGCAGGACTTACAGCTTTGATTTTATTTATAATATTCCTAATCGTTATGCTCTTTT
Source organism: Lepeophtheirus nordmannii (assembly GCA_963680855.1). Taxonomy (NCBI): domain Eukaryota; kingdom Metazoa; phylum Arthropoda; class Copepoda; order Siphonostomatoida; family Caligidae; genus Lepeophtheirus; species Lepeophtheirus nordmannii. Next base: position 34,613,082 of record OY804521.1, read on the forward strand.
TGACCATTGGATGGACTCTCTATTTCTGTTGTTGCTCAGGTCGATCATCAAAGAGAGATGAAAACCCCAAGGCACCACAAGCTTTATTGACTTCAACAGGTACAAAGAGGAAATGAGGGTTCAACAGAATTCAATTATTTAATTCCAGATACAAGAATCCCAACTCCTCCCTCTCAACCAATACGACAAAACCTGGGACAGGATCAACCTCTGCCGTCTCCTCCTAGGCCGTCCTCATCAGATATATCAAATCCAAGATCCTTTCCATACTATGAAGTACCCTCTAATCAAGTACTTCCACCGAGAGTTCAAGCCAATGTTAAAGAGTTTGAGGATAACGAACCCATGGCTCCTACGGTTATGGGTAAATTAGTATAATCCTCATTAATAGATATCGATTCGTCAATGCTGAACATGTACTTACTTTCTTAAAATGGAGTAGGCAATCCAATACTGTCAATCAATTATATTTACGAAACATAAACCAGAATTTTAATGAAAATACAAACTATTTTGAACATTTACAAATATCATTAACTCAAATCTTAATCACAAGCATATGTATATAAACTCACAAGTAATACTGAATATATGGATAATTCCACGTCAACATAACAAAGGGAGGCCACACAGTCATAACATAGTTAGATGATTTTTTGTACAGAAGCTCATATATATCAGCTGTCTAAGTTGTCAAACTTTGAGAGCACTTCCGAATGATAACTAGAAGAAAATAGACATTCATTTTTTATCCAAGAGATAGTTTGATATCTATAAAAGATATCAGGCTGTGTCCCATAGTCAAAACACAAAATACATTCGATCCAAAAGTAAAGAGTTTTTTTTTTTTTTTTTTTGATGTCATTTCTTATATAAAAAATGATTTTTTTAAATTGTTTGCCTTAATTAATAGTTTTCACAATCTTTAAAATGGTTGAGTTCTGAGTTTCATGAGATTTTCATGACTGGTTTTTAAATTATAGAGGTAATCGTGACGAATAAGTATTAGTAAAAGTTCATTTCGTTGTGTTTAAATTTAGGCTGAAAGGGCTTAAATAAAATGTTCATATCTCAAAAATGACTGTTTTTAGATATCTTAAGTTTTTAATACGAGCAAATATTATCAGATGATTGTCAGGGGACTTTTTGTTCTTCTTTTAGTCGATTTGACGACATGGAATGATCCATATGTATAATTAACCCACTCATTATTTTACAGGGTAAGAAAGACAACATTCCTCCCACACAGGCTTTTGTAGTAAATCAATAATGTTATAAATAATCACTGGTGTGTTTGAGAGCGTTTTGTATTCCTTTTACAGTGTAAGGAACAAAACAATTTCTTTTGTGAACTTCATCGAGTTTGAAGTCGATTGATTAAATAATTCACTCATTTAATCAATGGAATCCTTGATTAAGGATTTAAAATACATAAAATATTCGTGATTAAATTACCTTTCTTTCCTCAAAAAAAATAAATATATTCATACATTTTATGCTCTTTCAAAAGCAGAGTCAGTTTGTTATAACTTATAGTCAATTCCCCTCGGGGATTCCTTCTAATGTTATAGACTAAAAATATGTTTGTAAATTTCATTTGTTATTCAATACATAATGTGAGTTTAATAAATAAATAAACTGAAGAATCAATTTCAGAGTATCTCATATCAAACTGACGACTTCCAAACACATTGTCTGATTACTATTGTATCTATTTGGAATTAATTAAGGAGGTAAGATACGACTGACCGATATATGTACTTATTAACAATACGGAAATTCTAACAAAGTACCCGATAATAATCTCACAACCTCTCAGCTCTGGTGAAAACCGGAACCATAACCATCATTACAAAACCACGCATTAATGTAGTTTTTGCTTAGCCGTGACGACGAACTTTTTAGAACAAATAAAATACTATGTATTCTCCATTCATCTGATTTTCATCAGTTGACTCTTTTGATTTAAAGCAGCTGACTCTACATGTTATGAACTCAAAAAGGGTAGTAGTATTATTTATGATTTGGATACGAACAAAATATATTAAATCAAGTATTGTGCGCCCTTTTTTTGAATTTGTGAATATTATGCAAGTATTAACGATTGGTCTGCATATTGATGGAATTTATAAATGTATAGTATATCTAAATAATAACTCTGTCCAATATTAAAAGTTGGCAACAAGGAAAATACAGAAGGATAGCATCTACCAGTTGTTTTTCCAAATTTTTCCTTTCCCTTTTGTGAGTTGAGGTTGCTAGTAGACAAAAAAAGAAAAAAAAAATTACACACCATTGTGCTGCCATCTGTTGACTTTTCTACTTCTCTTATCCTCTTACTAGTGTTATGAACATTGATTCTTTGAACTCCATTAGCTCTTTCTAAGTTGTGAACTTAAAATAACTTTGTAATTGGTTTTTTTTTCTCGGCCATATCGGCATATCTTTATTCGAATACACATACTAAAAATTCATAACAGGGAATAACTTGGAAAGAAACTGATGGTACATCAAAAACATATTTAAAAACAACACAAATCAAAAGTCGCTTAAAAAGACATAAAAGTGCAGCAAAAAAAAACAACAACAACAACAACAAAGGTTCAAAAACAACAAAAAAAACAACAACTATGAAATACTTAGTAAAGTTCTGAAGTGGAGTTTTATTATTGATAGTACGCCGGAGATATCTCGATCAGATGATGATCTTTTTGCGTATAGTACATGGTGGGCCTTGGTGATGATGGCATTGATAATATTGTCTTCCTGTCCGGTATAAAAAGCGATAAAAATAACTTTGTAATTGGTTGAACTCAAAATACCTCTTGTGATATCGTTAACAACTTTCTACTATTAAAAACAAAATAATAATTCATTTATTGTGAAGTATTAACCAACTATCAACTGATTTTGAGCCTTTTTCCTGTTTCTTTATGGATGAGGAGAGGTTACAAGATACATTACAGATAACTACATGATACATATTATGTATTATACCCCTCAGACCGAAGCTGCTAAATAAGATTTACACCCCTATTAGTATATACTTACTGAGTCGTACGAATTTCCATTATTAAGTATTTAACAAACTTTGATCGATAAAATCTGAAGTTATTTAAGAGACAAACAGTCATATTATCAGATAAAAGTTATTATAAAGTTAAGAGAAAAAATATTTCACGTTTATGTTGCAAAAATCAACTGTAGTTTTAAGCATTTCTCCATTAAATATAAAATCTACGAGTGCAGTCGTCGAGTACCAATAAGACATAAACAGTTATAACTATTGCTAACGAAACATTCATATCTTCAAAATGATGCGCATTTACTAGATCAAATAAGTAAACAAGGCTCGCGTCCGATTCATTCCTGTCCCATATAAAACATATACTTATATTGGTATATGTATGTATATATACAATTTTATAATCAATCAATAGTGCATGGCATAATCTGACTTATATAAGAAAGCCGTGTAAAATTAATCATTTTGTCATAATGTTAGCCATTTTACATGTGACCTAATTTACATAAAATATTTTCATGTTTGATCCTGCATTTTTTCTTCATTATTCTATAATAAATATATAAAATTGTCGGTCAGGTTTCAAACTATAATTATATTTCAACATGTGTATCAATTCTTATCAATTGACGAAATTAATATTATCTATAGAAATTAAATAATTTATTAATATCAAAGAATTAAGTTTTATTGTCAAAATACTGTATGTAACCAAAAGAGATATTTCACTTAAGGTTCTAGTTTTTATGGTAACCCCAAAATAATTAATTATAATTATTGAGAACGTGCATTCATATTTAATAACGTTTCTAGTCCCCTACTAAACTCGCCTGTACTCCCTTAAAGTATGTATACATTTATACTTTTGAAATTTTGCAAAAAAAAAAAAGAGGAAAACAAAACATGAATAAAGTTTATTCAAAAAAGCAATGCTCAAGAGTCCTCAAAAGATTTCTTTCTTTTTTATTAATACAAAAAAGATTTCATTAATTAATATAAAAAATTATAACAATTACGAAGTAGCTATAGCTCAACTTTTAATTACTTGCATTCAGTCCCACAAACATTTTTTTGTGATTGTTTTGGAGAGCTTTTCAAATACCTTTGCATTTAAAAATAGTCAATCCTTTTGTAACAAAGGTCCCCAAACACCCAGGCCATAGACCTGTACCCGTCCGTGGATCAATTGGTATTATGCTGCACAAGAACTAATTAGTTATTTCTGTTTGATTTATTATCCAAGTCTGGGACGATAATGAAGGGGCACTTACTACTTCATCTACAGACTGTAGGAGAAAAAGAGAATATTAAGTATACATAAATGCAAATTACAAAAGATAATTAATTGTGCAGGATAGTTGTTAATTAATTATTTTTGGGTTGATAATTCTTAATTGACTCATCGGATTTCACGGGCAACAAGCTGCTACAATACCTACTACATGTTCTCCGCGCATCTTGTTGCAAAGAAACAAGCTCAGGGGTCCCATTGATTTAGCGTTACGGACTGTTTTTGATATTATATATTGTTGGAGCAATATGATAATAAATTTATTTCTTCCTATTGTTATAATAACCTTTTAATGTTAAAGCAATGTGCTTATAAAGTTTCATATGAGTACACAGTGGATTCACGTTTATTATTATTATTATTTCAACCCCCTGGTCCGCAATAAAATTGTCAAGCGTTGACCGGTCCACAGTTAGAAAAAGGTTAAGGACCACTGCCTTAGACAACAGAGGGTACGTATGCAAGCATCATTCAGCTTCTTTTGGCTAGATACCAGCTGTGTTTACGAGTCTGAGTCAAGACTGGAGTCCTTATTATAATGTGTCTGAGTTTCAAGATAGAATTCAAATCAAATCTTGAGTAAATAAGTTAATGTCCTATCTGATTTTTTCTATGAGATGATCAGTCACTATTATTATCAACTTAAATTATATCCCAAGAACTCTATTATTATTGAATATGATCTGCAAATAACATTCAATATATGATATTTTCAAAAAAATGTCAAAATACACTTTACTTAATACTTGATAGTATCTTCAAGAATAACGTCAAATTAAGACAATCACGACCTTGCTTAAAGGACGTGTACTTATTCAAAAGTAATTTTGCAACCCCAAGGTGACAAATTAACAAAATTTCTCACAAACATGGTCACATGGATACTAATGATCAATTGTCTATATGGAGTTTAATTTTCTAACCTCTACTATTTTGAATATTTCGATATTGTCACCATTGTTTTGAATCCTGGAACATACTACATTCAAAACATTGGTGACAACATTGTTAAACTACTATCCTATACAACTCGATACTCCATGCCTTTGTGGACTGTCCTATGATTAGCATTTTAAAAAAGTTTATTGCTCTCAACGTAAGAGGAATGGAGAACGACAAGTCATCTAAATACTGCAAAGCAATAATACTGTTTGGTCTTGGAAGGCAGGATCTCTCCTCGAGGGCTAAAGCTATAAATTGTGCCTTCCTCAGTGCTAAAGCTTTAATAGCCAGGAGATTGACTATAGATAGTCCGATCCACCCAACAGATTTGAAGGCAATCTTGTTATCTGCTGCGGCTTTAGACCTCAAAATCCCATCTATAAGTGATACTTCATGGATCTCAGCATCAAGCGAAATAAAGTACTAGCCCGGCATCTCACATTCTTTTCAAGTCATCTCCCGGAAATTTTTTAAATATTTTAAGAAGTACCAATAATGAATATTTTTTTATGATAGATATTTAATTTTATAACAATATTTTAATTTGTGCTTGTTCAGCATCGATGCTAAAATTTTAAGCTACAATGCTTATTTATATAGATTTTAACTAAAAAATTAGCTTCGATTTTTTTATATACCTATATCTACATGTATGTATATTTCCTGAACTGTGAATAAAAAAAACAAAAAAAAAACTACTGAATTGAAAAAATAACAATGAAAATAACAAATAAAAAATCAACATTATGGAGTCAATTTGATTTAAATTTTGAATTATTTTGCATTTGAAATCAAAACTTGAGAGTATTTTGTTATTAAAATCAAAATTTTGCTTTTTTGTGGAATAAAAAAATGACTGTGTCATATTCACTATATTTAAAAAATAAAAAAACAATAAATATGTTTGAAAAAATCCTTTGTGATAAATCCTGAGAAAATATATATCCTCTTTATTAATAACCTAATAGCCTAGAGTTTAAAAAAATATTTTTCATAATTAATCAGAATAGGGTAACAACTTTATCAAAAATGAAATCGTTGTTTCTGATATATTCTTGATTGGTTATATTCCAATTAAATTATGCTTCTAAGATTAAAATGAATACAAAATGCAATTGGAATTTGAACGTTTATTTTGTATGCGAGTCCTTGTCTCGAGTCCTTTTTCACAAGGAGTCTTTGAACTTAAGTCCTACTCGAGTCTCGAGTCCCCAGTCCTGCTACATACGTTGATTGAAAGTTAAAGTGTTAATTAATTTATTTTTAAAAAGCAGACCAATTTTAGTTTGTGAATATTTTGGGCATTGTCTTGAATCACAGCACAGATGCTGCTCATATTTAGATACTTTACTGTACGTATATACTTATTATGAACATAAATACATACATTGGGTTTTGTGCATAAATGATAGTACATAGTAGTTGAGGCAGGCTCTTAAGGGCCTTTTGCATTTATTCTTCAAACGAAGATGGATTTAATTGAACCGTTGCATTCAATTTGTAAATATAAATAGGTAAAAAATATATATTTAAAGTTTATAAATGCATTTTGTATCAACAAAAATATTGCACTTACGAATCAAGAATTCCTAATATTAACTCTCTCTCTCTCACACACACAGTCTCTCAAAGATTACTTATGTCTTTACAGAGTATGTGGGGTGTATAGATTTATAGAACTACATATTATCATTAGTACAATACTTAATCCTGAATAAGTTTCAATATAACTGAGGACAAAGTTTCATTCATTGCTCATTTATTCCTCATTTAGTAAACGTTCAGCTATTCTAATAGATGAAATGTTTTGTACATTAAAATATAGCCTAGAGGATTATAACTATCCATAAAGGAAAAAAAAAATACCTACAAACACATATATTAAATCAAAAAATTGTACTAGATTCACTCATGTAAAATATTTTAAAAATTACAAAATTCTATTTATACCATATGTATGAATATTCATTCTATGAATATATTTTAAATTTGCTTTCAAGTATTGTAGACATTTATTATGTAAGCCTAAATAGGCTTTCTACCTAAATCATATTTTCAACCAGTTAAACATGTTTGTTACGTTAAGAGTCTTTTTGAATGAATGTTTTAAGGAAAACATTGCTACTTTTATTTCTCATTTAGTTAACAGCCAGCCCTTCTAATAGATAAAATGTTTTGTACATTAAAATATAGCATTGAGGATTATAATAATTCAATTATCTTCTTAAATTCAGTCTCTGATTATCGTTTTTATTTTTTATTACAAGGTTGCCAGACAGAGCAAATAACTAAAAGTTGCAACCTTGTTAATTAAATTACAGACAACGCAGAGATGAATAGTAAAATAAATCTCTAGGCTACGTGTGAAAATCTATGCACAGATTCTGACAGGAGACAAACTGTCCAGATCATTGTGGATCACTTGGGAGTACATGGGTAAGGCTCAAGATGGAGGTCCTTCTTACACTACCAACGTTGTTTTGAATCATATTGCTAGGAATGTAAAAAATACGCAAATGGGACGTGTAAAATTAAAAGAAAGAGAAAATCAACCTGGTAACCCCGACAATTTAATGAATGTTGAGAAGGAAGCAGCTTGAGCTGTCATGACGTTTTACTGAGCTAATAGCTGCTATTCTCCATTATATACACATACAAATGAAGACATCAATAAGAAATAATAACATTATGTATGTATACCAACGATGAGAGGCAGAAAATTAACTCAAATGGATGTCAGGAAATTATATGTATATTTTTAACTAATAATTACACGAGGACTTGAGCCCTTTTTTGTTTACATTTTATTTACTTTATTAACCTTAATGCATGTATTCCTTCATGCGAGATCTTTACTATCAGGTAGATGTTCTCCCCTCAGTAATAAAGAAAAAATGATAACAGCTTTGGAAAACAAAAAGTACGGTTGAAAGTGCCAACTCCACAAAATCTCGCACACGGCATTTTGCATGTTTTTTACATTCTTTCATATTGACTTCGAGAGAGGGATTCTCAAAAATTATGAGCACAATAGATGAGGCCTCCATCATCTCAAAGTCTTTTGGATTATTTTGAATGAACGTAAGTCGAGCAGGCGGTCTATAAAATTATCAATATTATCAATAATAATTATTAAAGCACGAAGTCAGTTGCCAACATTGAGTGGACTAACATATAATATGTGGACGAGCCTTTATTGTAGTTAAGGGCCCTATAATTGAGAAGTAGGAGGTTAATGTGCTGCTCCTTCATTAATTAATTATTATAATTAAATATATTTTTCCATAACCTTAGACACACGTTAGAGATCTTTATGAAGTTGAGTCTTCATTTTCTTCAACTTATTATGGTACACCCCTTAGATAAGTGGTCTCTAACTTTTTTCTAACTACGGACCATCCAACACTTGACAATTTTACTGAGGACCGGGGACTTGAAATATTAATAATAACAATAAACGTGAATCCACTGATTACTCATATGGAACTTTATTAGCACGTTGCTCCAACAATATAACATATTTTAACATCAACAACTATCTGTAACGCTAAATCAATGGGAGCCCTGAGCTCATTTCTTTGCTACGAGAAGGTCCTACCTGGGGGGTAAAATCAGACGAAAGACACCCGCAGTGTGTTGCTTATATCCAGTCTACTTCTTTGCCTTGTTTTGTTGGCTGTCACTGCAGAAAACCACACTGCTTCACACAGATAGATCTTGGAAATGGCAATAGGGCTTTCAACGCTGTGTTAGCGATCTCTGGTTATTCTGCCATGTCTTTAATCTAAAATATCGGCAGAGTTATTGTCTCGAATGTTGTTTTTAGACCACCATCATTTGCAATCTCCAGCAGTTTGTCTTCTTTTTGCATGGACATATGCTGGCTTCAGCTGGTTTGTTGACAAATGGGTCAGTTATCCATTCCTTGGTCGTTCGTGAATCCTTTGAGGTTGGGAAATAGAAAACAGAAATAACTAATTAATTATTGAGCGGCCCAGTACTGATTGATCCCCATACCGGTACGTCCGGGGGTTGGGGACCACTGTGATATATGATGCAAAATTTGAACACGATCAATAAACTTGAAATTATTAACCTTCGACGTACATTATAGATATTTGCCTAACCCTATGCAATTAGGTTTCTAAACAGTTTTTATATAAATGACAAATTTACTTAGTTCTATCTTTATACAATTTCCATCTTATTTCGAAATGAACACAAATAAACAATATCAATGCAAATTTAATCATTTCAAATGATGATAACTTGAGATAACTATGAGAATACGACTCTTTATTTAATAATAATAATTATTATACATAGATACATAATCTTGCATAGGACTAATCAATTCAAACAGGCGTACAACACAATACCAAACGAGGATATCTTATATTGATTCATTCATAATAGCTATTTATCATAATTCATATGCATAATACCCTACACATTAAGTAGGTATCTATATAGAAATATATATATATATGTGATTTTCCATGTCTTTTTGGATAGAATCGAACTTGACATACTTAAGAAAATACTTTATGAAAACAATAATTTTATTAGAAGGGTTTAAAAAATGTATAGAGTATAAGATAAATTTTGTAGAAGAGAAATAAATATAATATTTATACAGCAATTGGAATTTAAAGACATGTGAAGAATTAAATGATGCAATAGAGTGCTGATTGGGTGTACATACTATTCAAGGGCCATATGCCTTAAGGGAATCAAATATTCTTATATACATATATGTACATTTACCTATTTATACATAATTTTTTTACCTTTCTTTCATTATTTCCTTTTGAGAAGAATGAAGTAAAAAAAGAAGAAAAAAAAAATAAAAAATTCATAACTGCTCAAATGTTCCTATGTATGGTATTCCTTGATTTTCCATCTGATTTATCGCAAAAAAAAAATAAATAAAAAAAACGTTTGTGAGGGAAGAATCAAGAAAAAAGAAAGTTGCATTTTTTTCTTATATTGCCCATAAAAGTTGGAATATTTTTTTTTAATAGATTCTGCCTGTAGTTGTGATAAAATGACAATAAAATGAGGAGAAAATTTCTTTTGTTACACACTTTTAAATGCCTATGTCTCAAGAACTCTTGTCATATTTTCAATTACATACTTTTTTTTTTTTTTTTTTACAAAAAAAGAAGAAAAACCATTAATTTTGGGTCCTTTCAATATATTATATATAGTTATATGTGTGTGTACCATAAGATTGGACGTGAATAACAAATATGCACTGTGTTTCATATTTTATTACTCCTAAATCCGTATACATATAATTCAACATAACTGTTTTACATAATGACATTGCTCAAAGTCAATAAATACACTCTTGAAACATTATGTACACGAAGGGTAAGTTTTTCAAAGTTTCATAAAAATTATTTATGGCTTAAATAAAGCATCTAATTAGGAGGGATCATATTGTAATTAGTTTCATGTAAAAGCCTTGTAATTTTCTGCAAAAAAAAAAAAAAAAGTTTGAAAAATCAGTATGTTTTATTAATATCAAGTATAAACAATATAATTTTGTGTACTCTAATCATGGCAACCTTACGAGAAAGTACTTTTTTTGATTTAATAACAATTAATTTGAAATGTCAAAAATCCTATGGGGTATAAGTATAAGCATAATAAAAGTTACTTAGATTTGCACGTTGATTTTAAATCTGTAAAAATTTTTTTTGAGAGTCCATCGGCTTTCGAAAGGTCGGACTCTACTTTTTAAACAAATTTGGCTCATTTTCCACCACAACTTCAATTTAAGCTTAGAAGGATACTCATTTTGTGTACTACAAAATGTTAAATTCACTAGTGTATTTAATGCAAATTCCATTTCCAGTCTTTGTTTTGACCCAAGGGGAATCCTAGGGGCGTAGGGGAACTTGGCCCAAAAGTCGATCAAAACGTTTGTACTTAAATAAATCGTGGAATATCACATACAATGGACTAATAAGGAATGCATTAAAGAGCTGAGCCTCACAGCTTTCAAACAAGATGTCAACACCCGATAGTAATGTTAAACTAAGGAGGAGGAGTCCATCTAAATGTGTAAATTTTCATCTACTCACGGTAGAGCTACTAAAAAACAACGGCAATAGACTGAAGTAGTAGCCTGCAGAGGGATTTCAGCTGATTTTGTAATCTGTCTGCGCGCTACTACCTTAAGTAGCTCTATTTGAGTCTTTGAGTTCTAGTGAATTTTGATCGAAATTGAATGACAATTTACACATTTAGATGGACGATTTCTTCTTTTTGTTTAGGATTTTTATTGGTCGCTTGACATCTCGTTTGAAAGTGCAAAACTGAATAACTTTATTATGCTTATATCCCTTAGGATTTCTGACGTTTGACCAGTGTAATTTATTATTGAACTGTCACAGGTAACTAAAACCAGATCCTTTACGAAAACTTAATGTGGCGAAAATCCAATAATATTCCCAGTCATGGAAGCACAAACTTTAACATCTATGAAAAGTGGATATTCAAAGGAAAAAGTCAATTGTTTGTATATCATGGGATCATACCTTGTCCTGACTATCATTGGGAAACGTCACTAATAATAGTTGTTGAAATTGAAGCATGTATTGAGGCTGAAACATCCCAAAAATTACATACTAAAGTTATCTTTCAGCTCGAAAAGTTCATCCAGTGAGTTGCAAAAATTGCCATGGATACTTTGGAGATTGAATTCAATGAGATGTTCTACACCACTTGTTGTATTGATTTAATACTCTTCCTGGTAGTGCAGAATTTCTCTTATGTCACTTCACCTCAAAATAAAATGCAGAATTTAATGAAAATATTTAAATAATTTAATGAACAATGACAGTAACATATTTTTTTTTTACAGACAGCAAGGTAATGATGCGTTAGAAGGAAAGAGGCGAAAAATATCAAAACCAAGACGATACCAAGATTTTGAAGATTATTATTTTTTTTTTTTAGAAAAATAAATTTTTAAATCTTGGTTTTGGTATTGACACCATTGAAGAAGTTGAGACGAATACAAACTCAAGGACGACATTGAAGGAGTTGATATCAAGAGGATACTATGACTTTAAGGGATCATGTCCTAAACCTTCAAAAAAAAATTGCTTCAAGACTGATCATCATGACTAATATACAACTTAACTTAAGAGTGTTGCTTTTTGTAGAGTCAGCTCCTTTAAATCAGAAGAGTCAACTCATGAAAAGCAGCTGCTGAAGGGAGAATACCACATAAGATTTTTGTTTGCTCCAAAAAGCTTGTCGTGTTGATAATAATAAAAAAACTCTTTTTTCACGTCATTTGAAAAGGATTTGAATGAAGTACTTTCAGGCAATTTTGTACTTAATTGATTTTTATTAAATTTAAAATTTAAAAAGCATTCTGTCAAATTAGCTTCAATAAGAATCATGACAAATGTATTTATGTACATTTTAAATTCATACGTAGATATATGTATGAATTCTTATACTCTAAAATTTATGGGCATGCATATACAATGTTAAAAACATTTTCGAATAGGACTGAAGGCTTTCAGTATATGTATATATATTGCATATGTATATTTATGAATTATTCATACCATGATTATAAATTGAAAAAAAAAAGGTTTGTTTTCTTCATTCATAGGCTATATTAAATATGTATTATTTTAATGAATTTACAAGATCAAAGATGTATTCAATTCAAATAAAATGGATTTGAAATACAATCATGAGAGCATTTCTTAAAGAGCAGTCGGGAGGAGAAGCAATGCTTTATATATATTATGCTGATGCTTTGTTATACATATATGGATCAGATTTAGATTGTCAATCCCCCAGATCACAAATTGAATTATTGTTTAACTAGTATGTATATGTATATTAGGGCTGGGGTAAAATCTACGGTTCGGTTCAGTACATGAACCTATAATAAGGAAATAAAAATATGTCCGAATAGCTTTTTCGTGCACTCACAACCTCGACTCTCTAAAGGGAAAAGAAAATTTTGGAAAAATAACTGGTAGCTAGCTACTCTTTTGTATTTTCATTGTTGCCAACTTTTTAATATTTGACAGAGTTATTATTTAGAATAAACTATACATATATAAATTCTACCAATATACAAATCAATCGTTAATACTTGTTTAATATTCAACAATTCAAAAAAAAGGGCGCGGAATCCTTGATTAAATATATTTTATAAATATCAAAATCATAAATAATAATAATACCCTCTACGAGTTCATAACACGTAGAGCAGCTGCTTCACATCAGAACAGTCAACTGATGAAAAACAGCTGAAGGGAGCATACATTGCATTTTTGTTTATTCCAAAAAGCTCGTTAATATTAATATGCAAATTGGGTGTGTAAAATAAAAAGAAAGAGAAAATCAACCTGGTAACTCAGACAATGTGAGGGAAGCAGCTTGAGCTGTGATGACGTTTGACTGAGCTACAAGCTGCTATTCTCCTTTGTATATACAAATGAAGACATCAATAATAAATAATAACATAGATGAGAGGCAGAAAATTAACTGAAATAAATGTCAGGAAATTATATATTTTTAACTAATAATAATTATACGAGGACTTGAGCCCTATTTGTTTACATTTTATTTGCTTTATGAACCCTAATGCATGTATTCCTTCATGCTAGATCTTTACTATCAGGTAGATGTTCTCCCCTCAGTAATAAAGGAAAAATGATAACAGCTTTGGAAAACAAAAAGTACTGTTCGAAGAGCCAACTCCACAAAGTCTCGCACGCGGCATTTTGCAAATTATTTACATTCCTTGTTATAGCTACCAGTTGTTTTTCCAAATTTTTCCTTTCCCTTTTGCGAGTTGAGGTTGCGAGTGCACAAAAAGCTCGTCCTTAGAGATGAGAAGGTACGTAAGAGACTCTTCCATTTCCTTCAGCTGTGAGCTTTGGTGTGCTCTACACCAAAACATCCATGAATTTCATCGACTGAGTAGTTATTTATTAAATAATTTATTGAAAGTAGATCAAACAAAACGGCTGTATTAAACTTCTCAAAATCAGCATATTTATTTTCTCTCTGCATAAATTAGCCAAGGGGTCAAGTAAAAAACCTTATCACCTTTATAATTTTCTTTTTTATAATACATATGAAAAAATAAACTAATATAAATATAAAGTTGAAGCTAAACCATATGGAAAAATGGACTCAAAATATTGAAGTCTGTTACAAGAAAAGTCTGCAGTTTATAAGGGGTAGTCTTACACGTGTTTAAAATTGCAAATGCGTAGCTTCTAGACTCCTTGATTCGTGGAATATTGACTGTATATTTGATTTATTTTTTTAAATTATCTAAAGAGTTTATTTTATTATTTTTTGAATTGTGACTATGACGATGATAGGGAGTGGTGAGCTAATATCGCAAAACCAGTATTTAAATGTTACATGTGTAATTATGAGTTAATGTGGGTGGTTAATTAGTGACACTGGTCAACAGTCAAAAATCCTAAGGGTTCTAAGTATAATAAAAGTTATTCAGTTTTCAATATATTTGAGTTATTAAGCTTCTCTTCAGAAGAAACATATTACTTGAAGGAATTCTTGAATTATTATTATCACTTTATATCGGTTAAACGTCTCAGATAATTAATTAGTAAATAAATGTATATATATAATCAATATGAATAACAATGTAGTCTAAAGAATATTCACCTTTCAATCAAGAGTTGACTCTATTATGTTTCCAGTCTGTCTCTCTAATAGTCTATGATCTTGTTCTGGGGCTCCCCATAGGGAATGAATCTCTCTAACGAAACATTTATAACTGCAAGAGGGCGTAAATTTACCAAGTTATATTACACAAACAAATAAGTAAACAACACTCAGAACGTAATTAACAAAGCATTCATAGCTGCTGGATGGCACAGACATACATATTATGCAAAAATAAGAGGATCTGAAAGGAAATTTTGTGGAAGTCATAGATTTACAACACGAGATATTTTATTGCTTTTATGGCCCTGGTTTCACAGAGATGTGATCCAAGCCTGAAATTGAACGACGATCCGCATATTGATAAATACTGACTTACGGATATTTATATAAATATCTTGGATTTTTGATCTGATTGAATTGAATCAAATGAATTGAATCTACTTTGATATTTTGACACACACATGTCATCAATATATTGGTGGAACAATTTGTGACATTTCAAAGTATGCCCCTATGTCTTATTAAAATAAGTAGTAATCATTTCCTCATTTGCTTGTAAATCTCTCATATATATGTTGAAATTTCACACATGAAGTAATTTCGAGACATTCTAAACTTTTAAATAATATTAAATTGGTTAGTATTTTCTTCACCTTTTTGAAAGATAATGATGGCTCAACATCAGAAAAAGGCAAAAGAGATTCAAAAGGATGATAAGTTAACCATTGCACTCTAAATCTTGGCATGTAATCAGCTACGTCAATTCAGACAAGGCCTACTCAAATAACTGAAATAGTTTTCCATCAATATTAATAATACTGGAGATCAAGGAATGGCAATTTTTATGCGTCTGTATGGATTTTGCACATGTGTACGTTGATTTGCACACATGTTTAAATTTCATTTGTTGCATGTTGAATTTAACTGCATATTATCATTATGTGACCCTAACACATTTTAGAATTCCAAATAGTAGTTTGTGCCCATTTCAACTACTCAAGTACTTGCGAATAATTTAATTTTAAATGTTTGGCAAACATTTAAAAAAACAACATCTAGTTATGTCAAATTTTAACAAATTACATTTGTAGTTGTGGTTAAAGATACCCAATGAATGCTTAGTAAATACCCATGCAACACCCACTCTTTCAATGTCCAAAATAATCTTGAAATAAGTAAAAGCACCTTGTGCATAGGAGTCTTTGTTGCAATAAAAGGTAGGCACGAAACAGAGTGAGTGTTCCATGTATTTCATGTGCGTAGTCATTATTCTCTGGTATAGCCAATTAAATTAAATAAAAAACTTGATTCAAATTGAGTTTTTTCCCTCCATTCAAGGTTACTTTATATTTATATCCAGTGAAAAACTGAAATTTTAACATGTTTAAGAGATCCTTTTGTGTTCCAAACTTTCACTTTAAAAATAAGGGGTCTCTTGTACATGAGAGTAGGTGTTTTTAGTATGTTCAGTATGTACCTTTTTCCAGAAGTTGTGCTTTGTAAAAATTGACAGGGTCCATTATACACAAAGGTCTCATATACGCAGGAAAATACGATGCTCTCAGAAAATTTATTCAAAATGGTTTCAAGTCAAAGCTAATTTGACAGGCTTATGAGTTCAATTCAAGTCTCAAGTCAATTTTTGTCTTTGAAATTAAGTCAAATCTTCAAAATACAGACTCAAGTCTCGAGTCCCTTTATCTCCGATATATCTATTTGCATAAATTGTTCATCTTGCGCATATGACGCATAATTTATGTACAGTTGGTAACTTGATTAATTCAATTGCACAAATTGTACTGAAAAAAATGACACGCATCATTGTATGTAATTTCCAAATTTACTAAGGCACATATGGAAGTTATGAGACAAACAAATACTGGCTAAAACTTGTACTCAATGATGTGTAGTCCTTAATATACATATATACAAGTTGGTAGTTCTATTAGTTTTTCATTGTTCAAGGCTGTATGCTTCTATCTATAATGTATTTTATACGCTCCAAATGGCATTTCTGACCAAACAAAAATAATATAGGCATGTAAGAAGCAGACAAAATCAATGGGTTTTACTTATTCATGAATCATAATCCTACGCAGACAGACATAAAGTGTTTCAAGGTCTACTACAACTTAATATATTCGTTTATCTCTCTCCTTTTACTCTGCCTAACTAAATACTAAAAAAGAAAGAAAAAAAATACAATGATATCTTGCAATATGCAATTTAATGCATCGACTTCCTTTTATTCCTTAAATTTACTCTACAAACAATGTTTTTTTGTACTTCTTTTCCTCTTATTAATGTTCTGAATGTTGATTGATTACACTCGAATTTGCTATTCTCTAGCTCTAAAGGATGATTTTCTACAGCCACAAAAGGAAGAATAATTTAACAATTGGGGAAGGATATGGTTAACTACTCATTGAGTATTTTTGGAGGAGAGATTGCAGTATATGTACAATAAAGGTAACGTTGTGATACGTTTTTTATTTACATTTATTTGACCCATAGATACTCAGTTAGGTTTTTTCTTTACTTCCTGTCAAAGTATTTTCTGAGAAAAAACCAAAAAACAAAAAAAAACATGCATAAAATAGATGTCATTTTCCACAAATAATGATTCATCTTTCAAAATGAGTGACCTAATAATTAATTTATCATAATAAGAACAGGGTTCAGTTCATAGTTCCGAATGAATGGATGGATCTAAGGCAAAAAAAATTTTTTAGCCGTTCAAATATTATACTTATGTACACAAACACACACACATAAATAACATAAAACTAAAATTCTTTCAAATCCCCTTTTTAAATAAACAAATGAAAGTTTTTATTTCTTATATATTTGATTGATCGTTTTTTTTTTTGTTTTTTTTAGTCTTTCAAGTTGTCAGTTACAAAGTATGTTTCTGGGGCTCACATATTCAAGGGCTTTAAAACGATTGAAAAAAAGAAAAGAAAAAATGAGTAGGATTCTACAAAAGTAAAAGTAAAATTTCATGAAGGTGTTCATGCATTTAGGCCTTGTGCTGGCCTTCAGAAAATTTTCGATTAATGTGTTGATAGCTACATGGATACTAAAAACTAAGCCTTGCTCTTTCCTAATATTTATAAAAAAGAGCATTTTTAGTTGTCTTTTGTTGACATTGTTGATTTAACACATCTTGGTCTCCATATTGTAACTTAGGGTTGTAGTTATGAGGAAAATATTAGGTCATGAAGGCATTGTTAGTTATTATACCTTAAAAGAACTTAACTTGATGCCTTTTTCTTACTTATTTTTGTATGTATTTTTTTCACTTACAATGTATTTCACCTATTTACTGTATTCCTGTTCATACAGAATTCATATTCTTACAGTAACGATGTACAATATATATATTTCAATAATTTTATTTAACATATGTATCCGTAGGGATTTCTATGGCTTCATGGTTCAAGACCATGAACAAAGGACCTTTAAAACTACACATTCAAACCAAAAAAAAAAGCAAAAATAAGAAAACTGTAAAAAAAAAAAAAAAACCAACCCATCAGTGATTTGCTCAAAACTTTTTGTATTCCCTCAACAAGAACTTAATTCCAATCAATTTGATTTATGACCCATTTATTACTTAGAACATCTGAGTTAATATACGATATAAATTTACATAACTGATCGTCATATTCATTCCTATGTAGAAATATTTATTTTTGTACTCACTCAATCTCTATTTGCATGTAGACACATTTTTTTAAAATTTTTTTAAAGCCATTTCAATATTCTTTTTGAAATGTTTTTGACTCTTGCACTCTTTGAAAGGAAGGAAATCTTTGCAATTTCCTTACATATTTTCAACAACTTCACCCTTCAATTTATGCTCATAATACAAATTTAGTGTCACATGAGCGTAAATGTATTTAAATGCTTAAATCCTTCGTAGGGATTCATCATTTTGAATGGATTCCTCACCATCACTTTAGGAGTCACTTTTGATTTCCTTTGAGTAAACATGACTCACTTTGTATATGTATATGTTATATGCACATAAACAAATTCTCACGTAGCTTGACTCCCAATTTCCACATCATGGAAATAAAATTAACTATTAGCAATTAAATACTTAACTATAGGTATATATATGTATATATGTATTTTATGAGGTATTAAATTTAATAAAAATACATTCATATAATATATGAAATTACATGTTTTTTTCCTCAGGAGCAAACAACAACAACAACAACAACGTTTTATGATCCTAAATGAATAAATGTTGAATAACTATGTATATTTAGTACACAGTGTTATAAATAGTTTCTACATATGTATTCATATAAAATAACACGATCTACATACTTTATACATGTATGAACTACCACAAAAACATAAATAGTATGTACAATTTATGTACCCATAATCCGAAAAAAACTGTAACAACATAAAATGATTTTTAAACTCAATCAAGGTAGCGTCATAAAAATATGTAGTTTTATTAAATATGCAACTTGCTTTGAGTGGGGCTTTATGCATGTAGAGTCCCTTTAGCCTTCTCATCCTTCTGGATGCCCCTGTATTTGATAAAATAGTCTTTTATTCAATTACCTTTTCAATTATAATAACGAGTCAGTTACGGATTACGAGCATGTTTCCTTGTCTTAGTCACTGACCTATAACTAGAGAGCATATACGCGAATCAAAGCTATAAAGAAATTGAAAAAACAAACAAACCCTACTTGGGTAGATTTCCTTGGCTACGAGTCAACTTTTTCACCCGCAAGATGTCACTTTTGAGCTATTTGTTTACTTCCTTCGAGCAAAATTCCCCTTATTTTAATTGAATTAATCAGGTAAACCTCACGACGAGCTTCTTTGTCCACTCGTAATCTCAACTCACGGAAGGGAAAGGAAAAGTTTAGAAAAACAACTGGTAGCTGCTACTACCCTTCTGTATTTCCCTAATTGTCAACTTTTTATCATTGGGTAGAGTTATTATTTAGATTTACTATTCTTTGATAAATTATACCGATAAGCAAATCAATTGTATAATATTCGAAAATTCAAAAAAAGGGCGCGCAATCCTTGATTTAATATATTTTATATCTATCAAAATCATAAATAATATTACTACTCTTTTTGAGTTCATAACACCTAGAGTCATCTCCTTTAAATCAGAAGAGTCAACTGATGAAAATCAGCTGAAAAAAAAGTACATAGTAGCATTTTTGTTTATCTCAAAGAAGCATCTTGTCGTGTTGATGGAAGTTTTGTATTTAGTTAGAGAGTCATTCATTGCAACATCAGCGCCCCTAGTGTACAAAAAAGTGGTCTTGTAGCTAACTCTACATATTATGAATTCATAAAAACATTAATACTCCTTTGCTGACCCAAGGGAACCATAGCATGATAAAGCTAAATATAGCTAATGGTTGTTTTTCTCTATTTTGTCCTTTTCTTTTTGCAATTTGTGGTTACTAGCAGAGCTAAAAGAGCTAGTATTAGGCACTCAAAAGGGTATTTATTATATGTATATGAATTTAGCTGGATTTTTTTTTTTACATTTTAGAATATTATTGAATATTATATTACTAATTATGGATTTTTATATTCGTATAATTTATCACTGTATAGTATACCTAAATATTAACTCTTCACAAAATTTACCCTTGGGAACAAGAAAAATACAGAAGGCTAGCTAGCAGCTACCTCATCCTTTTTTCCTTTCCCTTTGAAGAATTGAGGTTCTGAGTGAACAGGAGAGCTCGTCCTGTTCCGCAATATCAAAAATGATTATGTCATTTTTGTTAGCAGTTAACTTGTTTTAGCGCTGCATCGTTCACAAAACCCCGTTAAATAAAACAGTTTGTGCGGATTCCCCATATTTTTTTATCCATTTTTTGAATGAAACATATTTATACACTAGGTAGGGCAAGAGTTTGAACTTTCTCTTAATTGATCCTTACATGGGTCGAAATAACTACATGATGGAGATGTTTCCATGATCTTACAAACTTTGAATAATTATTTGAAAATAAAGACCAATTATTTTAATCAGAAATTTATTTCTAAGTATATATTGGCTATAATTAGTTCGGTTATTAATCGGTAGAGCCCTAGCTACAGAGTAAAAATAAGTAATAATTAGTAAATAACTCATTAAAAATAATATATAGTATACGTACTGGGTACTTTAATTTCTCGACCCAGCTGCACTCAGCTATGCTGCATAAATTCCTTCTTACGTTTTAATGATGACGTCATCTCTTCATTCATAACAATAAATAAAATTATTAATATATATATATACAATCATTAAACTTAATAAGTATTCACACAATTAAATGGAGAATTCGTCTAGTTTAGTGTTTTTGCTGTTCTATGGTACGTTTTGCCTCGGATTTGTAACCCAGGGTATTGAATTTAAAGGAGCTGGAGTTTCTGCTGAGGCTTTTTTAGAACCATGGTTCCTTCCGCCAAAGGAAAACTCTTTTTTATCCTATCACTTGAAGCTCTCCATCGGAACTTTATTTCTTCATTCAGCTCTTCCAATTGGATTCTCCATTGGTGAATAGAACATCCGCTTACTTGCAATGAATGTATTTTAGTATTTTATTTGAAGGTCATTCTTATTTTTCATCATTTATTGATCAAAATTATTGTTCAATTGTTCAATATATTGAATTAGGGATTTTCAATTTTTATATATGTACATGCGTAAAAGGTATGGGGTATGTTTTTGAGGAAACATCAGGATTTTGTTGAAATACAAGAGTCGTGGATGAGTCTAAATGAATTTCAACTTTGATTCTCTCAAAGTAGAGTCCCTTTCATCTTTTATAAGTTCTTATTTTGTCAATATTGTGTCTATTTTATATATATATATATATATTTTCAATTCTTTCTTCCAAAAGTTCATCTCTTCACTTTATAAAACTTTTATAAGTGTAAAATACAAATCTCTTACATTGAATTTAGCATTTCACTTCTTTTATGTTTGATATGATGTGTATACATCTCATTTAAGAAGCTAAAAGTAAGAAATTCACATTTTATTTATTTTTTTTCCATATATGGACACTTACAAAAGTTTTCCATTTTATTAAGTTTCAAGACGGATTGAGGCTTAATAAAGTTACTTAGGCGTAAAAACCAATGTACATGCCTTTGTTTTTTTGTTTTGTTTGTATATCAAATTGGTTTTGCTTCATTGTATCAAATATACATTCATTTTCGTCTCAATTTCATCACCAAATCAAGCTTAAAACTTTTTCTGAATCAATCAAAATCTTTTATTATTAAATGAAGAACTATTCCATATTCCAGGTAAAAAATTGGATAACTTCTAAAAGATTTTGTAGATTTTTTTTTCCTCTTTCCTTTAGGAGGAAAAGATTGGAATATACAATAAGGGTAAGGACTTGTCAGAGAAACGCTTTCTTTCATTCTTACGATGCAATTTGAATTATTTTCTTTCAATTAAGAGAAGGCAAGAAAAAATACAAATACATAGTTGGGTAGGAAGGAAAAAAAGTAAGAACAATCATGAGACTAAATTGAAATTGCAAATGAGAATAATGCATTCAAATAATATAAACATTGATTAATTATATTAATTACTGAATAATTGGGGCTAAAAATGAATTGACGTTTTTATATAACATTTAATTTTGATACATATTTTCAAATTTGTAATACATTACTAATTTCCTGGATATCAATTCCTTGTGATATATGAAATAGCCCAAAAGTTTAATGAAGTACTATAATTAGCCTACTACAATCTGATTTCAGGCCTTTTTTCTTTTTAAATGAAAGTTTAAAATATGAAATTAAGATCGCTAGGTCTACTATCTATTTCAAAGTAGAGCTACTTAAGTAGTAGCGCTCAAAAGGATTACAAAATCAGCTGAAATTCTTCAGTTATCACCTAGTACAATTGCTTTTAGTAGCTCTACCGTGAGTCTTTGATTTTTAGCGAACTTTTGCTTAAAATTGAATGAAAATTTACACATTTAGATGGACGATTTCTTCTTAGTTAAAGATTCTTTTTGGACCTTTGGCATTTTGCTTGAAAGCATTGGGTCTCAGCTCTTTAATGAATTCCTTATTAATCTGTTTAATGTACTATTCAAGGAGTTATTTTAGTACAAAGGATTTGAGCAACTTTTGGGCCTACTCCCGCGCACTACGTCCCTAAGAGTTCCTTTATGTCAAAATAAAGGCTGGAGATGTAATCAAGTGACACGTTATAATGAAGAAATTTATAGATGAGTTTTATATGAACGAATGTGCACTTTTTTAATTATAATACACTTTACATAATGAAGGTATGTGTACTTGTTTGTTTTTATTGGATCACTGGTTCAGGGAATATGGACGTTTGGAATTTGATGCACATTTTGATTTAAAAAAAAATCAAATGCAATAAAACAAATAGTACTGAAGATCTCGTGAACCGATTTGTACATGGGTTATGATTCTAACATTAAAACAATAATAGGATATATATATGATATGCACTTTTACAGAATTTGGCCAAATTAAAAAAAAAAAAAACTTGTTAATCAAACTAAGAATATAGTTTTTACTACTTTGTTAAATTTAATTGCATTTATTTATTTAATCATGTAAATATTTTTTTACAATTAAGTTAATGATAAAAGTTGAAGATCTTCGTTTGCAAAAAGAAAGAAAAAAAAAAAAAACTTTTTTTTGATTAAAAACATAGATTGTACTCTTATTTCAATTAGATCTTTACAACATTGCATTATTTGAAATTATCTTTTTTCTATTTTTTGCTGTTGTTATTGTTGTAAAATAAATAAATCGACATTATATGGCCCAAAAATAATTTGAGAGAAATTGCCTTAGTTAAGTATATAGAATAAGTATAATGCATTCTTTCTTAAAATAAAACTTTATCTATGTTATTTCATCAGCTTTAAATAAACAAATGATCATTTTATCTATTTAAGATGTACAAAAATAAAAAGCAATTATTATACACGTGTTTGGTTTAAAGCTAGTAAACAAAGTTTAAATTGAGTTGGCTACATGACCACTTTTTTATACACTAGGGGCACTGATGTTGCAATGAATGACTCTCTAACTAAATACAAAACTTCCATTAACACTAAGGAAATACAGAAGGGCAGCAGCTACCAGTTGCTTTTCCAAATGTTTCATTTCCTTTCTGTGAGTTGAGATTGCGAGTGAACAAAAAAGCTCGTCGTGATTGGGAATACAACACCTTCATGACGTAGGTCAGAGTGAACACAGACATAGACCGTTTTCACGTTTTGTTCACTCGCAACCTCTACTCTCCAAAGGAGAAAGGAAGAATTCGAAAAAAAATACATATGAGTTTAATTTTATTCAAATATCCCTGTTTGAGTTCAAATTCTATTGAAATCAGACCCTGTTAAGTCCTGTAATTTTTTCAAGTCATAAAAGGAAGTTTTCTTCATTTCTTTTTTTTTTTTTGGAAATTAGTTCATTTTGTTAAATAAATTTGTATTATATCAACACTATACCTTTTCAAGTTCAATAAGGGAATAAGCAAGTTCAATATGGGAATAAATTAATTGAACTTGAACTTGCTTATTCTCATATTGAACTTGAATAGGTATATACTCTCAAACAACAAGACCACGTCGTTTCGATTAGTAAGGGCGAATGAAAACGCGCTCATCGCTAATTTTTTCATAATATCTTGATTTATGAAGAGGTTCGTATGGAAAGCTCGTTTCACTCCATAGAAAATGAGAATATCCACGCACACAAATTATACCAAATTACTTCTAAATACATTTCCTTCAATTTTTAGGAAACATTACATTAGAGTTAATAAGATTCTACCTAGTGTTAGTATTATTATTATTATTACTTATCACACCACATATAATATATTTAGTGTATGTAGTTTAGTATATCCATTGTTCCTACATGGAACACTGCTTCCCATAGTAGTTATTTTTCTTGTAAAAAACATAAAAACCCCCATGTATGTACTTCATGATTTATACATAAAATTTATTTTTCATTGTTACTACACAAACATAAATAGAAATAAAAATCGGAGAAATAACAAGAGCTGAAATAAAAAATACAAGATTTCAATAAATGAGTACATATTGTAGTTATGTATATAAGTATGTATGTTTGTAGGCCATTCAAGACTTGTAACCTAAGAGCCACCGTTTAATTGTATGTACTGTTCATATGCACAAATGTAAGCGTAGCACTTGAGCATTCTGTTTGGAAGAGATCCATAGCATGAGGAGTGCTCCCATTACAAATTGAAAATGATGTTTGGATGGATAAATGCAGCAATGTGAGGATTCTGATGAAGTCGTGTGAATGGCTGCCGGCTGCGAATCGTCTGAAATATACAAATATGAAATTATTGATTTAATAGAGTAAAGTTATACATGATACATGGTTCTATAATTGCTTATAGACTGAAATAGATAGAGGGAGGGAAAGTTCCATCAGCTGTATACAATAATTAAATATTTTAAGAGTTTCATTTATTCTTTTGATAACTAAGTTCCTTCCGTATTTTTGTAATTGGACGTTTTGTCCTACAACCTTCAAAGGCAAAGAGGCTTAATATATAAAGGACAAGAGATCACTCCTCGTCAAATTGGAAATGTTTTTATTCCTACATTAGAATTTGAAGGGATTTGCTAATCTAGTAACTTTTTATCACCGAACTCCAATTCAAATTTATTATTTTACAATCGATTCCCAAAGTTGTCTCAACCAAAAAAAGGACCAATAAATTTACAACGTTTGTATTTCCTGAACCAGTGGTTCAATTCGAACAAATAAAGTGTTTATAAAGAATACTAAATGTAGAATATGTAGACTTCATATAATTCCTCGTTTAAACTCTTTTTGAGAGTAATTTTTAAATGATTTGGTCTTTGATTTGAGATAAATAATTAGATATTTAATGAGACTGCTGATTATTGTTAAAAATAAAACATCCTTTTTACAATTTTTAATTAAACTATAGCTAATAGACAGACCTAAAATATAAGATAAATCTAAACAAGATCCTATCTATCCGTGAGGTTAAAATCAAGGTCAAATAGAAATATAAAAAAACACAAAAAGCAACACGAGTCTTTATGAAAGTGTGCACTAAATCCAAATAAATTAAAGATATTTTATTTTTTTCAATAGCAGATCCTTATTTTCGTTGTATCTCACAATCTCTCCTTCCAAAAGAATGATAGGAAAAGGTTCTAAATCAGTTGCCGAATAATCATTTTTCTTTCTTACTGTGGAATTATTCTTCACTTAATTGTAAGCTGCTCACAGCACAACAGTAGCTGATTTGAGTATAATCCATCAAATTTCGGAAGTAATAGTAATGGAAGAAGAAGAAAAAAAAAATAAAAAATTGACAGCTGACAACAAAATACAGTGTACAGCTCTTATGTTTCTGGGAGAACGCCATTAGTTATTTATTCAGGAGTCATTTAAAAAAATCAAAGTTACATTTTAAAAATCTAATTGAAACCCAATTCTGAAGGGTTCAAGTGGCTAAATAGGGAACCTTTTGCATACAATCCTACACTTTGAGTGCATGTACCATGGGTTGGCCAACCCTGGCTGTCAACCATTCAATGCTTTGATTACAAATGATCCTATGATAAAGATATATTTACTCTACAAAAAACTATTAAACATATGAGAAACTATTCCATTGGATCATTCCAAGAACTCAAGCATTTTGTCACATTATTTTTTCAATGCATCCTTCATCAAAAAAAAAATAAAAATACATGCATCTATTATTTTACTAATTGAAGACAGTTGATGAATTGAGTTCTTACTCTCAAGTGAGGATCATTTCTTTTAAGAAGAACAAATTTAATTATTGTGCCCACTTTGTTGTTTTATTTTAAATAACTTGCTATCTCATGAGAGATAAATAGACACTAATACATGTGCACTTACACAGAAACACTCATCTCAACTAAAGATCCTTTAACAAATATTTCTTTTAAACCTAATAAAAGATCACTTTTTAGACTTTTTTTTTCTTCGAAAAGTTTTTGTAGGTTATTTTTGTACTTATTTATTTACTATTTGAAATTCAAATTTACTCGTCATTTGGGATTGTTTTTACTTTTACTTTTTTTTTTCAACTGCATGACATCCATCAACTTGTTGCTTCAATTTTTTATTAATGAAACTACAATTGAGTAGCTTCCATTTCACTAATACATTTATATGTATGTTAATGTACTATAATATATTCATAGCTCTGTTCAACCGCGAAAAATGAAATATCACGCGGGTAGGACTCATTTATGTATATATACATATTATAATCGCTTACAGCAGAAATATATTTACTATTCCAACTAAGTATAAAAATAAATGCAGAGTCCTATGTTTGCCTGTGACCTTCTTCCTTCTTTGCAATTTTTTTTACCTACCTTCAACCCATTTAAAAAAAAGGATATTTTTCCTTTTTCCTTGGTTATCTTCGTCTACCAACCAACCAACTAGACAAACAAACAATTATCTGTCTACATTCATACTATCTAAATAATTGTGGTAATATAACTTTGTTCTTCAAATAAGTGTGTGCTTCAATTATACCTATGTATTTGTTTGTTCATAATACTTTTGAGGAAATAGACATTGAATAATAAAATGCTTCTTTTTCCACACTGAGTAGTGACAACTGTTGTTTGCTCACATAACAATAATCATAAAAATATTAGAGCCTTATCTATCATTAACAAATACATATTATTCAAAATAGCGATAAGAAGAACTCTGAATACACCCTTCCTATCTTCACCTATCTTGGATCCCTACGCCATTGATCCTTCTCCTCCTTCTTTCATCAAGGATGATTCACTTGGTCACTCTCTTTAGTCGTCAAGGAAAAGTGAGGCTCTGTAAATTCTACAATCCCAATTTGGCCAAATCCGAAAAAGACAAAACTAAAATCGTGAAGGAAATGATTTCCAATGTACTGAGTCGGACGGCTAACATGTGTTGCTTTATAGAATGGAGGGACTATATCATCGTCTACAAACGCTACGCCTCACTTTTCTTTCTTTTTGTTGTGGATAAGTACGGTAAGGGATACTGGCTATTCACACAATCAAACAACATTTTAAAGTGATCTTCTTCATAGGTGTGGACAATGAATTAATCACTCTTGAATTGATTCATAGATTTGTTGAGGTATGTTCGGAAGTTTCCCCCCTATTGAAACACGCAACCTTTTATTTATTTTGTATTTCTTCACCTAGGTACTGGATCAGTACTTTGGAGCCGTTTGCGAATTGGACATTATTTATAACTTTGAAAAAGCACACTTCCTTCTGGATGAAATGATCATGTCGGGAGAATTGATGGAGCCCTCACGAAAGGCTGTAGTCAAATATGTACACTTTTCTGATCAATATCAAGAAGACGAAATACTCTATCAAGCTGTTTCAGAGACTGCTACACTCTGAACAAAGTATATTTTCCTTATGATTGTAAACGATCCATTTTAGGATGAATTCAAATACTATATTCATTGCGTCTTGTGATTTCTTCCTACAATGCATGTTATTGAATTGTAGGAAAAGGAATATTGGAAAAAAGTGATTGCTCATGTCATCATCAAAGTTTATTTAAATGAGTTTTTTAACAGGAGGAATATAATATGTTCTTAATTAATTCAATGAATTTACGAAAAGCAATGACAATTTCTTTTTTCAAATTTTACTGTTTTTAATTTGAAGAATTGTAGCTTTTAAGCATTCATTAAAAACAGTTTTTGTGCAATTTATGCGTAACTTTTTAATACTTAAGCTATGTAATTTGAGTCATGTAATACGTCATTTTAAAAGTATTCCCCATTTATACTCCACATTTAGACAATATTTATACGTAATTTTAAACAGGATACAACACGCCAACTATATTGTACCATTTACAATTTGATTTTGTACAAACTGTTCAGTCAGAATACGAGTTACCAATCAATTTACTATTGAAGTATTGATATTACCTATTGTTTTTACTTATTAATGTATGTATATGTTACGAGGAACAATCCCTGGAACTGTCAAATTTGAATAATAGAATGCTTAAAAATGTGTAATTTTAATATAATATTAAAGGTCGTATGAGTTATACGAGGTAGGTAGATCTAAAGAACAAGTCCTTTTGAGGTAGACCCAAAGCTATGAAACAAAGTAACAAACGTATTTGTTAGCTTGCAGAAGTTTTCCTTGGACAAGTGACAACGTTTTACTCACGCAAGATGTCGATTTTATTATATGTATATATATTTTACTATGAGCAAAAAATACCGGGAAATTTGAATTTAAATTTTTGAGGGATTCTGATAGGATAAATGCTTTTGTTTTTAAAGTTGGCACTACTGTATTTGCCAGCTGTGCTAAATTACACATCAAAATATTCATTAGTGTTTGAAATACACGTCGTCCTTTTGTGAACAGCTAAATAGAATTTTTCGTTTTTTAAAATGTTTGAAATATGATGACACGAATGCAATTGAGAAAAAAAAAGTTACAATGAATATGCCAGACTGTAGTCTTTTGAAATTGTGAGAATCCGTTGTTTATTTCTCGAGGTACATAAACTATTACTCAAGAAAACTGACCATTCAATGCTTAATTTTAATAGCACATACAAACTCAGCAGTAATGATTGACATAGTAAAAATTTTGTAACTGTTTTGAAAATTGGAAAAAAAATTGGGAAATGTGCAATTCATCAGGAGGACTACATTTGAGGGAGATGAAATGAATCTTGATGATTAAATAAACAACTTTTACCCATAGTAGTATTTGTCTTACCTTCGCAGAATTCACCTTGCGTTAATCGAAGTGGCCAAGGTAATTCGGGGCTTACAATTATTCCCCATGAACCAGGAATTCCCAGCAAGCCTAGGTCATAAGCTTCGTCGATTATGTCCCTGCCTTTTGTACACACCGCCTGTCGCTACTACCGATTGAATGTTTTAGTGAGGTATTTGGATCGAGTTTGCGTAGTTAGCTAAGGTATAATTCATGGCCCACTTAGCACCCCCAACAAACAAAAAAGTAGCGATCTAAATTTGGTCAAAAAAATAATGACAAAGTTGTCTCTTCCCTACTTTGTTTTATAGCTTTGGCTAGATCTAAAGAGTTCTATATACACGACGAACTTTTTGGGATAAACAAAAACACACTGTATTCTCCCTTCAGCTGATTTTCATCATTTGACTCTTTTGATTTAAAGGAGCTGACTCTACGTGTTATGAGCTCAAAAAGGGTATCATTATTATTTATGATTTTGATATATAAAAAATATATTAAATTGCACGCCCTTTTTTGAATTTTTGATATACAAGTAGTAACAATTGGTTCGTGATTGGTAAAATTTATAAATATATAGTATATCTAAATAATAAATTCTGCCAAATATTAAAAAGTTGGCAACAAGGAAAATACAGAAGGGTAGCATCTCCCAATTGTTTTTCCAAATTTTTCCTTTCCCTATTGTGAGCTGAGGTTGCGAGTGGACAAAAAAGCTCGACGTGATAGATGCAAAGCTGAGGAAAACTCCCTTGAAAACAATGAAACATCTTTTTTTTTCCTGCAAGAAGTCACTTTTGAAACGTAATTTTCAACTTATAACTATGTGTGTACAATGCAAGTTGTCATTTTTTTAATGTGTTAATGAATTTTTGATTTGTTCATAATTGAAATCCAGAAGAAATGTAAAATTATTTACGTAAGTATGACTTATAGCTGATATGTGTACATTACAAACAAAATTAATAGTAAATTCCGGGGTTAACTGATGAGTGGTTTTAAGGCAATTTATTTATTTTTAGCATTGGTCTAAATTATTATTACTAAATAATTGAATAAGAGAGGTCTTGTAGGCAAAATAAATAACGATCAATATACAAACACAGAAAGAGTGAATTCGAATGAATACGTCCAAATATTTCAAATATTGTATATTTCGATAAAGTGCTCTCTTCTCATGGCGTAATCCACTAAAATACAATTTTTTTTTCTTGTTTTCCCTTATCAAATTTTTGAACACTTACTGCTTCAATTCTAAATAGCTCTTGTTCAGTTTGTAACTTTTAATTTTCTACTATTTTACTTGAAAAATAATTCCAGAGTTGGAAAGAATTGACTAACTACAAACTGATTTTGAGCCTTTTTCTCTTTCTTTTGAGAGAAAAGGTTTGCAAGATACTACAATATCTTAATAAGAATGTTCTGTAAAAAATAAAAAAGTTATAAGAGTAAAATATCTTATTTTAAACTTAACGAATACGAAAATATTGCACTCCTCTGATTTTATTTCAATAAATATTTTTGAAACAGTCTAGCAATCTACATATTAGCAAGACTGTCATTGCTAGGAATGTAAATCATATGCAATTCGGGCGTGTTATAAAAAAAGAAAGAGAAAATCAACTTGGCAACCCTGACAATTCAATGAATGTCGAGGGGGGAAGCAGCTTGAGCTGTCATGACGTTTTACTGAGCTACAAGCTGCTATTCTCCGTCAGGAAATTATATATTTTTAACTAATAATAGTTATACGAGGACTTGAGCCCTTTTTGTTTACATTTTATTTGCTTTATTAAACTTAATGCATGTATTCCTTCATGCGACATCTTTACTATCAGGCAGATGTTCTCCCCTCAGAAATAAAGGAAAAATGATAACAGCTTCGGAAAACAAAAAGACCTGTTTGAAGAGCCAACTCCACTTTTTTATCACACGCCCGAATTGCATATGATTTACATTGCTAGTCATTGCGTAACACGACTAGGTATTCTCTGCAAGGTACAAATTTATTACTATACGTAATGCACGCCATTTGAGGGTGAATTTATCAAATCCTTCACCATCTAAAAGAGTACATCACAGTGTGTTGATTAAGACCATCTCATCCTATACTAAGACGATTTCGAGGTATCAGAACCACGGTTCTAAGGGATAAAGAACAAGAGGAGACCGAGAGGCTTAAATAGTTCTTGTCTCTGTTGTTATGGAATGGGAAGTTTTTAATTGAATTCTTTTTTTGGTATTGTCTCTTCACATCGAGACACATCAATACAAAACAAACAATTGGTATAAAGAATGTCATCACTAGTACATCCTCCATCAGATTCTGACTCCACACCACAATGAAATGTGAATCTCTACTTCCCTCCCCACTACAAATATTATGGATTCACCCATCACCCATTATTTGTAACTCATTGCAGCCAGTTTAAATAATTTAAAAAGATGCTAAATATCTCGCCAACAGGAAAGCGCACATCAAAACTTATATTCATTTCCAAATCTTACATAAATATATATATATATATATATATATATATATACGTATATGCATGCAAACCATAATTTTGATTCCTTCATTTCCATAATTTCCTCATATTATGACAAGTTTCCCTCACTTTTTTATTCACGTAGGCACATAAGAAGAATTGCTAAAGGTGTAGAAAACGAGATATTTGATTCATAGCTGTGTATTCATTTAGAAACTTAAGGAAGAATCCTTTAAATAGTTACACTCTGCATCCAATTCCTTTGGAATACATTATTATTACAAGCGTATTACACACATACCAATCAAAAAAACTACCAGTATCTTTATCACATTCATTCACAGCTAGTGTAAATGTGATTACACCCATGCCATTAATAAATGTCTACCTACAAAATATACGGCTTCTTCCATTTTTTATACTAAAAATTACTTAATCTATATATATATATGTTTATAAAAAAAAAAAAACCACCAAAAAACCCAAGAAAAACAAATTATTTACACGTTTATTTTTAGGGCGATTGGGGAGTAAAAGACACCAAAGTATACTTCAAATGTAAGTTTCAAAGGACTCTTATTAAATTTATATCACGCGTTGTTTATTTGAATGTACATACATGTAATATAATTTAGCTTTTTGTCGTCGTGGGGTGGACTGTATTATGTGTAACGACTGGATCTCGAGCCTTGGAGCTCTTTTTTATTCTTCGAAGGTTTAATCAAATTTCTATTTGTTGGATGAGGGATGATGGTTGCTGGGAGGGGAGAGGGGGACTTGAATTCAAACTCCTCAGATATGTATGTACCTTCAGAGCTTAATAAAATCATCTCTTGTAATGTGTGTGCTCCCCTTTCTAGAACAATACTTTTGCCCCCAACAGCATTATGAAGAGGTATTTATGTATTACTATTATTATTATTATTATTATTGAAAGGTTCAACAAATTGATGTCTTCTCTTTCTTTCTTTCTTTCCCTTTTCATTTCTTCATATTAAAGAGGAACAAAAGAGTTTTTTCTTTATTCACTTAAGGGAAGAAAGAAAGGGAGTCATCACCTCACATAATTCATTTAAATTGTTGATTGAAGGAAGAAAAAGGGATAAAGAGACTCCTCTAGATGAGGCTCCCTTGCTCGCTATTAATTATATTAGTTCTCTTACTAAGATCCCTGAAAGGACTACGAATAGCTCAATAATAATAAGATACCACGCAACAACGTCCATCTTGTATTTATGCTGTTAATTCATTTAAAAGAAGGAGAATTCGGCAAAGGGAAGACAAATGTAAATTTACATATCGCAAAAGCGCCATCTAGCAGAGAGTAAACGTTGTCCAATAAAATATCTCCATGCTAACGTGTGCGTTTTGCCAATTTGCTTTATAACTTTAATCATTAACAAAGACAACATCTCTAACGATGTGATATTTGGGTTTTGCTCAAAGTATTTAGGTATGAAAGTAAAACCTTATTTTTAATCCTAAGAGCCTCTTATGCATGTACTGCAAATATATGAAAAATCTCAGTCTCAAAAGGGACCAATAAATAAATTAAGCTATTGATAGCTATATGATGGATTGTGATCAAATTTTATTTATAAATTATATATAGAAATTTAACGACATCAGTAATAAAGGCTTTAATGTATGTATGTATAATAAAGAAATTGATATTAAATGATTGGAAATGAAAACTGCATGGAGAGAGTCCTTCTTAATGTATTTTCCAAAAATGTTACCATTTTTCCTTTATTACTGGGGGAGAACAACTACAATAGCAAATAAAATGTTAGAAAATGGCTCAAGTTCTCGTAATAATTGTTAGTTTACGACTTGTAAGCTAAAAATATATAATTTTCTGACATTCATAATTTGAGTTTATTTTCTGCCTCTCATCGTTGGTATACATAATTATTTATTATTGATGTCTTCATTTGTATATATAAAGACGAAAATAACAGCTTGTAGCTCAGTAAACGTCATGACAGCTCAAGCTGCTTCCCTCTCAACATTCATCAAATTGTCAGGGTTACCAGGTTGATTTTCTCTTTTTTTTTTATTTTACACACCCCATTTGCATATTGTTTTTACATTCTATGTATAATTGAATAATAAAAGAACGGCTCACTGGGTTTTATGAACCGCATCTGAAAAATGACTTCTATTCCTCAATAATATATATAATATATGTATTATTAGTTTTATACTCAATCATCGTAAATACAATCATTTCTAAAGGCTTCAGATATTATAGGGACACTGTGCTTTGCTTTTTGAAGCAAAAGGGCCAGTAACCATATTCAAAATAAAATTTTAGAATGACCATGGAGATAAAAAGAACATATTATTTAGCATGACAAATTTCTTGTAAATTAAAAAAACAAACAAAAAAACTGCAACCCCTTCCCTATTAATCAGCCGCCCCTGAGCTCAACCTTAAACAAAATAAGTGAGTTAATTGATAATAATCCTACCTTTCAGTACGTGGACGACGATAGTTTTTGAGTTTGAGTTTGATGGAATACATGAGTAGGTTCCAGAGTCTTGACGAGAATTAACTTTGTCAATCCAGAGCGAGGAGCTTGTGATCCCTGGGAATACATTTTTGAGAAAGGTAATGAGGACTTTTCTTCCAGTAGATACATTTTGTGACTCAATGGAGCCGGGTTTGAGGGGTTCCAAGGGATTTTCATCCGTGACTTCCACCAACTATGAATTAAAAGAACAAGAGATTAATGTGATCATTCTAACATTTTTGTCTTTAAAAAAAATAATAATAATAATTCATGTATCCAAATATTCAATAAAAATATTATGCAAAGTACATAATATGTGCCAAGTCAACCAGAAAGCCAGTTTGTTTTCAAATATTGAAAAGAAGAAAATCCACTTTTAAGTTTTTTTTTACTCCATAAATATAACGGTCAAATATTTCGGAGTCATTTTAAAACCCTATAGCGCACGGTTTTTGCTCAAATGTCACTTTATATCGAGAAATCAAGGATTCTTGTTTATCCAATAGAGAAATCGGATAAATTTCACGTCTGCTCATGGAGCTGATATGATCCCATAAAGAACGCCCATCTTTTTCATAGCCCCACAGATTTATTTAGTGGCAGTTGGGTAAAACCATCTGTTTAAAAACTATTAAGAATCAACTACATCCACTATCATGATCGTCATGAATCATAGTTATAGTAACTAAATAGTCAGAAATACTAGATGTTTTTTATTCTTGATTATGGCCGGGTTTTTTTTCCTATAATTAATTTGCAGTTATGTATTAAAGTCATTATTTAATTAATCGAAATAACCTATTAATACAAATGAAAGAGAAATGCTTAAAGAACATGAGAGCAGTTCACACTTTTTTTTTGAAATATTTCAGATAAACTTGGTTTCTTGTTGAGTTGACATAAATACATACATGTAAATACTAATAGCTAGAGCAGCGTTTCTCAACCGGGGTTCCGCGGAACCCTAGGGTTCCGCAGACGGTCTTTAAGGGTTCCGCGAGAAAAATGAGATTATATAAGCTATTACACTTTTCAGTCTTTTTCTACAGTGTGGTAAAATTTTGTCACCAGAATTTTGACTTTTTTTATAGTGACCTATTGCTAAGCCAGGCTCTTAAGAGAACTAATTAATCGTTTACATTTGGGATATATAAGATGAAAAAGTATGGTATTAATCATTTTTTGCGCAAGGGTTCCGTGAGACATGGGATATATTTTGAGGGTTCCGAAAGGGGAAAAAGGTTGAGAAACGCTGAGTTAGAGTATGAGAAAACTTATTCTTTGTATCAATGGCGTAAATAGCGAAGGGAGGGGAGAGGGGGAGTGATAGTTAGGAATGTAAATAATATGCGAATTGCCGAGTCCGAGACTTTGTGGAGTTGGCTCTTCAAACAGTACTTTTTGCTTTCCAAAGCTGTTATCATTTTTCCTTTATTACTAAAGGGAGAACATCTACCTGATAGTCAAGATCTCACATGAAGGAATACATGCATTAGGGTTCATAAAGTAAATAAAATGTAAACAAAAAAGGCTCAAGTCCTCGTATAATTAATATTATTAGTTAAAAATATATAATTTCCTGACATTAATTTCAGTTAATTTTCTGCCTCTCACCTATGGTATACATAATGTTATTATTTATTATTGATGTCTTCATTTGTATATATATAAAGGGGAATAGCAGCTTGGTGCTCAGTAAAACGTCATGACAGCTCAAGCTGCTTCCTCCCTCAACATTCATTAAATTGTCAGGGTTGCCAGGTTGATTTTCTCTTTTTTTTATTCTTACAAGCCTGATTTACATATTATTTACATTCCTAGTGATAGTATAATTAAAAATGGTTGAAATATTATGCAAAAAGAGTGACAAAATGAGAAATGGAGTCATATGCTATGTATGTACTTATACCTGTAAAGACACTGCATGAATATATATACATATATATATATAGCCTTAAACCCCACTATTAAGTATTTATTTATGTATATTAAATCTTGGGTAGACAATTTGTCAAAGAACATTTTGCCATAAATATTATTGTCTATACTTATTATAATGCAATTTAAAATGCTATTGTTATGCATTATTTTTTCTACTTATCCTTTTAGCTTCATTCATTTATTCATGTATATAATTATGATAATTTACAATATAACAAAATATACTTATACATATTTATATGGAAATTGTCCTAGAGCCATTTTAAAAGGACCTGGA
This sequence comes from Lepeophtheirus nordmannii, assembly GCA_963680855.1. Classification (NCBI taxonomy): domain Eukaryota; kingdom Metazoa; phylum Arthropoda; class Copepoda; order Siphonostomatoida; family Caligidae; genus Lepeophtheirus; species Lepeophtheirus nordmannii. The sequence continues at coordinate 34,650,084 of OY804521.1, forward strand.
CAAATATGAAAGTGAGGAGATTGAGGGTTCAACGCTGAATAAAAACATTCGAAATTTCATTAAGTAATTAATAATTAATTAATTATCCCTTTGAAAACCTAACTAAGCCCTTACTATTGATGAACTGATTGTTCCTCTGATTATTATATTTATTTGAAGACTCTATCTGGGTAGAGGAATCAAGATCATGCAAAGTCTGAAAAATAATTTACAGTTTTTAAAAAATATTTTACATCAACTTATCTGGATTTTATTTTTATTGGGCAAGGGGTTTCAAATTGTCCAAAAATTGGCTCATTTATCAAGGTTTGTTAGAGACATTTTTTGGAAAACAAAATATTATTATAATAAAAGACCTTTTTCCGAACTCAAAATCTTTTCTCCCGACGCATTGAAAAACCCCTTGTGATAAGGTATTTTAATTTACCATAAGATTATTATCAATATTAGAACTCACAGTCAGATTTTATTTCTAACCAAAATACCGAAATTGAATAGTCAAAAACTGCTTTAATATTTTAACCATTATAAACATTTCATAATATTTTTTGTATAAACAGTTCCTTTTCTATACAGTCAAATCTGATTTAACGGTCTCTCACTTTAAGCGTGTCACTGCACTAAGTGGCCATATCTAGTTCCCACACAGGAAATTTATAACATAAATGCACTGTATTAAGCGTGCCCCTGTCAGCGATTACCCAAAATAATGCATACCAATACAGATGAACCTGCTTCAACGGTCGCTTTTTTTAGCGTTTACTGATTGTTAAATACAAAACATCAGAAGCTATGAGTTAGTGATGCATTATTAAAGCTTAAACCGCTTATAATTGATTGAACAATTATTAGTATGGTAAATTAGAAAAACAGAAGTTGTTTGAACAAACGGAAATTTCAGATTTTTTTTTGTAATGCTTTTGAAAATTAGTTTTTATTTTGTTATATAAATGTATATTGATACATATATTTATAATTAGAGTTAACTTTATTTTAATTTTGGGTATTTTTTATATAAAAAAGTTTTAAACAATTGTATATTATTTAATACAGTTTATTTTGTAGTTCATAGTTAAAAAAAACTGCTTTAAAGGTTACCTGCACTAAGGGGGAACTTTTCGAGTTTCTCTTACATGACCGCTTAATACAGGTGTACCTATATTTCTTTTTTCTTCTTAAAATGACTTTGTTTCTTTTAAATATGATATTTCATATGATACTAATTGAAATCCAGGGTTTTAAACTTTAATTGCAGCTTAATTGGATATGACGAAAGTATGTGAATTTTAATCTTCCACATGAAATTAATTCAAGGTACTACAATTAGATTCAATATAATTATAGTTACTTTTTTTTGACAATTTAACGTCGTCCCATCTGCTAAATAATTCTCAGATGGATAATAATTACCTATTGCACTAAAATGCTAAATTGAAATATTCAATTAAAAATTTTCTTCGTTTTAAATAGAAAAGAATAGAGCCATTCAAATAATTATTATTCATTAGTAACGTCATAGTAATTATTTTTTGATGGTTTGAAACCTTATAAAAGGGAACTTCTTTTCCATTCACGAAATCTTAGGCATGAATATATTTAAATGCAATTTTGAACATTCTTTGCTCAATGTCTGTTTATTCTATTTTACAAAACACCAGAACTAAGTATTTGAATACTTTGATGTAAAAAGGCACTGGTTTGCAAAGAAAAATCTCAGACTCTTTTTTTTTTTTTTTACTAATCTGTGATTCAAAATTGTTTAAACAATATCACAATGTGAATATCCTCTTATGAAAATGCTCTTCGGCACATGCTTTAGAAAATTGAAAAATATTGTCAAGAACCATTCAAACATATATTTGTTTATATATTCCCAAAATTATATATCTGGAGAGAGAAATGTAGTTTACCAGGAAAGAAAAAAGAAAATTACTCAAAGCATTTTATTCATTTTTATCAGCTAGACAATTACATTAAACTCTAATAAAATTAGTAAATTCAGGATCTTAGATTGTCATGTTTTTGTGCATGATTCTTTTGTGTTTTTTAATTGGTTTCTGATATACTAATGGCTTTAAAATAATATCTATATACTTATATTTAACACCATAATGTATGTTCCCGAATTTAAAAACAAATTAACATTGATAAATACTTCTAAGCTTCGATAGAGTCTTTGAAAGTTACAATGTGACTAAATTATACTTTACATTTTTTTCCTATTTCTTTGATTAATATATTTACAAGCATATATATATATATATCGAAAATAAGATCTGCTTTAATATCTATCTCAATGGAAAGGCCCCCGGGCCAATCTATCAGCTTTAAGACCTACCACTTTTGCGACAGGTCAGCTGTTTCGTATACAACAGCTCTGCTATAGACTTTATAGGCTCCGCAAATTGTGGTTCGGTAACTTCCTTCCGAATTACAGCTGTTGTCAGAGGACAAAAAAAAAATATATCCCAACTTCAATCCAAATAAATAAATAAATGGTAATTAATTAATTAATTATTATTATTCTTCCTATAGAACTAAAATAATCCAGTAGAAAAAATTATATGAATTCCCTTGTGATTAAGTGTTCCTTGTAATAAAGTGACCCGATTTAGATTAATTTGCAGATTTCAAATTTTATTTTAGAGTTGATGAGTCATTCTACAAATTAAATTTAATTGAAATTAAATTAGCAAAAAAAAAAAAATATTTGATTGTAAATGACACATGTAAATGAGCGGCTTTAAAAGTAATTGATATATTTAATCATTGAAAAGTTTCTAAAATTATCCATAACTTTCACTTTCTTAATTAGAGCATTTGGTACAACTCAACATGAAATAAAATTATGTGAAAAGAAGCTTACACTAAAGTCTATCTAATGATTTTTGTTAATGTAGCATCTACTTATCTGAGGGAAAGATTGTAAAAATTGCCTAATCAGTTGCCAAGTCGAGTAATATTACATAATAGGTTCTATTTAGTCAATTGATTCGAATAGATTTTGATTTATTTTGAATGATTATATCTTGAATCTTCCTTTCGAGTTTAGTTGTGATAAAATTTCCTTCATTTTATTTTAATATAATCACCTAAAATTATAGAATATTAATAAAAAAAATACTCAGCCGACTAAAAATCTCCGACGAACAACCACTTCATATTCAATGATCAACCCGCTGAATACCAACTTTTATAAACACGGCTAAGGATATCTTATCGTTAGGATATTCAATTTATTATTTTGTATATTTTGTACAAATTTGCACTAAATTTTAATCTATACAAATATTGTTCATTTGTTCATGCGTTGGTCCAACCGAACATTACGGTCAAACTTAGGGGCAAGGTGAAATAAGAGTAACTTATCAAGTAACTCAACTTGTTTGAGGCCGTTGGTGGTTGATTATTTATTGTGAGGCAAAATGGGATTTGAAGGCATATGAGATGCCGAATTTGAGATTGTCTGCGAATTCAAAAGTTTCATAAAATAGCCGATTTAGTAGATTTGAGTAAAATCAAATGATCTCCTCAAGGAGATCATTTGAAGTTGCTGGAGATTGTTTTGATGCTCTACCAAATTCTAATTTAAGGCAACATACTTTAAGAATGTTGGGCCAGAGGAACAAGATTCAAGCCAAATTTGGAATATCATTAAAAGAGGCTTGCCTTTGTTTTTTTAAGGCTAGATTTGCTCTAAATAAATAGTAAATATCATTTACAAAAACTGGTTCTTGTAATAAATATATATATATATATATATTGGTTTTAGTTGTGCCCAAGACATTAATATGCACTTTAATATCATTTAAAGCCCAGCAAATGCTGTCCATTTCAATTAATATAAAACCCATTCAAGCAATATGCATATATAAATATGAATAGTAGGTCGTAAAAAAAAGTATAGCTCTGATACTGAGGAGTGTCTCAAAGTATTAATGCACCAATATTTATAACTATGTAAGCATATATAATAAAGGAAAAAAACAAAAAACAAACAAACGCACAAAACAATAGGAATTCTCTAATAAGAGCATGGATTAATTATACATATATATATATATACATACATACATATATGTTTATATTTATATGAGAGAGATATATCAATGAAAATTCTCATTAATAATTCCACAGAAAAACAAAAAACATAAATTATATTTTTCATAAAATGATAGTCACATATTTCATTTTAATTTAGATACTATATACCCTATGTTTTTGTATAGATATATATATATATGTATATGTTGATATAACTATGTGAATTGTATATGCATCTCTGTCTACTTATATGACTAACTACAATGTCCTCAATGACATTCGTTCATTGTTAATCCTTGAACCTTCTTTTTTTTGCTTCTCTTAGACCTAATCATTGTCTGTGTACATGTATACAATAATTTTTGTAGATATCTCAAAAGGTGATTAATGATTCTATGTAGACAAGGATGGTAACAAAAAAAATCATTATTAAAGCAAAATGCATTTTTGCATAGGCAGTATGCATTTTTATTAAAAGTAGCCTTGAGGCATGATAAAGAGCATTTTGACCAACATCACTGATTGGATCCTGACTCAAAGCAAACCCATGTTGGAAGCATATGTTTAGTTGATATATTTTATTTATTAAATGGAAAGGACAAATTTCAAATATAAAAAAAAATAAGAATAATAATTATGAAAGCTTTATGGAGTGGCTTTAAAAAGAACAATAACATTTGATGCTCCGCAAAAAAAACAAAAAAACAGTGATATTATTTGAATAAAATTAGATTAATAAACTTAGTATCCCAATGAAAAATCTATATTTTTACAATTAAGCTTGTTCCGGATAGATTTGGAACGGGTTTAAAAGTAGGATCATTGGAGTAAAATATCTGATCCTTGCAAAAATTATGGGTTATTTAATGAATCTACAGTTTACAAGTATATATGTGTCAAGTCAACAAGAAACCAAGTTTATCCGAAAAAAGTCTCTTAAAAAGTGAGTGTGAACTGCCCTCATATTCTTTAAACTATTCTCTTTCGTTTGTATTAATAGGTTATTTCAATTTATTAAATAATGACTCCAATACATAATAGCAACTAATTTATAGGAAAAAAAAATCCCAGCCACAGTCAAGAATAAAAAACATCTGGTATTTCTGACTATGTAGTTACTATTACTATGACTCATGGTGAGCATGATAGCGGATAAAGCTAATTCTTAATAGTTCTTAAACAAATGAACTGGTTTTATCCAACTGCGACTGCGAAAAAGATGGACGTTCTTTCAAGGATCATATCGGCTCCATGTGCAGTTGACACATTTATCCGATTCCTCTATTAGATCCTTGATTTCTCAATTACAAGTTATATTTTAACAAAAACCTATCACGATAGGTCTTAAAATGACTCCTAAATATTTGACCGTTATATTTATGAAGTAAAAAAAAATGTAAAGTGGATGATTTTCTCCTTTTCCATATTTGAAAACAAACTTGCTTCCTTGATGACTTGACATATGTATGTATGTAGATATGCAATTAAATACTTTTAATATAGGTATGTATATTATTTATTAGGGTCAGAAATACTATAAAGAGAGGTTTGATGCTTTTTTTTCCCAGAGTCCCTTTGTGACATCATCCAAATGACCGGTAGTCATTCATTCACTATTTACCTACCTCCTAAAGAAACAAGAGTTTGTATTCCTTGCATAAAATTTGATTGTTTACACCTCACTCCCCCCTCTACCCAAGATGGCCGACCTATTCATGTAGATCTTGATCAAACAACTTTCCACGTCATCAAACAAACAAACAAACAAAATAAAGAAAAATCCTTAGAGGCTTTTTTATTTTTATTTTATATTCTATGAAATGTCTATTAGTATAAGTATAGCTTGTTTTGTTTTTTGTGAATTACATTCAACCTCATAAATATGTACATAGGTAATTTGTTAGTTAACATGCATTTATGATCCTTAGCAATTACATATAACTAATTGCATTATTAGAGCAATTAATTCATTTAATATTAAATGAACTTCTTCTTTTTATGCCTATGCACAATCAACATATCTATAAATTATGATTTTTGTCATACAAAATTAGAACAGGCAATGACAGCAAGGTTTTAGTTTGCCGGACAAGTGTTTGAAACTCCGGCCACATTGTTGTGCTGGAGGACATTTATTTTATTAAATAAATCAAATAACATTTTTTTTTGTCAAGAATCTGGGCACGTGGTTTCAATATTTGAATCGGTCATATTTAAATACACCAATATCTCAGATAAAGGGCTACATGTTTCATAGGGTTCTCGATTTATATTTGAATATCGTAATATGAAGTTGATTGTTTGTCAATTTCTAATTTGCCTTAGTCACTCCAAAAAGATAATACAATCTCATCTCAGAGTCAGGATACGAATGTGAGAAATATTTAGCTTCTAGTGGCTAGACACGTTGACCCTTTTCGTTATTTGCTGAAAACTTGCTTGATAAGAAGCTAGTTTTTGAATGTTTGGATTAGGGTAGCTTTTCCTACCTACAAAATACTCTTGGAGTTCAATACAAACCTAGATCCAGACAGGATCGACTCTTGAACGAAAATACAGATAGAGGATATTTATTTAATAAGAAACATTTAGATATTGGGAAGTAGGTAATTTAGTATTCATTTTGAAATATCGATAATTGTACGCAGTTGTCATGAGACGTCGGGGCTATAATGTAAACTTTCTAACTGGAATAATGACAAGGTAACTCGTCTACTGACCACACACAAGGATGAATTAGGAAAAAGGGAAAAAGTTAGCTATTTAACCATCAGTGATGTTCAAAATAATATTTACAACATAGCAGTAACGTAACTACTTATTACTACTTTTTATAGCCATGTACGGTGTAAACGCATTAACAGCTTGATAAATTAGTAACAGTGGCCGTTAGAAAATACCGTTAGCACAACATTGACTCTACATACAAAGTAGGTAAAATTATATGGATTCTAATTCTGTCAAATTAATAACTATTTGGATACAATCCTTCCAGGTCTGATTCAAGATACTTTCCGTATCCATATATGTACTCAGTGGCTCCACCACATACTAAAGATTAAAATATTGTATCATAATCTATACCTACATGTGCAATAATAATAATAATAATAATTGTTAATCATCCTTTGCCTATTTTAAGTAGGATATATATCCCATATTTTCAGTTTTGATGACTTTATAACCCGCAATATCTTTTTTTTCTTTCTGTCTTTTATAACCGATATATATATATATATATATATACATTTATGATATATGCATATTATATTAATGCCACATCAGGCACTACAATCATACCTATGAGTGTATGTCGAGAAAAATAGGGATGCAGAGCCTGTGGGACACACATAAGGCAGTATAAAGATACAACCATACGTCTTAATTTAAATATGTGAGTAATAAAAATACTGTCTTTATTCTTTCAAAAATATTATATATAGAAAATATCTCATTTTATAAACACACACACACACATTCATAAATGAGTTTTATCATATATATATATATATATATATATGTAATATGTTCATATAATAATTATTTCATAGTGTAGTAGTCGACCATTATTTAGAATAGGTTTTTTTTTGGTTGGTTGGTTGGTTGGTTGGTAAGAAATACCATCATCTAACATATGTATATATTTATGCTTGTATGAAGTTTCTAGAGACTTTCCATTTAAGAGACTCAATGTCAATTTCGTCTTTTATGTATGTATACATTATAGAATTTTTAATAACTCAATAATGAATTTGAAAGCTTTCCCCGCATTTGAAAAGCAAAAGGACTTTTTAAATACAATTTTTATTTGTGAGCATTGAGTCATTTACATATTTATGACTTTTATTCAAAACAATTGAAACCACATGCTTTTTCCTAGGTTTGTGCCTACTATTGTATGTATGTATATCTAAAATCAATTACATCACCCCCCCCCCCCCCCCCCTCCTCAATAGAAAACAAAACAAAACAAAATATCTTTATATACAAACAAATACAGAATTACATGATACATGATAAACATATGACCTCAAGAGGAGATTATTATCAAAAACTAAAAAGAACTTGTATACTTATTACTTATATTTCTCCAATTAGAACATGATGATAAAAAATTAAGTGCTATGAGGGTACAAAAGTATATATGTGTCAAGTCAACAAGAAAACAAGTTTGATTAAAAATATTGAAAAGGAGAAAATCTACTTTTAAGTTTACTTCATAAATATAACGGCCAAATATTTTTGGAGTCATTTTAATACCTATACCGCACGGTTTTTGCTAAAATATCTCTTTTAATCGAGAAACCAAGGATTGTTGTCTAGCCGATAGAGCAATCGGATAAATGTTTCGACTGCACAAGGAGCCGGGTTGGTCCCACAAAGAATGCCCATCTTTTTCATAGACCCTGAGATTTATATAGTGACAGATGGTTTTTTTTCCTATAATTAAGTTCCAATTATAATTAGAGTCATTATTTAATCAATCGAAATAACCTATGAATACAAACGAAAGATAATATCTTCAAGAATATGAGGGCAGTTTTAAATCATTTTTGAAATATGTCAGATAACCTTGGTTTCCTGCTGACTTGACACATATATGTTTGTTCACAGAGGCTGCTTTAGTATGTATAATTGATTTAATATAATTTGATATAGTCAACTTAAAAGCTAAGGATGCGAAGGAGAAATCCCTTTGCTTTGAATACATCTCAGGCTTTTTAAAACATTTAAAATTTAAGGATTTTACACACCATGGTTTTTTTATTTATGATATGAGGTTCATAAAACATTTGACTCATAGTTTAAAAATTGGAAAAGAAGATGATAGTATACACTGGGGAAAAAAAAGGTTCATTTTGATAAAAAAATATGAACAATTTAGCCTTATTTTGAGAGTTTATATAACCATTTTAGCTTTTTTTGTGTGCTCAAGAAAAAAAAATTAGCCATCAATATGTCAACACCATTTCTGTATTTTTTTATATATTAAAAAATCGATATGATTAAAAGTGTAGTAGGCTGCCAATGTTCCTTAAAAGAAAAAACGTATAAACAAGCACATTTTCATAAGATATGATTCTCCACTAAATGAATTTTATTCATTTAAATTATATATTTATTCTATGAAAAAGGATAATTACACTGGTCAACAGTCCGATGGTTTTCGAGAAGCCTAGAAGAGTACTCATTCTGTGTATTAAAAAATGCTGATCCGCTAGAGTATTTATTACAAATTTTAATTCCAGTCTTTGTTTTGTCCTAAAAGGACTCCGGGGGGGGGGGGGTAGTCGGTGGGAGTAGACCCAAAAGTCGAGTGTTGGACATCTCGTGTGAAGGCCTTGGCTCTCAGCCCTTTAATGCATTCCTTATTCATCCATTTCATATAATACTCAAGGAGTTATTTAAGTACAAAGGATTTGGCCAACTTTTAAGCCTAATGCCACCGTCTGTGCCCCTAGGCATTAAATACACTAGCGGACCATTCTTTTTTAATGCAGAAAATGAGAATCCTTCTAGGTTTAAATTGATGTTCAAGTTGGAAAAAGGGCCAAATTAGCATACAAAAACGGTCGGACTCTTGAAAAAAAAAAAAAAAATAATACAGATTTGAATCAGGGTACAAACTGAATAACTTTTATTATACTTATACCCCTTAGGACGTAAGACAATTTTTCTAATTTGTTAACCTGTTTTATTTATTTATTATTTAATAAAAGAGAGAGAGAGTTGTAATTGAGAATTCATTTTAATCATGCCTTTCCATGTCTTTCATTGACTTATTTATGTAAGCCCTCTCCTACATCGTATGAACAAACAATGAGCCCTTCCCCTCTACCCATAATAAATGCTATTTATAGTTAATAAATAACATAAATGTATTTTAAATATATGTATATTCGCGAAAAACTTTATTCACATACCTAAATGTAGACGTTTGGAAAGGGCCATAGACGAGTGGTGGAGATGTATATTCAGAGACTTTACTCAATATTTATAGCTTTAGTTTTACGTAGATATGTAGATATAGACACAATACTGATGTACGTATACGATAATAATAATAATAATAATAATAAAACAGAACAAAAGAAACGATTTTTTTGTATGTCAACAACATTTCATCCCATGTAAAATAACGACAAAGTTTTTATCCAAACAAAAACATTTTAATATCTCTCTGTATATATATATATATATATATACAGTACCTATATGTACATATACATATTTGCATAATCAGATGATAAATGCATATAGCATAGCTTGATTGTAGGGGAGCCCTTCTTCAAACAAACAAACAAACAACAAGGGTCCATCGATTAAAATTCATACATATATTGTGTACTTATATCGGGGAGAAGAAATAAATAGAAAAATAAAATGGACATAAAAACTGCATTGAGTTGACTTTTTTTTTTTTTTTTTCAAATGAAATAAAGTTTTTATGAGTCTCTTGATATTAATTAAAGAGTATCATTTAGAAAGCCCGTATACTACTAAGTATAAATAAATACTTGAACATATATAATAATATCATATGACTTTACTTAATAAATATCAATCGCATACAAAATATGTTGTTGTTTTTTTTTGTAATTTTTTACTCACATACGTAAAAGGCCTGGATATGCTTGTATACTTGTAGGTAGATATGTATACTTCATATTTGCCTTTTAATTTAATTTATTCTTAGTTGTTTGGCATCGAGATATAATATGTACTCTACTCAGTTACTACCATGAAAAGAAAATAGAAAAACTGCAAAATGTTTTAAGCTATTGACACAAGTTATAAAATCATTTTTGTAGAAACTATACTACTTTTGTTCTATGTTTGTTTAGTTACTTCATATTTTCATGCTCTATGTATATATATATGGTTGTGCTTCGCTCTCAAAGGGATTGGAAAAATCAAGGGCTCTATGTTCACGATATAGGTATTTGTATATATATATATAACAAACATAAAAATAAAATAAAAAGAGTTTAGTGATAACAAGGAATTGGTAAGGCTTGAGGGTTTGACATTTTACGAAAATAATGGCTTCTTTTTAATGATAAAGTGCTGCTTGCTTTTACAAGAGTACATACGTAGTAAAGTAGTCAATCAATGAATTCTATATAGTTTTAGTAATTATTCATAGAAAACTGGTAGCCTTCTTACAGAAAACAGCTTGAGTACCAGCTGAAACACGCTCTCATATCCATTTTTATTGTCGTCACAAGTGAGATAGTTGTTGATATTTTGAAAGAGTGACTAAATTACCCAGACTGCCTCCTCAAATATCCTTTTTCGGAATCACAAATACTCACTAACTAAATCTGCTTAGAATCTATGAGCATTTCTTAAATTCACTTAAAAAACGCAAATAAATCTTTTAATAATTAGTTCAAGGCAGTTGTGGCCGTAATTAACTTTTACATGTAAGTACTACTAAATATTATTTGAATGCTCGTTAACTATGAAGAAAATATTCCTCACGAAACCCCTTAGAACTCTTGAGCACTTCTCTTTCACTTTAAAAAAAATATATGCAAGTTTAAGTTGTTTGTAGATGCATTTAGATCCAAAGATATGTGACTCATTATCCATAAATCATCACAAATAATCTATTTGTCCATAGTTACATATTTTAACGGGACTTAAAATATTTTAATAGTTAGCTCATGTCAGTTACGCCTTGATTTAACTTTCACAAGAGAGAAGATGCAGTTGTAAATAGTACTAACAACCCCTAAACAGGAGACTTATAAAATCTGCCCTAAATTATATTTTAAGATTTTTTGCCATATAAAAGCTGAATAATTTTAATACGTTTTTTATTTATTTAAAAAAAGATGTTTTTTTTTGGTTTTTTTTTTTCAAAATAATATCAAATAATTGATACTTAAATTTGTCGATTTGCCCTGGTTATTTGCAAGAGAGTATGGAGTGGAGTTCCCTAGGATCAAGTTTTACACTTAACCCCCTCTTTTTTTTTTGGTAGCTATTAAGGTTTAAATTATAAATCATAAAATTAGATTCTCATTTCATTACGTTATAAATTAGTAATTTATTGTGTCTACTCTCCACTCTCCTAAGTAAGGGACTCTGATACTTTTTTTTTTTCTGTATACCATAAATAATAAGGAAGGATAAATAATAGTTCTACAGAAAAAACAACAATGATTTACTGTTTCATTGAAAATAATAATAATAAAAAGCTATATTATCTCGTAATGTAACATTTTAATAACTCAAAAAACTTTCTTCCCAGTCTCCACTTTTCTCTCTCTCTCTCTTACAGAAACAATATTAACATTAAATACTGAAACATACTAGATACAATGTACGAACTCCCTACTTGAATATTACATAGACCATTTTTTTTTTTTAAACGTTTATTGCTACACATGATATATATATATATATATGTCAAATGTATACACACAAACATAGACATATAATCAGTACGGGAACATGTAAAAATAACTTAAACTTGAGGTGCCCTCGCAATAGTTGGCCGATTGGTTAACCTATTGCAATCCGTCCTGAACGTGCTCTAGGAATGGTGCATTCTTCAGCCAACCTCCAATGTCAGTATTCATCAATAAACTGGAGAGTTTGGAGATGGAATGCCCCTGAAAGGGCTGTTGATAGTCCAAAAGCTGTGCCTCCTCAATAATGAATTTTGGGCATTCATATAGTAGATGAAGAGGTTCTTCATCTTGTTGTCCGCACCCTCGACAGGGTGAGTTAATTTGGGGGTGCATAAGGTGGTAGTGGCGACGTAGTACATAGACCATTATCACCCATTAATTGTCAACCTAATAACAAATCTAAAGTCCTTAAAATTCACATACATATACACCTGTTCATAATTTCCAATATTCCAATATTTATATTGAAATATGTACAAATGAATTTTTGTTGGTAGGTAGTAGGGTGTTCCTACTAAATCTGTTATGATTTAATGTTGATATTATCTAAACAAAACTTTTGGCCCTTTCATAGCAACAGACCCCATGTAAAATATATATATATATATGTACGTACATAGTACAGTCAAAAGGCATAACATATGCCTCTGCTTTTTTGTACATCCGATTTTTTTTTTCTCTATCTTTTTCTTTCTAGGTCTTGAAAAAACCATCCATGCAGTAATATGAAAGTATGATTAATGAGTCTAACTTAGTAGTCCAGATCATGTAAAGGGCATAATTATGTTTTAAGAAGAAGAAAAGAAAAGAAAAAAAAGTACCAAAACGGCAACAGACACATGACAACTATTTGTTGTCAACCCAAAGATCTTGCTTTGATAGATAGAAATACCATATATGTCCTATAGAATGTAGATTATTATAAAATGTTTACATTCTATGGACAAATCATAGAATGTTTACATTCTATGGATAAATCATAAAATGTGTATATTTCTCTGAACAAATCATAGAATGTAAAAGATCTATGGGGCTAAATTATATAACGTGTACATTCAAAATTTCATCTTATTTAATATTATGAACAAGTATTATACAAGAAAATGATTATAATTAAGAATATAAAGTGTTTATGTAAGGGGGTAAAAAAAAAACACCTAAAAACTAAATATCGTTGCAAACTATACTTGTATTTAAAGAAAATTGGCGTCGATTATCTAAAAAAATACAGTTATGTAGATACATTATATTTAAACAATGCTTATATTATAAACGTATCTTACTCTACCCACGTGAAGATGTAGATTGAATCAAATATGGGGACCGACCCCAGGTTTTATGCAGTTTTTGTATATTTAGATGACATTGCAAGCAAACAACAATACAAATAGTTTATCTCTCTCGATTGGGATGTATAACGAACAGGAGACACTTATGAAGATAGGAAGAGCAACAATTAGGAATAAATAAGTTCAGAAATATGGACTCAATTCCTCAATTTGAGCTCTAATTTCTGTTAAGCTATACATACGCCTAAAATCAAAACTCAGATTCTGCGTGAAAAATTGACGGACTCCGGAGTAATAGCAAAAGATTTGATTTTTTGATCATTTTCTTCTTTAATACTTTTTCATATTCTATAGGATCTATTATCGAATGTACACATTCTATGATTTATCCCATGGAATAGATATATTCTATGATTTGTTCGTAGAATGTATTATACATTTTATAACTATCTACATACATAGAATGTAAACATTTCATACTAGTCTAAATTCTATAAATTGTATAATATTTATACAATAAAATATTATATCGACACACATTTTTGTATTAAGTAAACTTCAAACTATAGACATTTATAGTGAGGTGTTTTGAATATTTAATAATAAATTGATATATTTGTAAAATATTGAGTTTTAAAAGTATTCAAACGGAATCAGACAGTCGTCCAAGAACCAAAAGGATAATAATAATAATTATTTAAAGAAAATTGAATTAAAATATTAATACTCCCTAAAGATGTAAAAAATAAGCCCTTTCATTTGAGCCATTTATATCGCCGCCAAAATCAATCATGTCTCTTGGAAAGCTGTACTATGTATTATTTTGACGTGTGTTTTTTTTTTTAAATTCTCACCATTCTTTTCTTTTTTTAATTACCATAGAGGACACATCTGGCAAATGAATATGTTTTGTGACATTACAAAATGAGCTGAAGGAAAGCCTCAATTGTATCTTTTGCAAAATAAAACAATGACGTCATCTTAGATATGATTTTTTTGTTTGTTTTGTTTTTGCACAGATAAGGGAACAGGTGCTATTTTTCAAATTTTATCCAATTAAATATTCAATGTCAGAAGGCCTTGAGCCATCATAGCTAATAAACACTCGCCGCTGGCTCATGAACAACTGTAAATGTTCTATAAACAGTAGTGTTTATACAATTTTGTGAATACAATTCACAAAAAAAGAACAACAACAACATATTTTTTGTAGTTTTTATGTCATTGATTTAATGACAATTCCTGACTTATTCATTCCTTTATCGTTTTCTTTATATAGATTTCATGTATGACTTTCTCCCCTGGGTATTTTGCTCATTCTCATATTCTTTTTAAGAATCTAATTTATTTTTACTTTTGACTTGGCAACTCCTAATTGAATAGACTTGTCAATCTACTAGATCGATTCCTACATGCCTACATACAAGCCCTCAAAAATATTCTTTTTTCTTCTTCTTAATTCATAGATGAGTAAGGATCAGCAGGCCCCTTGACTCTTGAATAATAATTACACTCACATTTCATCGACATTTTGTCGTATTTCAATAGTTTATACAAAAAAAAAAAAAAAACACAAAAAAAGTAATTAAGTTTTTGAGTAAAAAAACCATTATTACACATCTAATGACTGAATTCTCAGTATTCCTTTACATAAAGTTTATATAATATGAAATTAACTACAAATTTATTATTGCCATATCTAACACCAATTAGTTAGTAGTCATAGTTAATTTTTTTTTCTTCATAGCAATGATCAATGATTAAAATAATGAGGTCATTAGACCATAGCAAATAGAGATTAATTTCATATTTTTTTATTTTTAATGCTCTAAGCCAAACATATCACTACTTTGAGTTCAAACATTTCCTATTCCAAACATAATAATTAGGTAGTAGAAGAAGGGAAAGTTATGAACTTAGTGTATTTGCCACTAACCTATGACTGATTAAATTGTTAAATTTACAATTTTGCAATGGTTTTATGTTGTTGTTTTTTTCTTTTTTTTAAAGGCCAATCATTTGTAAATTTACAAAAGGTCATAACTTGTCCGTTTGCACGTATACAAAAGTGTAACGACCTCATGACACGTATGACATATGATTGATTGATATTGTAAATATTGTAGTATCTACCTTAGATTACGAACAGTGTCATAGAAATGTGTGTGTAAAAAAAATAAAAGTACTATCCTAAAGCCAAAAGTAATTAAACTCAAATGCATGCGATTAAACATAAATTTCGAATCAATCAATAGAAAAAAAAATCATCACATGTTTAGTCAGAAGAAGGATATATGAGCATAATTAGAGCAAAAACCGTTTTTCTGCAATTTTTGAGTACCTCTACTAATATCAAATTTTTTTCTCAAAATTCGATGAAAATTTACACATTTAGATGGACGATTCCTTTTTAGTTTTTTAGGATTCTGATCAGGCGCATAACATCTTCTTTGCTATGGGGCTTTGCTCTTTATTGCATTCCTTATTTTAATCCATTTCATGTCATATTTAAGGAGCTATTTAAGTACAAACGTTTTGACCAACTTTTGGGTCTATTTCCGCCACTTATGCCCCCAGGAGTCCCTTTAGGTCAAAATGAAGACTGGAAATGGTAGTTGACTTCAAATCACTAGCAAATCATCATTTATTAATGTACAAAAAAGTATTCTTCTAGGTTTAAATTGAGGTTGAAGTAGGAAAATGGGCCAAATTAGCTTAAAAAGTAGAGTCCAACTTCTTGAAAACCGTTGGACTCTCTCTCAAAAAATAAAAAAATTACAGATTTAAAATTAGTGTGCAAAACTAAATAACCTTTATAATAAGGATCTGAGGTATTAGTGTTTATAGGTGTTTATCAATTAAAAATCTCTTGAATAGAAAAAAACAAAACAACTTTTTTTTTAATCCTATGTGATACGACTCAATATTATAGATTATAGTTTAACAAACTATAACATATTTTAAAAAAAATAAAGTAAAATTATAACTCCATGGAAACAGAGAGGCTCTTTACAATATATAAATAATAAACTATCGTAAATTTACATTGAAGCATATTTTAAGGGCTCAACATATCTCTTATTAAGAGAAAAATAAAGAAATCTTTTTTTTTTATATATAAACACATACATATACATGGATACAAAAATCCGCTTACCTCTGAGTCCTTTTTCCAAAATACATAGGCTGGTGGATTGGGACTATGTATAACACAAGTTAAATTCAAGCTTGAATTATGATCCACATAGAGTGTTGACTCGCCCAACATTTCCGTAGTTGGCTCTAAAACCAAGGGGAAAAAAAGAAGAAACGATTTTAAATATAATAATTCATTTGATTCACTCAATTTGAAAGTACATTAAATATCCGTAGATTTACTCTGTATGTAAACTATGGTTTTTGCTTCATTTAAAAAGCTATACATACAATATTTTGAATCATTTGATTCACTTATCTTCTAAAACTAATTGAATATAAAAAGTACAAGTAAACTTAATTTAAAAAATAGATTTATATATATAAAAAAAAAATACTTGGAAGGAAGTAGAATTTTAAAAACTACCAAGGTACCACTTGTACTTTCAAACTATTTTCCATGTTGTTCATGTAGGGAATTTCATATATTTTATCTATATCTAATAGATGAAACTTTTATGCTATGAGGTCTTAATATTTTTTGTTTCTCACCTGTCAACAATATTCAATTCATTGTTTGTGAAGTTTCATACAACAATTTCAAAAACAGCGACAGCATTTCAAAGTCTTTTATTATAATGAAGTATGGTGTTTGACCAAGAGTCCACATTTGATGTTGCTATATAAACTCTCTAAAATCTCTAAAAAAAAATTATAATCATAGTTTTGAGAATGAATTGAGCTTAACCCTCCTATTATCCTAAGGGTCAATTTGACCTCAATCAATGTTTATCATTCAAAAAACAATAGTTGGCTTTTTTTTTGCTCCATATTTCATGACTTTTCCTAATTTGATGGGGACAACTGATTAAGCGTAAAATTATCATTATAATATTTTTTAAATGTGCTGAACGCATATTCCACGCATCGGTGTTCCTCTGGGGTCAATTTGACCCCAAGCTGTTTTAGCTGTGTAAAACTTGTCTGTCTGTGTGTGTGTGACCTAACATCCCCACACCTGCAGGTGTGATACTTTTGAGTTGATACAACATCGGGGGAAACAATTTTCTGTAAATCATTTTCTGGAGGCAAATATACCTGGGATCAAATTGACCCCAAGGGTAAAATGTGTTAGTAATATTTTCAAGATAAATTAATTCTAATTTAAAAGTTTTGCCTGATGGTGGCGCTAGAGGGCAGGTTAACTCACTGATAGGTTTCATTATCAAGGGGTTATTTATGTATTCAACAAATAAACAAAGTGCCTGACACAAAAACTTGGTCAACAAGTTTCTGGAGGCAAAGTTACCTGGGGTCAAATTGACCCCAAGGGTAAAATTTGTTAGTAATATTTGAGAATAATATGTGGGTTAAATATACATATGTTAAATGAGTATAAGAAGTAGTTTAGATTTGAAATCAAGCCAATTAAATACTACATACAATAATGATAGCCACATTTTATTATGGTTGAAGCTCAGTTGTTTCAATGTAGTACATACAGTCATATATTTATAAAATATAACATCTATGGGGACCATTAAAAGCTTCTAATGTGTATCTGCATTGACTTACGACTTCTGATTGCAATAAAGTAATAAAGTAAAGCATTTTTGTCACATTCTTAAAAAATGGCATTTTGAAAATTAAATTTGTCATCATTTTTTTTCTACAATACACGTTAGAGTTTGACAAATAAAATCTCGTTTTTCTTTTGTTATCTTTACTTATTTTTTGATGGTTAATTAAAGTACCATCACCGGCCCATGATCAATATCTACCTTTTTTCTCAAGGCAAAGGGGTATCAACAGTCTAAAGGTATTTGAATTAGTTTTGTTTGTTTCCTTGTTTGTAGAGTAAAACCATTCATTTTTCTCAAGTACTCACATACTGACTATAATTATATTATTTATTCATTCAATTGCCCTTTTCCTTCTCAAAACTAAGGCTTTGAATAATAATAATAATAATAAAAAAAATGTACACACTTAAATTATCTATACACATATTTTATATAAATGAATGTACAGACGCACATTTCCTTTCTATTTCTCGATAGGATAAGAGCTCCTTTGATGAGATACACACAAATATTGAAATTGCAAAGGAATAAAAAAAACCAATAGCTTTTTTTTTTTTTTTTTTTTGCTATGTGAGTTTTGATATTTACGACAAAGCTGATTTGAGGGAGAATTAGTATTCTTGAATAAGATTGTTCTTGAGGATATATATATATATATATATATGTATATATGTATGTACTTTAAATATAGGTGCATACAAAGGCTTTATGGGGGTTTAACAAAGGGAAAATGAGATGGATAGATATGCAAGTAGATATCTTCTATATACATATATAATGTTAGAAAATTTAATTTTTCTATTTTTTATCTTTTTTAAAAGAAGGAGCAGAGCTCCTTTTATACTATACAGATACGAAGATACATACATTTAGTATGGAAACTAAATTTATAAAGAGTCAAATTAATCTTGTAGTAGGATGATGTATCCATATATAAAATATGTGTAAACATAGGTATAATGAAAGATGATAAAATTAATATATATATATATATATATATTTTAAAAGTTTTTAGAATGCTTAAAGTAGATACCAAAAATACCATTTATTTTTAAATATATTACATCGGATAAAAAAAAACCATTTTTTGAGTAGTTGAAATGTTTCTCATTCCCTTGGAACTAACCAAGTCCAAATGTAAAAAAAAACAAAAAGTTTTTCTATATCTACCCTGTTGCAAGGATCATAAAGTTTCAAAATAAGTATATTCAAAGGGCTTCTCCTTATACTCTCTCTCTCTCCCTCTCATTTCTAAATGCCAGTAGCAAATACGCTATTGATTGATAAAACCCCGTCTACTTTAAAATATTTTATAAATTTAAAATTTATAATAATATTAGTTCAAGCCAGGGGTGTGGAAGGGAGAAATTTTTTTATTCTACTACCCACGTGAATGAGTACAAAGTGACTCTAAGGTATGGAGTCTCAAAGACTTTGCTCACCTGTTTTTTTAATTAAGTTCTTGAATATTTGTATAAAGTTCGGTTGAGTCCCTCTAATTTCTTTAAGGTTTGAAAAAAAAAAATGCGGCCGATCTGGACTTTATTACTTTGCATTTTGTCTGTAGAGTAGCATAGTCATGACTGACCTGGAAATGCTGAATGTATACATTAATTACACAGCTCAACAAATTTGAACATTCAAAAATCCTAAGGGGTATACGTATAATAAAAGTTACTCAGTTTTGTACCCTGATTTTTTTTTTTCGAGAGTTAGACTGTTTTTGAGAAATTGGACCCTACTTTTTGAGCTTTTTTGATCAATTTTTCAAATTCAACTTCAATTTAAGCCTAGAAGGATACACATTTTGTGCATGGAAGAAAAATAATTCGCTATTGTATTTAATGCAAATTACATTTACAGCCTTTGTTTTGACCTAAATGGACTTCTATGGGCGTAGGGTGCAGGAGTAGAGCCAAAAGTCGAATTGATTTTTTTCCTATAAAAGGCTATTTGATGATTATTTTATATCGAGGAATCAAATGAGTTAAAAATGCTCTCCAATCCAATTCAAGCCTAAATCCTTGAAAATATATACTCATATATGTTCCCACCTTCGTCACAAACATTGGAAAATTGAGACTAAATATTGCCAAAATCTTAGAAAATATGAAGCAATTTATTAGTAGAGAAATTAATAAATATCATATTCCGCCTCTTTTCTTTACATCCAAGCAGGTTCATCCTATGTTATTCAATTATTAATTCATTCCTAGATGCATGAATATTAATTAATATGACTCCATTATCTCATGCTATTTATTATTGCTTGTGCATAGCTGACAAGGAAATGCTAGAAATGTTGCATATTATTAGAATGAATAAATAAAATTCCTTTATTAAATAATAAGCAATGTGTTAGTAGATCGTTCTAGTTTGTCAGACAATCAATTCACGGACAGACTATGATGTATTTTCTTCTCCCCTAAAATCCTGTGGGACACTAACTTAAAAGATATTGTTTTATATATTAAAAAAAAATCAGCAATACTACTACGGGCAAAAAATATCAGGAATTTGTTTATAAATCAAAAAATCTTTATTACTCATCAAAATGCATTTGCTTTCCCCCTCAAAGTAGTCCTCGATGCAATGTACAACTTTCAAAACTGTTTGCATATTGAGTCATATTACAAATAAAAAAAAAAAAAGAAAAAAAAAGAAGTGGTTCATGGTTAGAAATAGGACGATATTCTGATCACTCTCTAATCAAGAACCACCGAATGGATTTGCAAACATTTTTCTTAGGCAATATTACTCAGTGATATAATATCTACAACTTTTATTTGAATGAATCCACGCTAGGTTTAACATTTGCAATTTTTAATTCGACATTTAAAAAATCCGAAAAATTTGATTTTAGCCGTACGTAAAAGGACGCGTATCTCAAAGTCTAATGAATATTTTTGACGATTAATTTGGCAAAAATGTCAGTGACAGTAGTGCCAACGTCAAAAACAAAAATAGTTATCCCTCTCGGAGACCTTAAAAAAAAATTAAATTCAAATTTCCCGGTATATTTTGCCCATACATTGCAAAAAAAACAGGAAAAAAAACAGCTTCCTAGATTTCATATAAGCAAAAACTGCAAGTCATCACTTCATGAAAATCATCTTTAGCTTTGCATTTCGCTTGGTAAATATATATATGTAGTTTAAATAGTAAGTATGACAATGAAGGCAAAAATACTTTATTGTTTCCCACTTGTCTATAGAATTATTACTTAATTAGCCAACTAATTTGAACTACATGCTACTCTGTTATAACGAATACTGCTCCACAAAAGACCAATAATTAATTTTTCTATAAATATATAAGATAAAAAATACTATTTTCCTGCTTCGTAAATAAATAAAGCTAGTAGATTGAGAAAAATATTTATCGAATTGTTCCCTCAAGGTTTGATCCATAACTTGAAAATTTCAACTTTCATCCCGTCTTTTTTCATGTTTAAGGTGTTAAAATATATTTTTTGAATGCTCTATAGTATCAAAAGACCATAGCAGAGTTAATTATAATAATTCAAACTTTACAAACTCATTGAGCTCTTTAAAATATGTAAGGATTTTTCATGAGTAATGATCAAAAAAGGATTTCCACGAGGATAAAAACGGATCAATACACTTTTTTTTTTTTTTGTGGGTGTGTGTGTGTGTTAGTTGTAAGAAATGGAATGACATTCAAAAAATAAATAAATTTCTTACATCTCATCAATCAAATGTCAATCAAGGTAAATATGTACAATACAACGAACCTATTATATATACATACAATTCCAAATAAGTTTATAGGGTGTTTAAAAATATAATTGTATATAATAATACTTTATTTGATCCCAAAATTGAGCAATTTGCTCTGTAGAAATAATGACTTTTTAAATGCAGAAATTTGTCTCAACTTTCTTTGCTTCTTCAAGGTATATATATACTTATAATATACTTATAACTAATACAGAATTTATTTCTTATCAAATGAAAGAAATAAGAGAAAAAGAGTCAACGAGTTATACGAGGTACATTAATTTTTTTTCCCCTTTTATTATTTCTCTTTGCTTTATGTCACTATAAATCTGTACATTATAGTAAAACTCAGTATAAATATTTCTCAAAGAGTGTTTGCTCAACTAAAAAAAGTTATCAAATAAGAAACATTATATTTATGGATATTTGGATGATAATGAAGGAGGAAGAGGATATTTTCCAAAAAAAAGTGGAGAATTTTCTGAACTTTGAAGGTGTTGAAGGGAGTGAAGCCTTTAAAAAGTTTCAAATTGAATATTCAATACATATATGAGTTGACAACTAATACATGTGTCAAGTCAACAAAAAAGCAAGTTTGTTTTCAAATATTGAAAAGGAGAAAAGCCATTATTTTTAAGTTTTTTTTACTTCATAAATATAACAGCCAAATATTTTGTAGTCATTTTAAGAACTATCGCACACGGTTTTTGCTAAAGTGTCAGTTTATATCAAGAAACAACCAACCAAGGATTGTTGTCTATTCAATAGAGCAATCGGATGAATGTGCCGACTGCACATGGAGCCGATATGGCCCCTGATAGAACGCCTATCTTTTTCATAGCACCAGAGATTTATTTAGTTGCAGTTGAATAAAACCATTTCATCTCTTTAAGAACTATTAATAATAATTATCCTTTATGTCATAGTGACTACATAGTCAGAAATACCAAATGTTTTTATTCTTGACTCTGGCCGGTTTTTTCCCCATATAAAACAGTTGCAATTATTATTGGAGTCATTAACCTATTAATACAAACGAAATAAAGAGAATGACTTCAAGAATATGAGGGCAGTTTATACTCATTTTTGAAATATGTCAGAATATAAACTTGGTTTCCTGCTGACTAAACACATATGTACATACATATAGACTTTTTTAATTTCCAATTATATAGCTATTAAAATGACTTTGGCGTCATGCCATTTATAATTAATTTCAAATAATAATAATAATAATAATAATAATCAATAAAAAACATATTTAATACTGATATGAATGAGTAATAATTTTGCATTTGTTAATAAAATGAAATTTTTGCTTATTCCATATAAGCACACACACACTTGTACATACTTACATGATTTAATACCTCTTAGAAATACTAATAATAATGAATTTATTGTCCTATTTCAACCAATGCGACATATTAGAAACAGTTATTTTTTTCCAGTTCCTTTATATTTACAAAATGCATAGTTGAGCTGCTGGAAAAGTACAACTATGAGTCTTGTAACTACATATATGTAGTGTGTGCATTTATTTATTTTATATTCATTTTTAAATAGATACAAAGTGTCACCCATAAATCTTTTGATATTTGGATATATATATATATATATATATGATTCAAACTGACAGATATATGTATATATACGGAGTGTCAGTTTTTTACCCTTTTCTCCATTGCTCATTCTAAACTTCAATAAGAGATTATCACGTGATAACTTGACGTATATGTATATAGTGACATATCCTTTATTTCAAATATAATATATGAAATAATGTATTGGCTTTAATTAAAAGCTCAATTTAATTACCCTTAGTCTGTCCTCTAAATGGATTCTGAAGGCCGTACATGCCCTTTTTACCATTGTGCCGATCCGCTTGTACCTATAATACATTGACACTGGACCTTACTACATTGGTGTTTGAGTGGCGAAATATGCACCCAAAAACAATAATTCAATGGCTTGACATCCGGCAAATATGGCGGCTACATAATTTTCGACCAGATGAAGCAGATTTTCAATTGTTGAGTAGTCCTTTGCAACGAAAAAAAAAAATACTTCTCCGTGATGACTGCTGTGAGTAACAGACGTTTTTTTTTTTATTACCAAAGACTTATCCCCTTACTTTTTAAGAGTTCTTCACACTTTGTTCCTCGAGATTTCGAGGTCCTTAGCAGTGGATATCATGTACTTTGTCAGATTGAAGTTATAGGGGATCTTGATGGGAGCGACTCCTCCAGGTTGTCACTTGAGGGTCTTTTGACAATACAAAAAGTCTTCCTGTCCATAGCAACCTGTTTTACAATGCCAGTTTGAGAGCCTTCCATGTGGAGGAGTTTTACAATCTTCTTTTTTCTTCTGTCTGACTCCATCTTCTCCCACAGTTTTTTTTTAGATTTTTTTTTTTAAACTTAAATTTTATCAAAATAAAGCCCTATTGTTCTGCTTTTCAAGCATGATACATTTGTGAAAATTAACTCACTCAATCCAAGTTTATGACGATTTAAAAACTGAGGAAATAGTTATCTGACACTCGGTAATTATATAGTTATCGTTCTTAAAATGAGTAAGTATTCTATACTTACTCGTAGAAACAACCTCATACTCAAGTAGCTATAATTTCCCTCTAACAACACTTTTTCTTTCTTAGAGGCTCATTTTGACCAAAAGTAATTTGTACGTACAAACATATGTACAAGAATATATATATTATAGTAAATTACAGTTTGATTAAAATGCTCCATTAAACAATGGGGGCCTCTTCTTCTCAGCATAATCAATGGGCCATAATTCTATAAAAGCCAAAATTTTGCCTCATAAATAACTTTTATGGATTCAATAAAATAAATAAAAGAGTAAAAAAGGGAAAAAATAACAAGGACTCTACACAAAAGAGAGGTTATGCTTTGAAATACAATCTATGGTTATGGCAATATTTTTTGCCATTATAAAATATCTACAACAAATTAACTTGCTTCCCTCTCTTAGAACCTTCAACACATACCAAATTACCTCCATTCGAGTATGCACATTTAAAATAAAATAAGGCATGAGTTTATTTTAATGTATTAGGGGCTTTAGGGCACCTTTTTTCCCGCTCATTGAACAATCTATGATCCCTAAAATATATTCCATGTCAAATGATTAATTAATGAACCTCACTTCATCCTCAATTTTTTTTTTATTTCGACCATATAACTTCATTCATTAGATATGAACAACTTCAACCCAATTAGACAATTACTAGGTTATATCAATCTGAAAAAACATTTGCTTACATATAGCAGACTACTTATAAATGCCAGCATGTGTATAGATATAAAATATATTGTGCTTAGTGCATAAAAGTGTGAACGTTTAATACCCTTTTTATTCTTCCACAATGAATCCAGAAGGTACTGATTTGATATATGTATACGTATAGAATGAAAAAAAAAGCTCTTTCTCCATTGTATCTGGGTTGAAATGTAGGATAAATCCCACCATATTGATCCTCGTTTTTTTAAGGAACATAATATGCTTAAATTCCAATAAATAACCGGGTTTTTTCTAGCCATATGAAAATATTTAAAGTACAATATGTATGTATTAGACTCATTTCCCTACGCGAGGTCTCTCTAAAATACTTTTTCTAATTAAAAAAACCAAAAAACAGTGAATAAAATCAAATTAATAAGTTGTGAAAATCCTGTACTCATTGTATCTATATTTTGTTTTGGATTGATTAGGAACAAGTAAAGTGGGATAATTAGAGAACAATATCATAAAATTGTGGATAAAGTGAGACTAAGACTGATGTGTTATACATAAGAAATATTTGGAATAGACTACACCTAAAAGTTTGAGGCCAGTTCAAATTAATAATAATTTGTACAAAATTGAATGCTTACATAAATTATGCACAGTTTAAGTCAACTACATATAAGAAATGTCTCTGACTCTTGGATTATTTCCTCTCCATAAGAAAGGATATGGTTTTTTTTTTAGTTATTCAGGAAAATATTCTTTTTATCATGGAAAAGAGCCTCTTATTATGTATATATATATATACAAACTGTTGAGTTGGCATGGAATGGATCATAAGTGAATATTTTGTAGTTAAAAAAGAGTTTACATGAACATAAAAAAATTGAAGTCCATTGACGTTTCAGCCCTTAATCTAGGTATTTATGTACAAACGTCTCACTTCAAAATATATTTTTGAAACACTTTTTTCAATTAGAGACAGCATGTACAGGACTCTCATTATGAGGCATTCCTTCCTCACTGAAAATGAAAGGTTTTGTGTACTAAAAAACAAACAAAACATCATTCTTCTTTAGAAAAATTTAAAAATAAATATATAGTAAAGGAAGGAAATTTTAGAAACTTGTTAATAACTGACATACATTTTCTTATGAGAGAGTTCATTCTTTAATGAATCCTTTTCAGCAAACAATTAGGTAACTTTTGTTTTACAAAACTTTATATATATATATATATATATATATTTTTAAAGAAAGGAATGTCCAATTTCGTAGGTAGACATATATGTATATTGTCATTCAAATTATGCTTCTAAGAGTAGAGTCTCTCAACTGGTCTGACTCTCAGTCTCCCCTGACATCCGGTTTTTGGTCGTCAATTTGTATCAACAAAATTGAAGAAAACAAAATTGTTTTAGTGCGGTTTTAAATTTCCTCTTTAAGATTGCACGGGAAGGCAAAATCAAAGATTATTTACATAAATTATTCATGAGCTCTTTAGTGCCCTTCAGTTGAAAAAAAACAATCCTTACTTATAGTATTTCAAAGATTAAAACTCAACAACACTTTTACAAACTTTTATTATAATTACGTTTGTTGTTAATAAGGGAGTCTGGAATGAATTTTCTTTACCACATGAGCCTTATATCCTTATTCCTATAACTTTTTGAAGAACGAACATCAAATTTGATTCAGGTGGCTGTAGAAAATTTCATTCAAACGAATAATGAATAACGAACCTATTCATTATGGTTCTCAGATAGGGGGGGGGGGGAATCAATTGATTTTGTAATCTTGATACTCGTAGGTGGTTAGATTGTTTGGGGGGAGGGGGGACTTTTTTTTTTTTTTTACTTTGTCTTAACATTTATCATATGGATAGACGAAAAAATTATCGACGCCTTGAATAATAATAATAATAATAATGATAATTAATTGCTAATTAGATCCAAATTAGTTCTAGTTATAATTACTGCAGCTTTTTAATTACTCTTAATAGACATAAATCATTTGTGAGTATTCTTGTGTTTTTTTTTCCATGAAGGCAAATGTATATACATATTTTTCTATATATTATGTAAGAGGACTTATTCATTTCATTCAGTACAATGTATGTATTTAAGTATTATTTTAGATAGTTGAAAATGGCTGCAGGATTAGAAAAAAAATTCTCTTTTGAACAAACAAAAAGGATGGTTTATCCACATGATTTATTGAATCAATAATAATAATACTACTACTTCTACTACTACTAATAATATCTCAGATTCTTTGGATAGCTCATAAATTGTGCAATTACTCTTGTAACCCTCGTTGACAATGAACAATATCATGATTTATGAAGAGGGTAATTTGACTCTCTCTTTTTTTCTCTCTCTCTCTCCAACTAGAAAGTTGATTCCTCTTGACATGCTCTTGTACAAATTAGAGCAGTGAGGGTTCGTAGATGAAACCCTGTAATATTTTTATACCCATTAACAAATTGATTTAGTAATTATTATGGACATTGTTGAATCAAAACTGCATATAATTAATAGGAAATCATTCACAAAGGTGTGAATGTGAAAGGACATTATTATTATTATGCATATCCTAATAACAAGAGGAACATGAGGAGAACAAGGGAAACATGTCTCAAGAGCAATTGAACAAAATATATTCAAACCCTGAATCCCCAAAATGTCAACCGTTTACCATGTAAAAATCAGCAGACACATTAAACGATGGTCTACATATTGTTTCTTATAAGCTGGAACTGTAGATATTACGTGAGTTGTAAATTCTAAGCTCTACCGGCATGTAAAATAAAAAGAGAGGGAAAGTAAGTAGTGAAAATTGTTCGTTTGGAATTTTTTCGTCGAATATTAAATTGTTTGACTCAAGAGTCATACCATGAGTACTAAGGTACAAAGATAAATAGTGTATATGTTATTTCATGAATCAGTATGACATTACTATGAGTAGCAATGTAAATCATATGCAATTCGGGCGTGTTATAAAAAAAGAAAGAGAAAATCAACCTGGCAACCCTGACAATTTAATGAATGTCGGGGGGGGGGGAAGCAGCTTGAGCTGTCATGACGTTTTACTGAGCTACAAGCTACTATTCTCCATTATATATACAATAATAAATAATAACATAGATGAGAGGAAGAAAATTAACTGAAATTAATCTCAGGAAATTATATATTTTTAACTAACAATAATTATACGAGGACTTGAGCCCTTTTTGTTTACATTTTATTTGCTTTATTAAACTTAATGCATCATGTATTCCTTCATGCGACATCTTTACTATCAGGTAGATGTTCTCCCCTCAGTAATATTGGAAAAATGATAACAGCTTTGGTAAACAAAAAGACCTGTTTGAAGAGCCAACTCCACTTTTTTATCACACGCCCGAATTGCATATGATTTTCATTCCTAAACATGAGGAGTACAAGGGAAATATGTCTCAAGAGCAATTGGACAAATAGCAACAATGGGTCAGAAATTGTAGGGTTCAACTCAATACTGGTATGTGTGTGCGTAAAATCAATATATTCAAACCCTGAATCCCCAAAATGTCAACCGTTTACCGTGTAAAAATCAGCAGACACATTAAACGATGGTCTACATATTGTTTCTTATAAGCTGGAACTGTAGATATTACGTGAGATGTAAATTCTAAGCTCTGCCGGCATGTAAAATAAAAAGAAAGGGAAAGTAACTCTGGTAACCCTGACAAATAGAACCATGTTTGGGAGGAGGGGAGTGTCAGTTGTATCAGCTATTCTCTTACCCATCTATAGGGAAAAGAAAATTGACAGTCTTGGAGAGGAAATCATTACAAATTCATGGCTATACATATTATTTGTACACGGCGTGTATTGGACCATATTCCGGTATGTGTGCCTCATACATGCAAGGTTGTTAACTCATGGAAGTAAAGGTTTTGTGATATTTTAAATAAGTGTTCTCCCTGACAGCTAAACATTATTTATATTTCTGTAACTTTTAAACTACTGTTAAAGTGTTCAAATAGGAAATATCTTTAAACAATAATAATTAATAATTATCACACTGCTTATAAACTCTTAGCAACTATTTTGATTATGATTTATAATAATGAGTAATAAAAATATGAGATGGGAACTTGCATAACACTGATTTTTAAGCTGTAAGTTGAGCAATGATATTATAAAAAACGATGAGAGAAAGGATGATTTTAGTTTCTAAATATAAGCTAGGTTAGACTAGATTTGTAGCTATATAGTGTTACAATAAACGGATATAACTAGACATTTATATATATATATATATATAAGAAACCAATTCTGGTGTGAGCCTATGAGATCGTCATAAAACTTACATAGTATAAAACTAAGGTACATTTTGTCATTTTATATATTTACTTTCGACCTTTCAAATACAAAGGACAAAATAAACAAACTACTATCATTATTTCACTCTTTCATCCATAATGTGTATTTTATGGCAGCATCATTATCAAAAGTATTATGATTTGTGGATTTTTAGTCTCAAAGTGTATCTATTTCATGATCAATACACCCTATGTAAAAATGAAGAAAACTAAAAATGACAGCTTAAAAATAACTTAAAGACAGTTGGCAAGCAGAAATGGTTTTGTGAAAGTGAAAATTGTACGCCGGGAAAGGGATCCTTGTTCACATCTCTCAATGTAACTTGTTGTTTATTTTTAAATGCACTGATCTCCTTGAACTCACTTCCAAGTCTTACCAAGGTACGTACATCAATAAATATACAATCATAAGACGAATGTTTATTCCTTCTTATATATATATATATATATATATATATAAATAAAAAGTTTGTTTATCAATGTATGTAAGTATGAGGGTAGATCTTGCCTATAATTTTTGTTTTGATTTGTTATTATGAAATGTTTGTTGTATATACATACATACATACATATATACAAGTTCACATAGGTAAATATATAAAAATAGGTACATTGTATACGAGAACATGTGAAAATAGAATAATGCATATTTCAGAAACTTTTTTTTTATTAATATTCTTGAAAGCCTTTTTTCTATCAATTTTTTTTTACTACTATTTCTTCGTCTTTTTTTTCCTTTAACCCCCTATATACCTACCTATATGTACCTATGGTTGTGAAATAAACACTACCAATATTCCACTACTTATCATATATTTTATAGTAATAATAATAATAACAATAATAATAATAAAATTGAACAATCACCCAAGACAAATATTGATATATGAATTAATATATACAGTAGGTGTAAAAAATGCTTTCTAATTTATGTTTTTTGTTTTTTTTTGTGTAAAATATTTATATTTTTTTTAAAAACTAAATTCAAAGGTGGTAGGTCTCTCTACATATATGTATAAATATAAGTACCACTATATATTCTTAAGATTGTTTGTCATACAATGTTGTATCTATGATGTACAATCTTGTATGCACTTTAATGTTCCTTGAGCTCTCTTCATTCATTTTTTTTTCACACATCAATAATTCCCCCCCCCCCTTCATGATCGAAACGAGGACCCCTTCTCATCATCTCTTTATGATATTTGACCAAGCGTGAAATGATATACAACTTATATGTTATTTGAATTGACGTATCCGCCAGCCTGCTTTTGACTTTAATTATATTAATTAATTATTCATATATATATTTATTCATCAACATATTATTATTATTATAAAGGAAAACTTATCATTTTATTTTAAGGGGATTTAACACACACATATATATATATATATATATATATATATATATATAGGACAAGAAAATTTGCTGTAAGGTTTTTAATGCTAAATAAAATTACTTTTAGTGCTATATCATTAGTAACATGATATAAAAGTCCATAAACCATAAGGTTTTTTTAAAATAATTGTACATATGTATTACCTATAAAATCCTTGTGGCAAAGGAATTTTCATAGTGACCAATAAGATGCATTTTTAATGCATTCATTGATTGTATAAAACACAAGGCTAATACCCGCAGATGTAATCAATTGTGCCCATAGATTGTTGGATACTTTAACTTATCAATAATATAACATTAAGTTATTATTATTTAAGATAATGTATTATTATTGATACAGATAGAGTTGAGATATATTTATAAAAAAATAAATAATAATGTACTCAATTTGGCATGATGTATCGAAGAAGGGTTTCATGGGATTGATGGATTAGCTCAAAATACACTCTTGTACACATGTATCTTAATAGTTTTTGATGTTTTCCTCCTCCCCTCCTATCTATAGAGACAGATCAAAGCCAATATCTTGCGTGAGATTATTATTTATCATATTTGATGTTATTTAGTATAGTTATTATTATTATTTTATTTTTTTTTGTAAAAAAAAAACTTTTCATTTTTTTGTCTTTGATAATATTTGTTATTTAAAAAAAAAAAAAATTATCAGATTACAAAAAGGCTAAAAAAAACCCCCCAAATCTTACCAAATATCTGGAGTTTAAATTTGTGACTTCTGTAAGGGATCGTATTGATTTGACACTCGTAGATTCCTTCATCTGTATAATCCACACTCTTAATAACCAAGAACCAATCATCCGAATTGGATTCATGAAGAACCTTAAATCGGTTGTCACGAATATATACAAACTTTCCCACTGCTAAGAGATTGACGTCTCGATGACGAACCCATGATACCTAAAACAAGCAAGCAACAGTTTAAAATGAATTATATGAAATAAAAGGTTTGATTCATTCCCTTCCCTTGTATCGTTTCTCTAATTTAAAATATGTCTATGTTTTGAGCTGCATAAAACCATCAGACAAAGTTGGACATGCATTTCCTTCCAAAATAAAAGACTATGTGGTCATTTATGAATATATACATAATATTTAGAAGGAAATTTGTCTCATCACGTCAAGTTTCTGTCATAAATAGTTAAATATTTAAACAGTCATCTAACCGTTTATTATCAAGGACGTTGCCGATGTAATGCAAAACTTTGAGCATACATTCTTTACTAAAGATTTATCGTCGAGGCTCGATTTGTTTTTAGTAAAAGGTTTTTTGAAAGAGTCTATTGTTTCCTATGACGTCATAAGTACTCAGATATCGGATCATAAGGGCATCCGGATTCAAATAAATCAGAACTCAAGAGAGCCAAGAAACAACCCACAATGGAAACTCAACTCCACGCTTTTACACGATGAGGCAACTAGCCAAGAAGTTGAAGATATTATTTTAAGAACAAATAATTCAATAACCCCAAATGATGATATATTTTACCTTGTGGAAAACATGCTTTTGAAGATAAAGAGATTGCTTAGAAGAAAAGGAGCGATGAAAGCTGAAAGAAGTCGGCATAATTTGCAAAGGCTTGAAGACATAGAGAGAAACAATCTGAGCAGAGAAGAAAAAAGATATATGGCCGATAAACTCTATAGAGAAGCTGACCTATTTTATAGGACGAAACTTAAAATACAAGCCGTAGATGATTTGTCTCATTCTAGGCTTAGATGTATTGATGAAGATAGACGTAAAACCTCAAGGAAAAATCTATCAATCTACAAACCTAATGGAGAGATGTCAAATGATCCTATATATATCTGTGAGGAAATTAAAAAGCATTTTAGTAAATTGTATAGCTGCTTCGATTGTCATGAAGATGTGCTATGCGCAAGATGCAGACGTACTGGACAGCATTTTTGTGAGGAATGGAGATGCTCACAAGAAGAAAAACTT
Source organism: Lepeophtheirus nordmannii (assembly GCA_963680855.1). NCBI lineage: Eukaryota > Metazoa > Arthropoda > Copepoda > Siphonostomatoida > Caligidae > Lepeophtheirus > Lepeophtheirus nordmannii. Next base: position 34,683,280 of record OY804521.1, read on the forward strand.
TGTATTCCTGAAAGAGACATTGATGCATTAGAGCAACATCTTACGGAGGAAGAAATTATACATGCAATAAATTTTAATGGAAAAACCAACAAATCACCGGGCCCTTCTGGATTTACTTTTGAGTTTTATAAAAAATATGCCAAGATTTTGTCACCCGTTTTGCTGAAATTTTATGAAAAAGTTTTAAGCTGTGGAAGTTTTCCAGTTTTTGCATCAACTGGACGAATTGTTCTAATTCCTAAACGGAAGAAGGACCCAGGACATTTAAAAAATTTACGGCCCTTATCTATGCAGAACTGTATTTTCAAGATCTTTTCATACATTTTAACAAATCGTTTAAGTGGCATTTTAAGTTCTCTATTATATCCGTCTCAGTTTGGATTTGTTAAAAGAAAATTGATGGATAATATACCTTTTACGTTACAAACCTTTTTAGAGTCTGCTGACAATGTTTCTGTGATGGCTGTTGACTTTTCCCGAGCATTCGACACAATTTCTCATAAATACATCATACAAGTGTTATATAAGAAAGGATTTGGGGATTATGTTATCAGAATGGTTGGAGCGCTGCTGGCAAACTCAAAAACATTGATTAATTGTGGACGTATAACGCATACATTCGATAACAAAAGAGGAGTAAGGCAAGGAGATCCGTCTTCTGCCTTGATTTTTATTATTGGTTTGGATCCCTTAATAAGAAAAGTCCACTTAGAAAAATCAATTAACGGATTTTCCTCTCTTTCATCGCATCCAAAATGTTTTTGTTATGCAGATGATTTAACAAGGGTCTATTCTGGGAATCCTTTACAAACGATTAAATCTATAAAGAAGACATTGACTCTGTTAAGGGATTTTGCAGTTTGCTCCGGCTTAGAAACTAATCCTGAAAAAACAGAAATCTTAAGCAAATATCATGAAATAATATACAAATCATGGCCTCAAGTCAATTATGTCAAGAGTCTTAGGTTGTTGGGATCATGGATTGGAAGTTGCTGTGTTGAAAGGAATTTGGAGGAAATCATTTCGAGGATAAATCAAGCTTGTACCTTTTTTTCATCTTTTAGTCTCAACTTTTGGGACAAAATAAGAACATGGAACACTTATATCATTTCAAGAGTGATTCATTTATTACGTGTAACCCCATATGATGAAAATGTTGCCTCACAAATCAACAACATGGAGACGTCCTTTCTCAAGCTTTCTAAGAAGAAAAATTTATCTATAAAGCGGCTACATAACCCTATAAATTATGGAGGCCTTTCTGCTATATATGTTCCTTATCTTTGGAAAGCCCTTAACTCATATTGGATTAGAGAACTGTGGACAGAGACCCAGTGCTGGAGTCAGCTCCTTTCGTCATTTTTCCCGAGTAAATATTCAAATGATCCCTACGCAGGACTAAAAAAAGTTTTGAGGATGATTTCATGCTATTCGGAAAGGATGCTAAAATTATCAGATGGAATAAAGAGTGTTGTGTGTTCTCTTGAGAAATCCCTCAAATGGGAATTTCCCACCAGAGAGTTCCTAAGTGATTTCAAATTAAAGACATGTGGAGTAGACTTTGCTGGTGAAACAGCAATCTCCTCTATATTGCTGAATAGGATGGCATTCTTTCAATTTCAGTCAGCTTTCGGAAACTACGTCCCAGTCCCAAGGCCAACTTTGCCAATACGTCTAAGATTTTTTTTGATGAGTGCTTCTAACATTAGAAAGTTATGCTATTCTCCAACTTTAGACCCTTTTATAGGGTACTTACAGAGAAGACAATTGAGTCTTCCAGTATCACAAAGTATAAACGTCTTAAAAAATGCTTTTCTCTCCTCTTCTGAAAAATGGTTAAAATATCGAATACTTACTGGAACTCTAGAAGTGAACGCTAAATTTTTTGCCGATGAAAAACGAAAGTGCGTATTTTGTGGAGTCAAGGATGAAACAAGTGACCATTTTCTTTTTGAATGTGAGAAACTTAACCCACTATATTCTACCATAGGGGAATATTTAGAGGAAATTTTTAGTTTTTATAAATTTAAGAAAGATGATTTTATCGCTTTTTATACCGGACAGGAAGACAATATTATCAATGCCATCATCACCAAGGCCCACCATGTACTATACGCAAAAAGATCATCATCTGATCGAGATATCTCCGGCGTACTATCAATAATAAAACTCCACTTCAGAACTTTACAAAGTATTTCATAGTTTTTTTTTTTGTTGTTTTTGAACCTTTGTTGTTGTTGTTGTTGTTTTTTTGCTGCACTTTTATGTCTTTTTAAGCGACTTTTGATTTGTGTTGTTTTTAAATATGTTTTTGATGTTCCATCAGTTTCTTTCCAAGTTATTCCCTGTTATGAATTTTTAGTATGTGTATTCGAATAAAGATATGCCGATATGGCCGAGAAAAAAAAAACCGTTTATTATCAAAGGAAAAGTTTTGTATCCCCTAAGAATACCAGAGGGGTCCCATTTTATTTTTACAATTTTGTCAATTATCATTTGATTGCTGATAACGTTGCTTTTTTGACTTTTATTTTTATGAATGAAGGAAAGTAAAAAGTAAGCAAAAAAACTATTTGAAACAAAAAAAAAAAAAGAAGAAAAAGTTATTTAAAATATTGTTTTTTTTATAAATTCTTCGTGATCGACTAAAAAGGTTAACTTTTGTACAGTTTTTCAGCGTGCAAATAATAGGCGTAATAAAAATAAAATCCATTATTTTTGCATAAATTTGAAGGCTTCATTTAGTATAGTTATAATGATTATCCGATTTAGGTCAAATATGCAGGGTTTTGTTTAATAACTTGTTGCCATTTTGAAGGTAATTTCATTAATCCTCCTTCATATTGACAAAAAACTGGGGCAGTCGATTTTACCAAGCTTCCACTGAGGAAAATTTTTCGCACAAAAAATCATACCCATAGACAGGAACAGGTAGTAATCATACGGCGGTGCCTAGCCTGTAAGGTGTATGCAATCAAGCGCAGAGAGCTTCTGATGAGTCACTATCAATGTGAGTAGCCTCATGTTGTCCTGATGGAACATAGTTTCTCTCATAATGGCCATTATTGGCCGCTTCTAGGGGATTGATTCCTTGAAGTCAATCCAATTCTGCAGGTCCAAATCAAGAGTTTGGCTGTGAGTGGATTTTGATGGTGAAAAATTTGTGCATGAATAGAACATACCAGTTTTTTTTTTTTTTTGCAATTAGAGAGTAGGATTTCTGTGAAAGAGGCATAACGGAACTTTCAAAATAGCAAACAAGTTATTAAACAAAACGGTACATACTTATACTAAATTGAATCAATCCAACAATGCTAAATAAAGCTTGCAATTTCATGTGAAAATAATAATAATAGATGTAATGGAATAATGGTTGTTCATCATTATAAAATATGTATTTTGACCTTTTTAGGCTTAACTAACTAATGTCCCTTAGAAGTGTTTTTAAATTAGAATAATAATGATGAAATGACACAAAAAGCAAGGTTAACAAAATAAAGTCCTTACTGTCTTTTGTCCATAAAGATTCTTTGCTGTACATTTAAAAGTGGCTTGACGTCCAAAAGTAGCTGGTGTAAGGGTCATGTTATAAGAGGAAATTCCATTCCTATCCATAGTACTGGGATCTATTGAGGATGTTACACTTCCTATGGTGATGGAAAAACAAGAGAAAAAATAATAATACTAATACTACGTTCATATTATAATGTATACTTGAAGGTCCATTATCTTGTACCTACCTACATATATAAAATGAAAACACTTACAAGAGAATAGATGAAGAGATTAAATTATTGAAATATAATTTGACTCAGGTCTATCGTCTTCCTATAATACTCTCAATCTTTATCCACACACTTGAATGTGCATACTTTTTGAATTTGACTCTATTAAAATTTAAATTCCTCATTTTGGGGATTTATTTATATATTTCTAGGGTAGAATGACAAATGAACTTAGATTTATTTCAACTGAATGTATTATTCTATTTTCCTGTAATTTTAACAAATGTATACTAATAAATTTCCCTCCTCCTCTAGAGTGACAATAAATGATCATACCAAATGCTATTATTGAATCTCTACCAAGGTATATATATATATAAGTATTCAAATCAATTTGAGTTCCTTGATTGACTTTAAAAATAAAATAAAAAAGCACACAGCCTTCAAACCCAATATTTCTTCATTATCTACATTTTATTGAATGGGCCTCATAGGCTGCTTCTATCTACAAACAGCGATACAAAAGTGCTTTAAAAAGTCAACAATAAAGAGACTTTTAAAGTGAAAGTCATAGAGTAAGAATGAGGTTAATACGTATCTTCTTCACATGTGATGTGGCTAGTTGTGTGTGTGTTATTGGGTAAATAACATGAAGGATGAATGTACAATTGTTTGAGGAGAGTTCAAAGGGGATTTATTTATTTGAAAATCAAAGCAAAACAAACATTAGAACTTTTATCTTGAGGAGATTCATTTTGATTGTTTGAGTCCTTAATTACTCTACTCTTTCTTTTTAACTCTATTTGATTAAGGAGTCATTATGAGAAAGAAGAGAAAGAGAGGGGGGGGGGGGAGGAGAACAAGGACATTTGGGTCAATTGTCCTTTTTTCAAGAGCTGCATTTTGCATTTGCAAAAACCATGAGAAAAAGAGGTTTTATATATATATATATATATATATATAAATATATTGTAATCATCAATTAGAATTGATTTGAATGGAAAGAATAATACAAGAGGAATCAAGGAATGATCATTATGTGAAAGCCATTACATTCAAATATATCTCGAATAGTATAATTATGGATAGTAAACTTCTTTCTTTTTTTTCCTTCGTATTCACAAAATGGTTCTATTTACTATATATATATATATATTTATGATATTGGAAGACAAACTAAAATGAAAGTCTTACGTATGTAGGTATGTATATAATAGATGAATATATGTACACACTATGTAAATTTCGTCACAAAGTGGATTAAGCCTAAAGCTTTTCTGAATTTTTTTTTTTTTTTTTTTTTTACGTATAGGTAATTCAAATATCTATATAATTTTTTTTTTTTTTAAAGTTGTCTTACTTGTATATATATATATATATATATATATATATATATATAAGTAAGTAAGTACGCTACATTAAATTGCCTTTATTTTTATTTTTTCATAGGGTTTTTTTAAAACCCACAATGTAGAAGATACATCGCTTCCATTGCTTTATTTTATATTAAAGGTCCATAAAAATTGAGAAAAGGAGGTGGGAGCCCAATTATTGTTATTGTTATTATTATTATTATCTAACTATGTATGTACGTCATTAGACGGGGAAAATGGATAATTGAGCAGAGTTCGATTTATCTACATAATATATATATATATATATATATATATGTTACATCTACTATGTGGTTTTACTAAAGAATCATGGATATAACTACATATTATGTTGAATTGTAGTCAATTAGTTTGTAGACTTGATTAATGAATTAATTTATTTTAATTGTTTGATGAGTAGTGATTCATTCAATCCTGACAGCGTTTCATGCAACAATCCTCACATATCACATTATAAATGAATGAATGAATGATGATACATGGTAGGGTCTAAATTCCCTGGATAATAAGAGGAAAATGATGTCTACATACAGAGAGACTCAATGAAACGCTTTAGTACATAATAAATAAAGTGTGCAACAAACTTTCATACAATTTCGACTCAAAATCCACAAGAAATCATCCAAGACTCACGGTAGAGCTACTTAAGTAGAGGTAGCAGCACGTCGAAGGATTTTTACTGTGAGTCTTTGATTGATTTTTAGCGAATTTTTGCTGTAAATTGAATGAAAATTTACACATTTAAATGGACGATTACTTCTATGTTAAGCATTTTTATCGGGCTCTAGACATCTCATTTGAAAGCTGTGGGTCTCAGCTCTTGTATGCGTTTCTTATTAATCCATTTCACGTAATATTCAAGGAGTTATTTAAGCACATAGAATTTGGCCGACTTTAGGTCCTACTCCCGAGCCCTACACCCCCAGGAGTCCATTTAGGTCCCAATAACAAAGACTGGAAATGGAATTTTCATTAAATATGTACACTAGAGGATCATTATTTTTTAATACAGAATATGAGTATCCTTCTAGGCTTATATTGAAGTTGACGTTGGAAAAGTGGCCAAAGGTAGCTAAAAAATGTAGAGTCCGATTTTTACAAAACTTTAGGACTCTCCAAAAAAAAAAAAAAAAAAATTACAGATTGAAATCAAAACTCTGCAAAACTGAATAACTTTTATTATAATTATACACCTCTTAGGATTTTGAACACTACATAGACCAGTGTAATTAAATAACGTTTAAAAAGAACTTCCTACTGAACAGCTCCTCATCAATGAAAAAAATAAAAATAAAATATTATTTAGTTACATGGGTACATGTTGGCAGAGAGGCAGAAGATTAGAAGAGGCCTCATTTCTTTTTGAAATATATCCATGTTTGTACATAAAGTTTATGTTTGTTTTTAATTTTTTTTAAATAATTATATATATATATATAAAAGATCTAAGAAAAATACAAGATTTTGTTCATTTAAATGTAATAATCTACTTAGACTTTCTCATAATAAATATATACGTACATAAATACAACTAACCGTATTTTACATAACCGAAATGAAAATTAACAAACATAGTCATAAAAAGAAGATTTGGAAAAGTTTTCTTGTAAATTTTAAGTTTATTTTTGTTTGGTAGTTAAAACAATATTTTAGAGCATTATTACCATCATTAATATAAATTCGTTTTTTTTTTTTTTTTTCAAAAGTTATAGGTATACATATGCGTATATGGCATACTTGAAAGGGATATTTAAAAGGCACATAAAAAAAACTTAAATAAAAAAAAAAGAATTTGAGAACTACGATAACGAGATTAGGCATATTCCTTAGTACTATCATATTTCTGGGAGAGTTCCATTTCAACTTTTTTTTTTTTTTTTTTTTTTAGTGTTGTACGCATTTAGAGTATTTTAGATAAGTTCCAACAATTTGTTTCAATTAGATTCTAATGAAGGAACTCTTTAATTTACTTTAGAGCAGGGGCCTTCAAAAAATTTCTAAATGTGATGCCTTCCAAACTTCATGGTAGAAAGGTCACATAATTAATTTTTCTTCTATATCTAAGGATATTTAAGGCCCACTTTAGGTGCTGAAGTTTGAACGCCCCTACTTTAAAGCAGTGGTCCGCAACCTTTTTCTATCAAACTACAAACCGGGGGAGGGGAGGTTGAAATTTTAATAATAACAATAAACGTGAATCCACTGTGACCTCATATGGAACTTTATTAGCACATTGCTCCAAATTACAATGCTATTATGTATAACATTAGGAAGGTATAACTTTATTAGCAAATTGCTGCTCCAACAATATAACACATTATTATAACATCAAAAACTGTCCGTAACGCATAATCAATGGGAGCCCTGAGTTAGTTTCTTTGAAACGAGAATATCCCAACTGGAGGGTAAAATCAGACAAAAGACACCCGCAGTGTGTTGCTTATGTTCAGTTTACTCCTTTGCCTTGTTTTGGTGGCTGTCACTGCAGAAAACCACCCCGCTTCACACAGATAGGATGCTGAAAATGACAATAGGGTTTTTAGCACTGCGTTAGGGATCTCAGGGTATTCTGCCATGACTTTAATCCAAAACACCCGCAGAGTTATTGTCTTGAACACTGTTTTACATAAAACAGAAATAATTAATTCTTGTACAGCCCCGTACTGATTGATCCACGGTACCGATCCGTGGCCCGGGGATCACTGCTTTAAAGGATTATGCTCAGAAATAAAAATGAGAAAATAACAGTTTAGAAAGTCGAATTTCTTTGAATTACTTTGTAAACCATTGACAAGGGCTGTAATGACTATTAGTCTAAAGTCTACTATGTATAAAATATTAAAAGCCACAGGATAATATTGAAGAACAATAGATAACAACCATAGAAATATCAAAAAAAGGATGCTGAGTAATCAAAAAGTGCATCCCTCATTGAACAAATATGATAATTTTAGCATACAATTGGGATAAAGCCATTGTTAACAAAGTACTAAATCAAACAGGGTACTTTAGGTAGATAAAATGAAGATCACTATAGTGACTTGATCTAAATATGTGATAGAATATAATCAGTCACAAATTTGGTGATTAAATTAGTATCAAGTTTCTATAAAAAAAAAAGATTCTCAATCAAGCTATATTTGATTGAAGCTTTAAATGTTTGTTCAATACATTACGCCTAACCTATTGTACAATTAATATCCTAAGAAGTACCATCAATGAACAGAGCCATTCTTTATATATATATATATATAAATTAAATAAATTCTGCTTAGAAGTATTCAAAGTCTATTCATTTAAAAATATATTCTTTTTTTTTAAATCAAGGGTGGATAAAATATATTTTTTAGATAAAATAAAACAACTGTCACTATCAAATGTTAAAATAAAAAAAATATTTGTACATTTATGTATATAATATCTAGGTGCTTCAGGGCTTCTGACATTTAGACATGAATGACGATTTATATTTTTTTATAATTTCAGTAGAAGGAGAAGATAGTGAAAGTATAATAATTTTTAAGGTTTATTAATTAAACAATGTAAATCTACTGATTTTTTAGCAGCCTCTCTAAGATAAAGTTTAGATCAGGCCCTAATAATCAAAAGTTTAAAAACACTCAGTTCGATACAACGCATTTTTAAAATTCTAAGTCCCTGATCCGATGCAAAGGCTGCAAAAGGCCTAACATGGCCCAACGCATCTTCTAACTAAATCATATAAATTAATACTTCAAGCCTGATTTAGTATTTCATGCATATTTACCTAATAAGCTCTTATGAGGACAAAGTATAGCCTGATCGGGCCGTAGAAGCATTTTCAAAAAATGCTCAACTTGACACAAGGATAGTAAGCCTCATTTAAATCGAGGATATATTGTTGTAAAGTTAGCCTAAATTAGTATTATTTTCGTTAGCCATTTTTTCAATTCGTCTCATTTATATAATATTTCGTCATAATGTATTTTTTTTTCGCAGAAGTATACCTAATTTGCAATTTATATAAATGTACATATAAATTTGTTGATTAAAATGTGTATTTTTAAGTCTATGTATATCTGACGACAAAGTCATCACTACTGCTAGAATCTACCCCGGAACAAACAATAGCTTTGAGGCCTAAGGAGACTAATTTCCTATACATAAAAAAAAATATTTAAAACCCCCATTAAGATTTATAAATATATTATATGAGTCTCCTTTGACAAGACAAGACAAAAAATTCATTTTGTTTCGTCACATTTCGGCTTCCCTTTAATTCGTCAGGGAGATAAAAGATTCGGTTTAGTCAGACAAAACATTAAAAAAAGACAAAAAACGAAAGCGTATTTGCTATGAAACAAACCTTTGTTGACAAATATATTTCGTCTAATTCTGTTAGAAATTCGAAATTAACAACTGGATTTTATATTATGACCGAACTAAGCTCGACTTTAAGAGTAATGAGTGGCTCTTTTTGATTAGGCAATGTATTGACGTTAATAAAGATCCATTTTCAGAAACTGTTTGGTTTTAGGAGGTCATATGATCTATATATTTTTAATTACCATCAATTATGAAATTCATCAAAATATTACTTATTTCCTTATCTTGATCTCCCTTCGATCATTTTACATTTTACAGAGTATTATTTGCTGTCTAAACGTACATATATTGCTTTCACATTTTTGTACCCATACAGTGAATATATATAAATTTGAGCAACACATATTTAGAATAAAAATCAATAAGATACATTCTTTTTTTTCATAAGATAAAAATTCTTTTGATAAAAAAATATTTGATGTAAAAGACTTTTTTTGTAAATGATTTTTTGTTGAATATATGACTGTGTATACACACAATTGTTCATTGAAATGTATCTCTGTAAAAGTAGATACGTCTAAGTATTCGAAATGATTCAATGAATATAAAACACGAGTACATCAACAGATTATTTTCCAAATTTTTAAGAGCAAAGTATATAGATGTCAAGTCAACAGGAAAACAAGTTTGTTTTCAAATATTGAAAATAAGAGAAAATCCACTTTTTAAGTTTTTTTACTTCATATATATAACAGCCAAATATTTCAGAGTCATTTTAAGACCTATTTTGCACTGTTTTTTTTTTGTTAAAATTTCACTTTTAGTCAAGAAACCAAGGATTTAATAGAGCAATCGGATTAATGTTACAACTTCACATGAAGCTGATTTAGTCTTTGATAGAACGTCCATCTCTTTCATAGCCCCATAGATTTATTTAGTGGCAGTTGGTTTTCTCCTATAATTAAGTTGCAATTACTATTAGAGTCATTATTTAATTAATCGAAATATGAGGGTAGTTTTAGATCATTTTTGAAATATTTCAGATAACTTTACTTGTTTTCCTGCTGACTTGACACACACCTCTGATTCAAGAAACAACTACACTGTCTATGTATATGAATAAAGAATATGAAAAAAAAAAATTACTATGAATATTTATAGATACCCACATATGTATATTTATATATTGTGGGCATGGCAAATGTTGTGACTGAGCACGATAAAAGAATAAATTCTGTAGTATACAATTGTCTCTCATTATTTTTACAGGGCTTAAAGTATTTACAGAGTAGTAACCCTCTAATATTTATTTCTAAATATATATATATGTGTATTTTGCAGATAAAAAAATATATAAATAAATAAGAGTATGAAAATGTCTAAAATAATTTCTGGAATTGGAAGTATATCGATATTTCTATTTTTTTTTATTGTACGAAATTTTAAGCCTTGTATGTATGTTTATATTGTATATATATATATGTATATAATTTATCGAATACCAATGAAAATAAAAAGTGCATGGGGGTATTATAAGTGCTTTGTTATATCTTGATCTATCTCTGTTCAAACAAAAAAAAAAAAAAAAAAAAAAAAACTTAAAAAATTACAATCCTCACCAGCAGAATTAAATGACAGCATAAAGACACTCAGCCAAAATAGTTGAAAGATCATTTTTCCCCTTCTGTTTTTGTTTTGTTGTTTTTCTTTTGTTTTTAGTCAAGGAGTCTTCTGCTGCTTCAAAACCAGTGTCTCATCTAGGAGATGTAAACAAACCTCATCTTGTTCCTAGGTATTCTAAAGAAAAAGAAAGGAAATCAAAAATAATAATTATCATCATCACAAGATATGTATTTTTTAATTAAAATATCAATTCACTATTAATGAATAAAGTTCTTTCATATTTTCTAAGGAACCCACACAAAACTTTTTACATACTTTTTTTTTTTTTTTGTGAACTTAATAATATACACATAATGATTGGTGTGGAACATAGCTAGCTAGCTTTTGCCACCCTATCAATTACTCATTTCATTATCCAACCCTAATTAAAAAAAGAAAAAAAAATTACTTACCTCCCTGATACATGAAAGAGAAGATCGGAAAGAATTTGAACAAAAACTTTGTAAATTTCTTTCTCCCCTTACTTTTAATATTATGATCAATTTTTATAAAGACTTCATTTAATTAAATCTAGGGTGGTTGTATGAGTTTCATAAATATAAATTCAATACTTTGTCAGATAGATCTGTGTACATATGTACATATATATGTATAATGGTAAAATAATAGTAGAACAATCACTTTAATTCAATTAATAATTTTTCTTTTTTCCTCACGGAAAAAAATAACAACAAAAGTTGCAAATTCGTGGAAAAAGATGAAATTGATAAGAGCTTTTTATAGATTGGATAGCAAAAATTATACATACATATAAAATAATTGCAAATAAGTGTACAACAATATATATTATTTATGTAGCTGCGAAATATTGATTTTATCTATCTAGGTGTGTACATATGTACAGTGTACACACTTGGGGTGTCTCCCTCAGGATTCTGTTTTCCCAAGATTTCGTGGGGTTTTACTGCTACAAGAAACTCCATTCATCAAAATGTATAAATTATCATTCAATTTCGAGCAAAATTTCAGTAGAAATCAAAGAATCATGGTCGAGCTACTAAAAAACAAGTACATACAATAGACTGAAGTATTAACAAGCAAAAGGATTTCAGCTGGTTTTTTAATCCTTCTGCGTCCTTCTACTTTAGTAGCTCTACCGTGAGTCTCTGATTTCTAGTGAATTTTACTCAAAATTGCATGAAAATTTACACATTTAGATGGATGATTTATATTTAGTTAAGGATTCTTATCGGATGCTTGACATCTCGTTTGGAAGCTGTGGGTCTCAGCTCTTGTATGCGTTTCTTATTAATCCATTTCATGTAATATTCAAGGAATTCATTCAAAAGCTCAGACTTTAGGGACCAAGGCCCCCAGAGTCCCTTTAGTCCAGATTGAAAGACAGGAATTGGAATTTGCATTAGAAACACTTGCGGATCAGCATTTCGTAATGCATAAAATTGAAATTTCTATTAGGCCTAAATTGAAATTGAAGTTGGAAAATGGCCCAAATTAGCTCAAAAAGTAGGCTTCAATATCTCAAAAACCGTCAAACTCTTGAAAAAAAAATTACAAATTTGAAATTAGTTTGAAAGACTGAATAACTTTTATTTATACTTATACCCCTTAGAACGTTTAATTATTAATGAATGATGCCCAAACGAAGCACCAAAATACTCTAAATTTACTAGAACAATAATTGTTCCTTCTCCCTTCTATTTTTTATAGGTACGTTAAGGGCCAAAGTTTACATGTGCATTATACATGAGTGGGACGTTTTAAGGGGGGAAGCTGTGAAGGTGTTGTTCAAGCTAACGAACGCTAATTATATTGAATAATTGTCAAATTTATGTCATAAAGTTAATTTTGTACTATGATATATTATAAATGCGAGGATATAAAGTGTGGGAATAGTACTCAAAATACAACCTACACAGGATTTTTGCATCATGCATCAATCCTCATATTTCCAATATTGATACTTTAAATTGATTTCCCGGGTATCTCGTTGAAAGTCATGCATGTACTAGAGTATCTCAAATTCTGAGAAATTAAGTTTAACACCTGTTGCATAGAGCGAACAAACGACTATATCCAATATATATATATTTTTTTTCTTTGACCTTTACATATAATTTCAACTTCAAGGTATATTAATTTTATGTCCTCATTCTTGAGCAGCCAGTTAAAATCTGATTTGGACCTTATCAAAGTCCACTTCAAATTGTATGAAACGATGTGAAACAGCTAGAAGAAGATGAACTTAATTTGTTTAATACTTATGAGTATGAGAAGTGTTGATACTGAAGACAATCACACTATACCTATACATATATTACCAAATGGATGCTTCCTCTGCTTTTAAATTGATTAATAGCACTAAAAACTATTCAAAGATCTAAACGGCAACTTTTAATTTTAAAACTCAAGACTGTAACAAGCAAAAATCTTTGGTGAAGCAAAGCTCAGAAAAAATGAATCATGCATACACATAAAGTTGCAAATACACCGATTGAAATTTTGTACAGATTTTATTGTTGTTCGTTTTATGTTTTTGAATACGTAGTACATATTATTTGACTGTTTTAATAAAATTTAAAAGGTACACAACACTTTTCCACATGTTTTTCCAATATTTCCTCAATAAAAGTAACATATTTATGTAATATTTTCCTTCAAAAAATTATATATTCCACGGATTTCTACTCATATTCCAAGATATTATTGTATTTGCTCTTAGCTTCATATACAAAATATTGAATATAATTTTGGGTTGAGCTTAAAAAACCAATTTTATTTGTGAAATAACTATGATAAATATGTTTTTAAACTGTTTTGATTCATTCCTATGTATGAAGTTTTCATGCCAAACATAAAAAACTTCATTACTGATATCTATTGAAAAGTGTTTCTCCAATATTTTGTTGACATTTTTTTATAGTATGAGTATGATTTTCATAATTGCTTTGTGGAAATAAAATAAAGCCTTCCCCCCACCCACCCTTTTTCTTACCCACTGTATATATGTACATTTTGAATATTTTGAAGAATTCAGATTTCATAAAGAGCAATCTAATATCAGAATCAAAACTTTAAGTTATTGCATCTAATTTGGACCAATAGATTATTTTGATGATTATTACAAAAAACATACCAAAAAAAAAACCATATGCAATGACCCATTTAAAGGATTTTTAAGCTATGCATGCAAATAACTGAAATAATTTAAAAATCATTTAATTGAGAATGAGCATATTTTTATTAAACAACTTCTTTCTCTAATATTTCCAAATAAAATATATGTGTTGTATTTGGATCTAATGAAGATGTATTCCAAGATTCAAGTCTCTATGTCAAAAACCCTGGCTACACGAGGTCATTTTATACATCAAAAATCGTTCAAAATGAATATATACATTTAATAATAAGGCTACTGGAAACAACTGTTTTGGTTGCAAATAGCTATTATTATTGAGCTCAACCCATTTTATTTGATCTTAGGTATGTTTTTGGAATATTTGAAAGTTTCAAATATTTTTATTTTTTTTAGAAATTAGAAAAAAGTGATTGTAAAAAAGATTCGATGGGTCAAGTTAATTATTCTTCTAGTCTGAGTCATGACCAAGGTTCATTCACAAGGAAACCAGTGATTTTTTCTTTTGACAAATGCACCACTTTGGAGATTGCTTCAGGGGATACTGTACCCTTCATGCACAAATAAAAACAATTCATTAACACACACACACACACAGCTGTTTATAAAGCAGTTAATCATCATTATAGTTATCTGAGTGCTGATCGGAGATTACATTTTAGTTCAAAACTAGTTGATGGTACGCCGAGTAAAGTCTATTCACTTGGTACTTCACTTGTACCAATAAATTCAGAAAGACCAACAACGTATTCTTTAATGTAATCTGATAGAGGGAGAGACCACACATGGCAACTTTAGTAACAAGTGATTTTTGGCTCTTCTGATTTGTGACTGACTATTAATGCTAGCCAAGCATTGTCACAATATTAAATATTTCAAGAAAATGTAATCTTTTTTTTTTTTTGTGGAAATCTATCCAGGAAGGATTCAGCTGTGAGGGTGCATGAAGTTGATTAGTCAATTTATTAGCAAAGTTCAGGATAAAGAGGGAAAGCTGTGACTACTTCAGGCCGATCTTTGCAAAAAGTCATTGACTAGGATTGATAAAAGTAAAAGTTTTTTTTATCAGAGCTAATAAATATTTAAAATAGCTTCTTCCCCTAGCCAGGGTTACTAATATTTAGATTTGAAACTTTGTATGTAGCCCATAGGTGGTGGTTCTCAAATGTTTTCTAATAAAATTTATGTATTGTATTAGGGTCTAGTTATGATGGATTCAAAGTTTCAAATCTCTGAGTTAATAACTCCAATGGCCTTATTATAAGCTAATATTCATTTTGAACGATTTTTAATTTGTGAAATGACCTTATGTAGCCAGGATTTTTGCCAAAGAGACTTAAATTGTTGAAAAAACCTTATTTGAAAAGATTTTAGGCAAAATATGTTTTATAAAAATATGCTGATACTCAAATTGAAGAGTCTTTTATTTATAAAATGACCTCACGTAGCCAGAATTTTTGACATGAAGATTTGAAAGTTAGAATATGCATATAAATACAACACATTTTATAAATTTTATTTGTAAAGACTTGATAAAAAAAAGGGATTCTTCGAACAGCCTATTATATATAAATACAAAAAAAAATACTTGAGGAATGAAATCAAAATGCAAAAGTTTTTATTATCAGAATATTTTTTTGATTTGAACTGAATGTTGAAGTTTTGAAGTCTATTGATCCTCATGATTCTCCAATAAATAAGATTTGATAAATCTGCTCAAGATTGATTTTATTTTACTTGATTATTTCTATTATTCTTCAAAAATTGGAGGATAAAAGGGTTTAACACGAGGCTCTACATATGATATAGCTGTCAGTCAGACATAGTACATACAAACATACATATATTCTCAATATTGAAGACTGTTAAATAAAAAACATATTTTAGAAGGATGTATTTTTTTAAAGTAACATCATCAGATGCCTGAATATTAATTTAAAGACGAAAAACGTCAATAGAATGTAATTTTATTATTATTGATAGTAAAAAAAAAAACCCACATTTTTGAATCCTATTATGAAATACATAAAGAAACGAATTTAACAGAAACAGAATAATAATTCTTTTAAACATGTTTAAACTTTTGTGTCCTACAAGTTTTCCTTCTTTCACAACTTCTATAAAGAATTATCCCCTCTTCTTCTTTCAGATTTTTACAGATACCAACTTATGTATTTACTCTCTTTAGCTATTCATTGGTCCCTAAGTTCATTCAGACTCTGAGTGAGTTTCACCTACACACAAAAATCGTTCTTTTATTTTGATAAATTCAAGGCTCAGTCATTTTCTTGAACAAGCATACAGAGATATTCATAATTCAGTGATACTTTTAACAATGAGCAAAGAAAAATACATCTTGTAGGGATTTATACCTTCTCAAGTTCAATATGAGAATAAGCAAGTTCAATATGGGAATGAATAATAAATAACAATATTCAGGAAATTAACATAATAACATAATTTTATAATTAATGAAAATAAAATAAATAAATAAAGATGCAAAATATAATATAGTTATTAAAAAGTCAATTTTAATTTTATTTATTAGAATCTCATGTCAACAAAATTACTTGCATCTATAATATACAGAACGAATATACAGAAGCAATACAACCACTACAGATCATAACTTCAGTTAGTCCTTCTTCAATTAAATCTCCAGAGCTCTTGATCTTTGCTCTGAAATGCTGCAATCATTTTTTTTAGCAGTTAGAATATTCTCATTTTTTTTTAGCTAATTCTCTTTTCACAAAGGCTTTCAAAATTGATCAAATATGCTCAATTAGATTGAGCATAGAGCTGTAAGGCCCAAGTCTTAAAATTTTGTGAATTAAAAACTCTTCTTCATTCAAAACATCTTCAATGCTGGAGTGTGCTGGTGCCCTATCAATTACACGTACTACAAACTCCCATATTGAACTTGCTTATTCCCATATTGAACTTGAAAAGGTATAAAATGCTCCTGAACTAAACCTATCTAACAACTTGCTTCTTTTAGTAAAAATGATTGATCATTTGATGGCAATTATGACCAATGAGTCTAAGGAGATAGGATTGAATAGTTTTTGCATTAATTAGTGTCCTAGCCAGTGTTGAGTTGTTACGCGTTAATTTGTTATAGATTAATGTAATATTATGACTTTACCTAGTAACGAGTGGTATAAAGGTATTATTTTAAGTAATTTAACTATACTGTTACACTTACAAAGTAAGAACTTTTTAAAATGTGGTGTTTTAAAATGTTTTTTATTAAAAAAAAAATGTCAAAAATATTTTTCTACAACTTTGGATTCTGCAATTTTTTTTGCAGTGACTAAAGTAAATAAGCTACCAACCCATCCTAGAAAGGTCATCATGCCTCATTATCATCCGCATATTAAATATGAATGAACCCAAGGTTCAAAAGGCTCACAATACGAGGACAAACTGTACTTTATCACTACATAGTATGTTCTTTTCTTCCCTTCCCTTCATTTCTTGCATGTGATTAATTATTTTCCCTCCTCAAACAAGAAAACTTTTATTTATTGAAAATTTTTATTTTGTTTTAAGAAAGAAGTAGACGTAAGACTCAAGTTTCTAAAACTTGAATCTATGTACATATTTTTTTATTAATATATCATTATTTTGGTCTTCTCTAAAAAAAAACAAAAAAAAAAACCTCAGGCATTGAATCATCAACATGGGCAGAGAGCTACCCATGAGTTAATTGATCGATAAATAATATAATATATGTATGTATTTATTTATATCCCTATTCTCTTCAATCTTTATTATGTTGTGAAACGAATAAATCATAAATATATATGTATATGTACCTATGTTGTAGATTTATATATAAGTATATATATATATATATATATATATATATGAAACATGTTTCCTTTTCATTATATGGGTAACAATCTGATATGTGGAAGATTGAAAGGATATTGGACAAATACTATTCTTTTATTCCTAATGAGATAAATATCATTCATAACTCTTTGTCATAATGGAGTCTGCCATATTCAATTTTCGTCATTTGTATGTATAATTGTATGCTCACTTAGTCATATTAGTATGTAGTATACAGTGAATCTTTGAATAGCGAGCAGTTTATTTATTGGAGCAGTGCTTTTTGGGGTCTAGGAAAATTCATCAGTATCATTTTATCACAAGTAAATTCATCGACATTTTTCTCCCAATGAATACTTTCAACAGCCTCGTGTAAATTAGTGTATAATTATGACTACCTCTGATTGTTAGATTGTTAAAAACCACATGATGAACTAGCTTTTAATTATCTTATTTGATTGCTTCTTTAATTTCGTCAAATTCACATCTATCAGTAATTATTTTAAATGTAATTAACTTTGATAGGAATAAATCACTTTGTTCTAAACCATTGTTTTTGCTCCGTTCAATTCGCAAAATCTAAAAAATAAATCTAATTAACGGTTTTCTGTACGAGTTTCAAAGTGTGTTATTGTACATTTTTACAATACAAGGCCTAAATATGTAATTAAAATAATAATTTTTGCTATTTTATGAACAAAATTTCTTTATATAATCTTAATTTGGTCGGTGTTTATGTAAAAAAAACCCTGCCAAACAAATTTGCTCTAAGCTATTGAAAGTATTCATTGGGAAAAAAAGGTCAGTGTATTTTTACATCAATTAATTTATCATTTAATGAGTTGAGAGTCCATGAATTGATGATTGATGAACTTACCTATCAATGAATTTACTATCAATAAATTTACCGGACACTTGCTTTTTGACATCATCATATATATAAAAACCCAAAGCCTCTTCTTTCTTCTTGAAAACAAGCTTTCTTATACTCTTCCACAATATGTGGAATGGTAGCTAAAAGGTTTTTACATTATCAAAGTCCAAGTAATAAGTGAGATGACGAGTCACTTGTTCTTTTAGGATCACACATGATCCAAAATTGAAAACGGGAACTCCTTATTGTTCACGTGACTCTCTCACCAAGTCCTTTGCAGTCTGAGGCTTTACTGTACTTCAAAATAGATAGCTCATACCATTTAGTCTAAATGATTTCCTTTATACTTATTTATTAACAAACCCCCACGTTTCCCATTTCTGAAATAACATGAATTCAAAGAACATGGGTGTAAACATGTCTCAACATGAAACAAATCAATGAAAACTATGAGCTTTCTAATAACATGTTTACAGTTATATTCTATAACATTTCCCTTCACTTTTCATTGTGTTATTGACTCAAATGTAATAAAAGTGCTGATTTAGACATGGAAAACTTTTTGTTGCAAAAAAAAAAAAAAAAAATCTAATTGTAAACGTATATACAAAACTTTTTCATATATGTATGTACATACATATATATAAAAAAATCATTTAATGTTTGAAGCAATTAAACATTTATTCATTTTTAGTCTGTAATTTCATATATACAAAGCCCGGTTATGTACATATATGTACATAACTACTACTATTATTTCTTTGGCCATTTTATGTATTAAAGAATGATTATAGTATGAATAGATGATTGAGCCATTATATAAATGTACTATAAAACTATTCAAATATTTATTTTGTAGGTAGAATTTGTAAGCATATTTTTTTTGAAATAATGAAGGCTAATTGATATTTTTTTTAATGTGTCAATATTTGTCTAGAGTTTTTCCTAATGTTGTACATTGTAGACTAGACATTTAACTAATAGACTAAGAAAGTAGTTTCTGCAAAATATATATATAAAAAAAATACGACAAATGGATAAAAAAATAAATGATGAAAAATGACTTTGCTTTTTAGCAAAATTATTATTAATAAAATATTAAGGCATTCCCAGAGATGAACTTTCATTTTTTTTTTAATAAAATATATATTTATGCAGTGATTGAGTAATGAATACTGTCAGAGTGAATGCATAATTTATATATATATATATATATATGTACGTATTTATAATGAACTCATTTATAGAAAGATTTATTATTATTAATGATTTTTACAAATTTTGAAATTAATTTCAAATTGTAGGCGTAAAAAAAAAAGAAGAGAGAAAGTTTTTTTTTTTTTCTTATCCATGGCTTTTCATAAATAGCTTTTCTACTACAAGTACTTTATGAATTCAAATAAAACACAATATTTTGAGGGGAAGAGGGAAAAAAAAGATGAAGATAACTATGTACATACACAAAATAAACCTTTTTTTTTTTTGTAGAAATTGACTTGCCAAAAGTGAAAGCCCTTGAATGAAAAGAATTTTTTTTATTCTTCTTTTTTATGTGGAGTACACGTATCACTAATTTTATTATAAGTGTCTCATTATCCTTGAATATCTTCCTTAGAAAATGTCAATGAAGTTAGTAATAATATATATGTATATGCATTTAAATGTAGATAGAGTCCAATTGGTTGAATTAAAATAAATTCAAAGCCCGGAACGTAAAAAAAACCCAGAATCTTTTTA
The DNA here is from genome assembly GCA_963680855.1 of Lepeophtheirus nordmannii. NCBI lineage: Eukaryota > Metazoa > Arthropoda > Copepoda > Siphonostomatoida > Caligidae > Lepeophtheirus > Lepeophtheirus nordmannii. Next base: position 34,703,929 of record OY804521.1, read on the forward strand.
ATTACCGTATATCCTCGCATATAAGCCGAGTTTAAAACTCCAAAAAAAAGCTTCCAAATTAAGGGGTCGGCTTATACGCGCATAACTCTGATCGTACTCAAAGAAATTTTTTGAAATGTTGTATCAGCAACAATTTAGATGGTACTGAAGATGATGCTGTATGGCAGGAGGATAGCAATGAAACTGAAAATGAAGGCAGTGATGCAGGGTCAGAAAATGAAGATAAAGATAAAGAAACGTGGGATGATGATAATGTCACATATACATTGATGGACTGGCAAGATCTCTTTGGGGAGTCAGACAGTGAAAGTGATGATGAATTTGAAGGATTTTGAGATACTTCTTACTGTTATTAATAAAATTTAAACATAAAAATACTGGTTATCATTTTGTTTTATTCTCTTCTGCAACTTTTTGCTGTGATAGATGCGTATGACGCAATACGATTTATAGGGTCGGCTTATACGCGAATTTTTATAATTCACCATTTTAGGTCTGATTTTTAGGGGTCGGCTTATATGCGAGGTAGGCTTATATGCGAGGATATACAGTAAGTACTGCTTTTTCTAAATAAAAATAAGGTGATTTTTTAAAGAAATTTGTATATAAAGATCAGCCTTAGATTCGATCCCGCTTACAGTCTTGTCTTTGTCACGTTTTCTTCAAAGTCTCAGCCACGCTGTCAAAAGACCATAGCCTTAAATTTAAAAAAAATATCCTTTTCTAAAAAAAAGGAATTTTTCTTACTTTTAATCTCGATCCTTTAAAGTCTTGGTGTCTAAACAAAGATGAAAAAAACCGGACTCTCAACTTGGTCCTGATCCTTGACACTCTATATCTCCATTTAAATGTTCTTTACTACAACTTGAGGCCTTTTACATCATCAAATACATACAGAGTTTTAAAATATGGTACATTTAATTTGGTTGAAAAATATGTTGTTCTCTATATTTTTAAATGTTTTTTTTTAGTCTGAATTTGTATTTATTTATTCTTAAAAGTTGCTTCAAATGTGGAATTGGAATACATACAAATAACAATATAATTTAATTAAAAAAATACTTAGAAACTTGATTTGATAAGAAAAAAAAAGAATAGATTTTTAACTGAAGTATTAAGTGCTCTTAGAATTCATAAATGACGTCTTTTATTTTTTTGTAAAAGAGGAAAAGTGAAGATATGATTAAACAATTTCTTACTTCTTACTTGTGTCTAATACCTTTTAAGGGCAAATAAGTTATTTTTATACCTTTGTTGCACAATATTAAACATAATTAAGGAAGGGGGCCAAAGGTAATACTTATTGAGAAAAAATTGATTGGTAGTGAAGTAAAACAAATTACATAGTGAATCAAAATATAATCACATTACATTGAAAACAAATTATTACTAAAGATATGTAGCAATGAAAATGAGTCTTATCTATGAATATTTCCGCTCTTTACCTTACATGTGTGTCAAGTCAACAAGAAAGGAAGTTTTTTTTAAATATTGAAAAGGAGAAAATCCACTTGTAAGTTTTTTTTACTTCATAAATATAACAGCCAAATATTTTGTAGTCATTTTAAGAACTATTCTGCACGATTTTTGCTAAAATGTCACTTTATATCAAGAAATCAAGGAATGCCGTCTATCCAATAGAGCAATCGGATAAATATTATGACTGCACAAGGAGCCGATATGATCCCATAAAGAACGTCCATCTTTTTCATAGACCCAGAGATTTATTTACTTGCACTTGGCTAAAACTAGTTCATTTGTTTAAAAACTATAAAGAATCTACTTAATGCTGAGCATGAATCATAGTAATAGTAATTACATAGTCAGAAAGACCAGATGTTTTTTATTCTTGATTGTGGCCGGTATTTTTTCCTTATAATTAAGTTGCAATTATTATTAAAGCCATTATTTAATTAATGAAAATATACTATTATTACAAACAAAAGAGAATGTCTTCAAGAATAATATGAGTGCAGTTCACACTCATTTTGAAATATTTTGGATAAACCGTATTTCTTGTTGACGTGACACATGTGTTAACTTGTACAACTCATAGAATTGAATAGCAACTTTGATATATATTACAAATTTGGCGAGTCACTTCAATTGATATCCTTGTATCCATGCATGTATTAGGTCCACCATTTCTACTCTTTTTTTTTTTTTTCAATTTATGCCCCCTATGAGTATTTTTATTCTCTTGTCCATACAAATTGAATAATGATGAAAATATACATATACATATGTATGTTTATTACGAAGCTAGACAACATATGTGTGTAGTTAAAACGCAGTGCGTTCAAGTAGCATATGCTTTTTTATTTGTATGTAAGTATGTATCAATCATTTTTCGCTCTATGTACATCATTTCAACCTAATTAATTAATAATGCTTTTTCAATATCATTTATTGCAACTATATGTTCATATTTATTTGAATACGTGATCTCCTTAGGATATAATTTATCTAATATTAAAACATACAAATAGTAAAGTATCTGGATTTCCTAAAAAACATTCATCAATTAAGTGTGTGTATGTAAATCGATTAAGGATTCACAAAGTTAATTTATAATTAATCAGACACATATCTCTTCATATTTTTGCTACATGTGGATAAAAAAAAAAGACAAAAAAGACAGACAAACCGTCACGTATTATCATAATATATTATTAACATTCTGGTTGCTATTTCTAATTAAATTTTGTGAAACTGTCACGTATATATTAGATTATAAGGGGGGAAAAAACGTTAGTCGTAGGAAATTATTGTGTTCACCTTTTTCTGCTTATATTTAGTGCATGTTGATCCATGTTTTAAAACAAAAAAATAAAAATAAAAAGTTATTTTTATCATGTCTGTAAAGTTTATAATTTGTGAGTGTTGTATTCTAGATCAGTTTTTTTTTTACATATTGCATGTAGCCTAATAAAAATATCTCATTTAATCAAATATGTCCTTTTGAAGGCACTCTTCTAAAAAGTTAAAGGAACTTTTTGTAGCTCTTTATGAGTATGCAGATATACAGCTAATCAACCTATCAATCAAAAATATTTTGAGTTTGTTATATTGTATAAGTAGAGTGCGTTCGATGAAACTGTGAACAATTTGCACGGGGAATAACTTAAACAGCTTGTGCAAAAATGAATAACTGGGACTCATTGAAATGTATGCATAAGATAGATGATTAACAATTCAAAATGGTGGCACTCATCCAGACGACAGGTCCCATAATTTTGAATAAAATTTGATACACCTTTCATAGATGGAGCAACGAGCATTCGGAGAAGAAGATAGAAAGAGAAAAATCCCTCGGGGGTGAAGGGAAAATAAGTCTTGGGATCCGTATCCATGCTTCTACGCCTCTGCAAGGAGCAGAATGTAATAATCAGTGACGTGAGATAATACAATCAATCCCATGGATTCCTTCAATCTCGAATTCACGATCCTAAGTTCTTTTCTCCAGATTCTAGCCCAAACCAAGAGATACTTTGGAGTCTCTCCCAGTTCGAGGGGCTCCAACTCATCGTGTCCCTGAATCATCAATTATTATTCTCTCGGGTTGTCTGCTTCTATTTCGGACTCGTGATTTTCGAATCACCACTTCCAATGCGATCCCATGTCAATTAATATAAGAATCATGACATTTGGGACTCTTCCATTTCAAGATCTATATTATCGTGATTATATGATCCATTAATTATGGAGTATTGAATCAGAACATTCCACAGTTTTATTTATTTGTCACATTATATCATTATTCATAGGCTCTTTGCATCCATTCTGATGAATAAATAATCTTTTAATGAAAGACTTGAAATTTGAGGCTTAAACCTGAAACCTGAACTTAATACCAAGAATTTATGATTCACACTCAAAATTGTTACTCCCATTTTGAAAATTGAAATCTTTAATTTTGTCGTTATGAATACAAAGCTCTAAACTCAAGGAAGAAGTAGACACAACATTAAAAAAGAAATAAAAATATTTTATATTGGCATGTCAATGAGGGCCAATTAAACAACTGCCATTAAAACACCAACATATTGGGTGTCCCCAAAAAAATGTATACAGGTTGTAATTATTTGTAAACTTGGTATGGAATTAAATTTCAAAATCATCTGACTATTACGTTATGCAACGTTGTCATTCGAAAAGTTATATTCTGTGTTTATTATGCTCTTAATGTCGATAATTTAGTATAACGAGTGGTATTTAGAAATGCCCATTTTTCAACAAAGATTGTGAAGAGTCATGAGGCAACTACATTCAAGTTCAAAAGGGTCCATAGACCACCATAATTGCCCCTATTAGGGACTTGAGAATCCACGTGTTACTGTGTAATCAATTGATAATTAACGCTTCCCAATATAAAGGATATTGTTTCACAATGTCTTCAACTCTACTGCTTGGCGTAGTCAGAAGAGTCTGAATCAAAATGAGCGTCAGTTGTAGAACATGCAGTTGAAAAAAAAAACCAATGAAATAGTTCTTGTAAATATTTTTACATTTTAAAATAATAAAAATTTAATTATATATCAAATTTACAAAAATATTTCTAATATTATATGTATTCCTTTTTTTGAGGGACACCCCGTAGATTCAAAAAAACATAATTTTACTTCACTCAACCTAGAATTTGAAATTTTATTATAAACAAGACTCCTTAAAATGATTAAATTTGGTCTATTTAAATCAAATTAAAGACATTCAAACCCATATAGACTGTTCTAATTTGGATGTACATAGGTGTCAACATGAACAAATAACTTCTTCTTTAATAAATATATACAGCTTCAAAACTACAATAACACTCAAAAACAATTCCAAACTCAGAGTGATCTGGACCGTCAATCTAAAGTCCTAGGAATTTCCAATTATAAAACTCTCTGTATCTATTTATTTTTAAGTATATTTTTTATTTTTTTTACTCCTTCCAGTGCTTGCTCAAAATGCAATTGTTTATTTATGTAAGCACGAAATGTCACCTTTTTGCTCAAACACACTGTATGAATGAATAAAATCTAATGTTTATGAAACTTATGTAAAAAAAAAACAACACATGGTAAGCACATTCCGAACTTATTTATAAATTCACAAATGATGACTTTGTATAAATTTTAAAGTCACATTTCTGCGTATAATATATTTATTAATAAATGCATTCAATTAGAACTTTAAGGCTGATTAAAAAGAAAAGTCGATATTTTTTTTTTATTACAATAAAGCATGATAAAAAGGAAGTTATAGAATAGAGCATACATACATGTGTTCTACTAATAAAATAAATACCTTACTGTAAAGTTAGTATATAGAACCACAAAAATAAAAATAATAATCGTTATCATTTTTCGAGTCATTAAGTATCTCTCTATTTCATCATTCGCATGGATTGATTAGGTTACTACCATATACCTATATGGCCATTATTTAAATCTCAATTGAATTACATTGATGGATGTATAAGTATAAGTAAATCATTTTTATAGATAGTCATTTCATATAGTACATATGTATGTATCTAGTTGGAAAGCAGATTTATAAGCCTTCTAAATATATAATCAATAAAAATATGTTAATTGAACACCAAATTGAATTTATTTAGAGACTAGGCGTTCCTACCAACACAAGTCCCTGGATATACAGGCACTTGAAGTAAAATAAAACCGGCAATAGTATCGATACAAACTATGTCAAGTATTCCTTGAGGTCTATAATTACACTGATCTACAGTCAAAAATCCTACAGGGTATAAGTATAATAAAAGTTATTCAGCTTTGCACCCTGATTTCAGATCTGTAATCTTTTTTTTTTTCGAGAGTCATACGGTTTTTTAGAAATCGAACCCTTCTTTTTTATCTTCATTGGTCCATTTTCCAACATCATCTTCAATATAAGTCTAGAAGGATACTCATTTTGGACATTTAAAAATAAGGATCCTCTAATGTATTTAATGAAGATTCCATTTCCAGTCTTTGTTTTGACCTAAAAGGACTCCTAGGGGCGTAGGGTGCAGGAGTAGGCCCAAAAGTCGGCCAAATGGTATGTGCTTAAATTACTCCTTGAATATTACATGAAATGTATTAATAAGTAATTCATTAAAGAGCTGAGACCCACAGCTTTCAAACGAGATGTCAAACGCCCGATAACCAACTCCTCAACCAAGAAGAAATCGTTCATCTAAATGTGTAAATTAGTATTCAATTTCGATCAAAATTCACTATAAATCAAAGATTCAGGGTAGAGCTACTAAAAAACAACTTGCAGCCACCCCCTAATCCCTCCAGCTAAAAATGGCTTTTTACGGCCCTTTGATATAAAGTAGAAGGTTTTTTATTTTTTAGATCAGGTTTTAAAATATTGTCAATGCCAACCATTTTGTCTATTGTATTCTTATTTGTAAGTTTAATAATTATTAGTAAGAAAGAATGAATTAGACTTTTATAACTTGACTTATTTCTAACAAAATTTAATGTCCTTCTCAAATATAAGCACAAATATTATGTAAAGTAACTGAATCCTAATAAAAAGTAATGCTCAGCTCATAAAGTCATTTTTTTAAAGATTTTAATCTGAAAAAAATTAATAAACCCATTTTTTATTTTGTTTTCAATTTAGGAATGATTGATGTTTTTTGACATTTTAAATAATTCATATTTCACACTAAAAAGTGTATATGTTTTCAAAGGCTTCATTTCAGTAGTAATATTTAGTTATTTTTAATTTTTTGTTGCAAAAGTTATTTAGTAATTAAGTAGATCAACTCACAAGAATTCCGTACAAATAAATGACAAACTACAAAATACAAACTTAAATAAGAAAACTAAGGAAATGGGATACATATATTATTAAATTTGCATAAGTCGTGTAATTTTAGCTCTAAAAATAGAATCTAATTTAAAATGCTGTAAAACTCTACCTTGTATCTTTCTAAACTAAATTTAAGCTTAAACTATAAGACATATCTCATAGCAGGGTGTTTTTATTAGTGTTGGATTGGTCCTAGAACTGTGTTCCTAATCAGTTTTTCTTCAACCTCCTTCTTAGTCTGTGTTTTTATAATGGGTCCAATCTTTTTTACCTATTCAACAGTCTTTGCACAAATTAGTCAGTCCTAAATAATACATTAAAAACAAAGACTACTAAATAAAAGCTACTGAAACTTCAACAACTGAAACTACGTTGTACAAATATGTATTAACATAGAATACCTGACCGGTTCTAGGACTAATAAAATTAATCAGGATAGGATTGAAAGGACGGATTCTTTATATTCTTTGTAGACTGATCCAACACTAGTTTTTCTATGATAAGTCAGAAGTAGTTACACTTTTTACTCTTACACGTAATGGATGAACATAATGTAATATGAAATATAAGTTAAAAATTTTTATATTTGACTGTCCCTTTAAGGGAAATATTGAGTTTGCTCCTCGACAAAAAAACCTAAAGATATCACAATTGTGTCCAACTCACGATAAATTGATTCATTATATAATTATTCCTTCCTTTTTTTTAGACTAATATCACATCTATCAAAAGATCACTTATTTGGATTTGCCAAATCAGCCCCAAAAAATATATTTATGAGAGGCTCTCCTTGCTTGACCTTTATTTTCATCATTGGTAAAGTGATAACTTCATACTTATTATATCTGATGTTATATGTAATAAAACGCGATGGGAATAGAATAGTTTGTACTTCAATGAAACAAAAGTAACAATGAAAATAACTTATTTAATTTACATCTCAATTCAAATGTCAATCATAAATATTTAATTTGAGGCTATGAACGTTCTACTTTTATATCTGACATAGATGTCCTTTCTTTTTTTTTTAAATTCATATAATTGATTCATTAATAGCTTTTCACTATAGATATATAATATATGTATGTATATGCATCGTGGAAAAACTTTAATGAATAGCGTTTTGTCATCCGTGTATGCATATACTTGGACTTTCAAAAGGGGTTTAATTTGATCGGTCCATTGACAATTTAATAAATACATATAAATAAATAAAATGATTAATGTCTTGTTATATTTACATTTGCTAAGAAAGTATCAAATGAGACTTTCCCAATTATGAAACTCTCTGCATAGGGAGATGAAAGCAATGCCATTCCTGTCCCTTATTAAACTTAAAGAATAGAATGAGGCAAATGAATTTTTCTTACAGGATTACATACAAGATTGATTCTGTAAAAATTAGAAGCTATTGAATATTCACTTCGAAGCCCAATAAATTTGTAACTTATTGAATAAGTTTTTTTAGAAAGCTACAAATTTGTTCCTCAAATAATTTTACGACATGAGTCCTATTTTGATTCTTTTCTATAATAACTTAAGAGAAACAATCAATAGAGTTTGAAAAATGGGAGAATGGAGCCTTTTTACGTGATGTCATCATTGAAAAAATCCGCAGTGCATTTAGACTTTGTCATAATAGAACCCACAAATAAATGGACTTATTTTTAATTTTCACCATCATTCAAAAACCAATATCAGGGCCATACAATATCTTTTTGACATATAGGTATATATTTTTAGACTCGTATCTATTTATAGTGTCAGTATATTAAGGACTACAATAATTGCAATAATAAGATATTTATGCTTGACTATTCTACTTTTCTGGTTCCGAATTGATCCAAAAGAAAATCAAATTTCATTAGAACTGTTTGCACCAATTATAAATTTGATTTTAAACCTAAAGATCCCTACTTCTTCTCATTAGTATCAAGTCGTATTCAGTGCAGTAGCTCAAAAAAGTTTTTTTTAGTGAAAAATATGCCCATACATAAATACATATATCAACTATATACCTTCAACATGGCGTCACTTGTATGTATGTATTATGCAATTTGTGCTATCTAATAGAAGATATTTTTTTTTTTCATTTCGAAGTTATCCTCATTTTTTTTTTTTGGGGGGGGGGGGCAACCCACATGTATGTACATAACTACATATAGTTATGCATAAAAATGTACAAATTACATAGACTTAAGACTCTCATAAATCATGCAAGTATAAAAAAAATGACCCAAATGTAATCTGTCAAGCAAATTGTAAAATATTAAATGCAATTACGAATATAAATTATACATTTTCTTTATTCCTTCAATATATATATATATGTATATATATATAAAAGTAAGACTGTCACATGCTGATGATTAGTAGCAGAGATGGGAATAATGGAAGGTTACTTTTTTTTTTCTTTTTTTTTTAGTAAGGGGGTAACATATTTGATTACTTTCCGTTACGTTAAAGCGCCATTATGCAAGAAAAGCACACACAAAAAAAACTAACAATTTTACTCTTAGTCGTTCCTTGAGTTTCATCTCTGATGATTTAGTATGTTATAAACTCAATCCTTGCTTTCCTTTCTGAATACTAACACTTTTAATTTAGTGTATGTATGGCTATATTTAAGAAAGGCTCAGACTCAAAGTTATTTTACTTTTTTAACTTTGTTTTTCTTTAGAGAGTAAAAAAATAAATTAACTTTTTTAAGGCAATGGGCTTGTTATTATTACGAGTAAATTTTTATTTTTACTATTAAGTAAAGGCATTACTTTTTAGATAAGTAACTAGTAGTACTAAAGTATTGACTACTCTTTCCAAGTAAAGTCCTTTCAATTGATTCATCTGTATCCTTTATTTGTGTCAAAACCCTGTACATTATGTAATAATTCACGTGTTAAAAAGCACACACTTTGTGTTTATATATGTATAAATCCTTTAAAATTATCTTAGAGTGTATTATCTATTAGATTTTACTTTTTTAAAAGAAAATGTATACGAGCCGTCTTATTTTATTTTTGGAATTGGCATAATGATGCAATAAATAAATTTTACTAGAAATTTGTTACGGAAACAAAAGGTCAATTATGTAATTATATTGAGAAAAGCATTTTTTTTTTTGCTAAGAGGAAAAAAAACATACAAAGTTAATCAAAAAAAGTTATTTCTTCATATTGAAAATGATTGTGGTTAGTTAGGGAATTAATTTCTAAGGACTTCCCGCATTTTAATTTTAAAACATTAAAACAACACTTTTCCCTTCCCTTCTTTTTGGTATTGTATGTGTTATGAGAAAACTCTGAAAACGAAGGTATCTTTTTTGTTACATTAGAAAGAAGTAATTAGATTAAAATAAATTGTAGCAATTCTCATCCGTTAGAAAAGCTACCCATGTAATTCACAATGTCTTCTATTTTTTACTAGAAAACGTGTTGGGCAACAGTTGAAAGTCAGAATACGTGAAGTCCTTTCAAATTACATTCATTCAGAGAATATTAACGACATTGAAATATGTAAGTGGGAACCAGTTTTCTTCTTCTTTTTTTTTTTTTAATGGAGAAGGTTGAAACAATTTTGTCGTGTGACAAAGTGCTGCCATCTGTAGAGCTCAATATGAACTTTCTTCACTTATAGCTACTTTATGAAACATTTATTCTTAATACTTTTAAGCATATCACCACATGTTAAAAATTCTCTTCGTAAACTTTTGCATAATTGTATTTACTTCATCCTTCATATTTATTCACATAATCTGTATACTTTATTTTACTAATTATTATTATTTTAACCTTTTTTGTAAATTGAATAATACAGGAACATATCAACATAAATTGGAACAAAAAAAATCTTTGTCATAAATTTATAGAATAAAATTATTTCTTTAATGAAATGACGTAATACAAGCTATGTTAAGCATATACTTAAATAGAGTGTTTAATAGGTAAATACTGAATTGTCATAGGAAGTCTAAATCTACAACTTAGAAGTTGCAACTTGTACAAAACACATTTATGAAAATATAATTTTAAACGTAGACAAAATAAGATTCATCTATGCATATGGAGTGAGTAATCAGCTAATAGGAGGTGTGCTTTTTAAAAAACTTTGATTTATGCTTCTCATTCTGAGAAAAGACCACTTGGGACTCGTTGCTTTTGGCTCATTTAAAAAAAAAGTTTTGAACTTTAAAAGGGATTTGTAATGAATTTAAATAATTTCCCTTCAACAATTTTGTCTCTTTTTCTTGTTAAAAGAAGATGCACTCTTGAAATCATCTTTGGTTGTTTCATTACGGAAGGTGTTGGATCAGTCCTAGGACTGAATTCCGTATCGATCTTTTTTCTTCCTCTTTTCCGTTCCCTCTTTCCAGCGAGGACAAGGATAAAATCAACAAAAACACTATCTATGTCTGAATAGCATTTGAAGTCTATTTCGTTTTTGTCCCCAACGAAAAGAGGGGGTGGAAAAGAAGAAGACGAAAAAAAAACACCACTGATGAGGAATTCAACTCTAAGACTGATCCAATTCTATCTATGGAACATATCCCAGAGTTTGAAAAGATCTGTATACAGCATAAAATAATGAATAAAAGTGTTCTATCCCTTAATTCATTTTGACTCTTATATTCTCTTAAATTATAAGATAAGTCCATTTAAGAAGTAGATTTGTATCATCAACACTTATAAACTTTACACGTTAATGAAAGTCCTAATATCATTTAATTTTTTTGACCCTCTGTTGTGAAGGGGGGAGGGGGGGTCGGAGGGTCAAACCTTTTTTTATCTTATTAAATCATTATATGTGTGTAACTACATACATAATTACTTACATTTTTCTTTGTCTGGAAAACTTTTACCTCCTCCATTTTAAATACATGGATCTATGTGTCCATATATCGTTTTCCCTTTCGTCTTGATGTTGTTAAGTAAATGAAGATAAATGTCCTTGGTAAAGTAAAGATAAATGAGAAAATGACAAAAGTCGTTGGCTCACTATCAGCTATTATTATTTTTCTTCCCTTTCTCCTTTTTTTTAATATTCCTTTAATTAAAGGTACCGTCTGCTAATATTCAGCTCCTTCTTCTTCTTCTTCTTCTTTATCGTTTTATTTTTCTTCTTTACCTACAAAATTAATTTATACAAGAACATATATATTAGACATACATTATAGTACAACAATTATTCATATTTTTTTATCTTTTTTTTTTTTTTTTTTTTTGGGGTGGGTTCACGTTTCAAGTATCCTGATTTGGATACAAAGAAATAAAGAAGAAAATGTGTGAAAATTTTTTGAGTGATACTTTATGAAATAGGATAATAATATATACAAACATCTTTGTACTATGATGACTGCTCAAGCTTCCCATTGGTAAATAGACGTAAATGTATAATTTATATGGCTATATAATAATATTTTCGTGACCCCTAAATAAATTCTTAGTCCAATTCATTCCCTGCAAAATTCATAGCCATTCATAGTATGAGGAATGTTTTTTTAATGCCATATGATTATATTGTTTTTTAAGCCATTCAACCTCAGTTACTACAACTCAGGATAAATTTGGGTCCAATGAAGTAAAAGACTATGACAAATTTTAGTTTAAATTGAGCTTACTTATTTATGTTTGTAAAATATTCCTTCCAAATTTAACTACTTTTTCTAAAATGAGTAAACTTATGATGTCACAGATGGATTTTAAGTCGAGTAGGTGCAACTGTGTACAGCACTATGAAATTCATATATATCCTGATTCTCCATCAAATTATTTGTACATTACAAAAGCTTTTTTTTATAAAATAGTATTCATATATTGCTACATATAATTCCCTATATTTTATCTCTTGTAATTCAAAAATGCTCTAAAAGAAATTCTTAGACACACAAAAAAAAATCATAAATAATTTACAAACAGCCATGTATGTATACCTAATCTCCGCAAAGTCTCATATCTATATATAAATATTATAATAATAGGCTGTCAAATATCTCCCTTCCACTTTTTTGCTCTTTTGTAGGTTATGTCAAGACCTTTCAAATGATGTATAGTATTGCCAGATGCAAGCTCTGTAGCGCTTTGTACACAGCCTCAAAGTTCAAAAGACAAAAAGGGTGAAGGGAGATATTTGACAATCTTATTCATAAATTATAGCTACCTATGTGCTCATGTAAATTAAATAACAATATATTGAGTCATATTTATACTTAAAAAATTGAAATATGTACTATCAATGATATCATCTTATACTTTTTGCTTAAATAACTGCCTTCTACTTGTATTTAAAATGTCATTAGACAAAATACAAAATATTTTTTTTTGGTTATTTTTTGAAGATAAAACAAAAACAAATATGTACAATCAGTATGGGTGACAATGTGGAATTTATTCTTTCTTTAATGGCTCTCAATGCTTTTTCTTACTTCAATAAATTTGTCAAATATCATTTCACGCTTAACACGTCTTGCTTATGCATTTCAATATCTCATCATTATAAGTACTTATAAAACCCTCGCCACTATAATTATGCCGGCAAAAATGGTCTGTTTTTTTAGATGTCTGGCTTTTATATTTGTGTGTGTGTGTGTGTCTATTATGGTAGACATAATGAACAATGAATCCCAATGGGGAAGGTATTATTATTATTATTATTATTATTATTCATAAATGATTATGTATGAATCTTTGTATATTCATATACATGAATAACAAATATATGTATACAGTAAGGCCTTGGCATTACGAGCATCCTCTATGTTTGACAAGTGCTGCTCGTAATTCACGACCTACTTAAAAATTTTCTTAGATGTAAAACATGCAAATAAAACAACTTTAGATGGTAAAACATATCATGAACGTATTTAGCTATAAAAAGCTAACCAAATGGTTTTTGCATGGAATAAAATGCGCTGTTTGTATTTTGGAAGTGACTAAAAGAATGGAAACGCTTTAAGAAAGAACTCAATTAAAATATCTGAGTACAATTTCCTTAACAAAGTTTCCCTTCTATTTTAATAATAATGCACCTATGTACAACTACTTTGACCTTTTAATACTTGAAGCGACTTGATTGATAGGCTATCAGTATAGGTAAAGAGTAAAATAGTGGTGTGAGTGGTCAAGACTATGTACATCGCAGGAGATCAAAAAGACTTTGATTGATATATACCAAGATGATAGCAAGACTTATAGGAATCAAAACTAGGTCAAGGCCAAGGAAAAAAACAAAACAAATTTCAATATTATATTTCTTAATTCTGGGCCTTGAAATCGAAACTCAGACTTTGAAGGAGTTAATGCCAAGATACTACAAAGGCATTGAGCGATTAAAACCAAACCAGGACCTACAAAAAATCTTGGTCTTTAGACCAAGATTTATATCAAGAACCCTATTCATCTCAAAATTCATTGATGATTGATCAATTGTCATCAATTGCTTATTATGACTTCATCACGTATGCGAGTTGATGAGGGCCTCAAAATTGTTTTTGTAGATTGCTAACATATGTAGCTCTGTGTGTGTTGTTAAACAAAACAGTGCGTATAAAAGATGATATCGTAATTTATGAATGACCCCTGAGTCATTCTTCTACCTATGTACATATAAATATCCTTTTCGGAAAGGGGAAATAAGTGATCTATGAATAAGTCTTTTCATCCATTAGAACTTAAGCGCCTTCATCATATTTATTTGTTTCATATGAGTTTCTTCAATCCTTGTAACTTAATCATAAAAAGTAGTGAGTGAGTGTATGTATGTACATATTGTTTTTCCTTTGATTTCTCAAGAGACATATCCATCATTATCCTTTTCATTTGATGATTAAGTCTCCTCTACTAATCTCTTACTACCTACATTTTATAATATAATCAAGGATATATAAGGAGGTGAAGGAGGGAGGGGGAAAGAATGAAAGAAAGAAAGCATAGCCCAAAAACAAAAAAATACTTAAGTGAGCATCCAATTTTCATATATTTATTTATTTATTTATGTCGTCTATTAACTCCAATGTTACTCTACCACAAAATTAAACCTTTAATTACAGAGTCTATTGATTAAAATCAAGTTTGTAAAAAGGTACTCTGTTTATTTTAGATTACAAGTATGTACTTGCAATTTTGGACCACATATTATTTAATAATGTGGGTATATATGGATCTGCAATTTACATATATACTTGCATATATATGTATGAAGATAAATATACTAAATTAACATTTACAAAAAAAAAAAAAAATTAGTAGTAGTGAATACATAGATAAAAATATTATTTTTTTTTTTGCACGTAAATATGCAAAAAACGCTATGTACATATATATATATATATATATATATATATATATATATATATATAGATATCTTTATCCTTTGATTAAAGATTAAACATTGAGCATATTTTTGTAAAATCTAAAAATAAAACTCTGAGAAAGATAAAGTTTAAAACAAAGGCAAGATCAATGATGGCGTTTGAAACAAGGAACTTTGAGCCATTAACAATGTTACGTATTTAATAACTTTATTTTCGTTTAGGTTGATATTAATAATTACATGAGTCTCATCCTCTCTGATATTTCTTTCATTAGCCCTGAATTCATTGCTTTGTATCAAGTGCGTTTGTTTTCAATATATACATACAAATATTATATATTACAGGTTACCAATGGTTAGATTGATCAACGACCGCTGGGAATCTTCTTCATTTTTTTTTTTTTCAATAAATCTAACATGTGACCAAAGTAACAAATTACCATATATTAGTATAAATTGTATACAAATATAGATACTTAGAGAAGTGAAATCAGAATAATTCCTAGTGTATGTGTGTAGATATCACAGTTTAAATACCATAAAACGTAACTAGTAGAGCCACCACTTACTAATAGAACTACGTCACATGTAGTAAACGTTAAAATATTCTGCACACTACGTAAAATAATTGCAATATAATAAATCCACTATTTGTTTCGCGTAAAAATCGGAGTTTTCATCTATTTAGTTTTCCAAAAAATTTCAGAAACATGCCTGGGAAAAAGAGTATCTAAAACAACACGTTTATAATATATAATAAATCTACAAATAATTGTCATATTAAGCTCCCCGTTTCACGCTTGATGAAATTTGCTCTGGAGCAAAAATACTGAGTAGAAGATAGCTGGAATCAAAAGGAAAGGAATACATTTATTGATCAGGGTAGTTAACTATTTAGTAACACGTCAAGGTCTAAGTATTAGAATGAAAAGTATATTTTGATGATGACTTATGTAATTCAAAAGCTCCTTACATTCAATTACGTAGAAGGTAAAAAATACTTTTCATCACTTAGCGACATAACAACTGTATGTAGTTAAATATGATGTTACTATGTATTTATTTATTTATTTTTCACCAGAGCTAATAATCATACAGTCAACTGATTTTAAAAAAAATCATATCTTGCTAATAGAGAATCTAACTGTCAACCGATTTAATCTACTTTTTCCTTTATCACGTTAACTTAACCATTTCACTTCTTTTAGAGGCCCTATAATCCGTCAATAGATGATTATTTTTATTTCTTTTGCTAACAAACAGCTCTGAGACAAAAAAAAATATATTTTGCTACATCATAGTAAAAGTAAAAAAGAAGCACTGTGGTTGGTCAGTATGTACATATTGCTTCTTCTCATTATGGGACATTTTCTCCTCTCTTACAATTAGACAAGGATAAGAGAGGAAGCATTGATTTACCTTTTGACTCTAGAACACTTGACTTCTTATGTGTCAAGTCAACAAGAAACCAAGTTTGTTTTCAAATATTGAAAAGGAGAAAATCCAATTTTTAAGTGTATTTATACTTCATAAATATAACGACCAAATATTCTGGAGTCATTTTAAGACCTATTGCGCATGGTTTTTACTAAAATATCTCTTTTAATCAAGAAACCAAGGATTGTTGTCTAGCCAATAGAGCAATTGGATAAATGTGCCGACTGCACATAGAGCCGATATGGTCCCTGAAAGAACGTCCATCTTTTTCATAGCCCCAGAGCTTTATTTAGTGGCAGTTGGTTTTTTCCTATAGTTAAGTTGCAATTATTATTGAAGTCATTATTTAATTATGTAATCGAAATAACCTATTAATACAAACGAAAGAGAATGTCTTCAAGAATATGAGGGTAGTTATAACTCATTTTTGAAATATTTCAGAATATAAACTTGGTTTCCTGTTGACTTGACACATATATAGCTTTTAAATTTGTATACTACAAAACCTTTTATTACTTATGACTGGACTCTGACGTCATCATATTATGCTCTATTAAGTTTTACCACTTTTGCCGTTTAACCAATTAGCAAATCATGCGGTATGCCATTTATATTTTAAAGGCAGTTAACTTAGGAACACCAGAGTTCCTAATCATATGTATGTATATGTAACCATACTTTTCTAAATACATACATACTTTGTTACAGAGTTATTTATGTTTAATTTAATGCAGTCGCTTCTAGCAAAAGAATTAAAACCTCTTTTGTGGACTTCTTATAACAACTTACTTACTTACTTATATAATAACATAATAAATGTATAGTATGTACATACATTATGTTATTAGAGCAAAATAAAACATTTTCACTCAAGGTGAACAACATCACCGACAAAACAACATGAACGAACCATTTAAAAAAAAAAACCATGTACAATTAGCCCGTATGGAAAAGTATTCTAGCGAAGAATGGAATGAAGGCAGATATTGCCTTGGAGTTGAGTAAATATATAGGTAGGTAGAGTATAAAATATAAAGCCAAATGGATATGTTCCAATCCTTTTTATGTACCTTCCTTCTTCATGCATCTAATGAAACAAAACAACAAACAGGGCCTAAATAATAACAAAACACAAACAAAAAAAAAAAAAAAAAAGAAGACAATAAACTACAAATGTTACATCATTATTTCTCAAATACAGCAAAATAATAATAACACTATGAGATATGAATATGTAACAACCGCACAAGGAACGGTGTTTTTTTTTTTTTCCTTCTTGTATTATTTTTATAATTAATGAAAATATTCCATTAGAGAAATTTTGTACGTTTGTTTATGACCTATAAATTTTTTTTTCTTTTTTAGAATGCTCCTTGCTTTATTCCTGATATGCTTTTTATTACTTATATGTTTGTTACTTATATTTTTATGCCCTACTAGTGATGTGTGTGTGTGTGTGTTCAAGACCCACTCCTACCTGAGATTAAGGCACTATGAGAAAACTATGGAAGTCGACACTTTGCCGAGACTAAGGGACAAGAACACAAGATTTGGAGGAAATATTAGGTAATACTGACTTGTTCGTCGTGAATGAAAACACGATTTAAGAAATTTAAATCTACATACTCCAGATCATATTCACTGAATACGGTCAAAAGGTAATATTCCAGTACTGTGGATGATACTAAATAAGCCACATTGTTCTAACACTTATTTAATCTTTAATCCAATCAAATAGCAAATTACATAAACAAATCCTCGATTGATTGTATAGTTTCTTATTGTTAGATGCAAATATGCCTGTTAACAGCTTTTAAGATTCGAGCATTATCAGGTCATTAAATAATTCCAGTAGCCTCATTTTTTACCTTTCTTGTGATGAGTCAAAGCCAAGATTTTGAGACCAAGGTCGACATCAGAGTTTTAAGGGATAAAATCAAGACTTTGAAGTGAAAGCCAATACCAAAGGTATAAAAACCACCAAGACGCAGACTTTGAGTGATCATTACTTAGACGAGACCCAGACCATCAAAAGTTGATTTTGAGACCGGTTTCTACATATAACCACATCACTAATATCTACAATTATAAAATTGTCTATACATATATGTGAGTATTTATTTAAATATGTAAGAACTTTTATTTCTTCTCAAGAAGGGACATAAGAACGAATCCTTATATATGTACAACTGATGTTGTTGTAGAACTAAATTTGCAACACGTTCGTAGTCACAGTTCAATCTTTAAAAGAACAAACAAAAAAACAAAAAAAAAAGAGTGTTTAGTTTGAATGTCTTGATCTTGAAAAATCATTTCGGAGTCATATAAATGGTCAATCCAAAAGTTACATTTAACTTTTGTTAAGTGGTCAATTTTTGAGAAAGTTTATTAGTCAGAGTGTTTTTCCCCTCTCTTATGAACATTCAAAATGATTCAAAAAATGATTGAATCCACAAATACATACATAAATCATGTTCTTGACCAATCGCATAAAATGTAGTTTTTTTTCTATTTTTGTATTACTAAAGACTCCAGAATCATTTCATATTACACAAAGCAGAAACTCTCATCCTCTACTCAGTAGATATATTTTTGCTTAATGAGAATGTATTTATATATATTGTCAGAGCTAGATTATTTGCTGAAGATTAACCCAATAAATATATCTTGAGAGTTGACATAAAAAAAATGATTATAATCAGAGCCAATAACAGCTCATTTAGAAAGTAATTCAACTATGAAGTATATGTATAAAAACACAACGCAGTAGGAGACAGTCTATGAATGTACAAAGATATCAAGGTTATTGGACCAAGGTGTACATAAATCAAAGCTTTATTTACCATCAATTGTATAACGACTTGATTTTATAGAAAATACCAGGAAGGTATACCTAAAATCACAATTTTATTCAATAAGAATGGCAAATTCCTAAATGTTATTTTATTTCTTGTTCCATACAAAATTAGGTAAAATAGAGAAATTCATTTGAATTTGGTCCTTTCTAACATAATAAAAAACAATTTTACAAAGTAAAGGTTAGTAATTAATTTATGACATACAAAACTTATCAAATAACTTACCTCGTTTATGAAAATACTCTCTGCAATGTTGGAGTAACTTAAAACACTGGGGACTCAAACAAATAAAAAGACAAAATGTTCCTCAACTATCAGAGTATTTAATGATTTCGAGTGTCGTCAACTTAAAGCATTGCCATAATCAGTCGTTCATACTAAATGAGCCTCAAATGGCCTCAAATTTCAAGTTTGAATAAATTTATATGATTCATTATTGGTTGCATGTTTAAAGACCATTTCATGGAGTGAGGAAGTTTTGATTAGTAAAGTTGCTTAAATATATTTAAGTTTAAGAAATGAGGGAAAAATAGCATTCTTGATTTGATTTATATTGAACTGTGTGTGTATATTTTTCATTATAGTGTTTGTTTCTGCAATAAATAATCGTAGTTGATAGGGATCTATTTATAAAAGTAATTAGCCAAAAACCATTACTAATGTTTTGCTATGAAAATAACAGTCTCTGATATAAAAAAAGTTAACATTTCAGCATGATTGAGAACTAAGAAAGTTAAAAAAAAAAATAAAAGTTCAAGGCTGAAATTTGCAAAATAGTATGTAGCAACTTTTTATTCATCTCCTTCATAAAGTAATTTAACCTCACAACCCCTTAGTATCAAAAAAAAAAAAAAAAAAAAAAAAAAAGCCAGCAATTTTATTAAAAAGTGTATGCTGTTCCATAAATTTATTCATTCACAGAACTTGTTACTTTTTGCACTTCTTAAAATAGAAGTACAGATATGTGTGAAAACATTAAAGTTTTTTTTCTAAAAAAGTGCAATTTTCTTTACTATAACAATATTGAGGTCATCCATTCAATAATTATAATTATTATATATAGTTCTTTGTATACAATTTATTAAATTCACAAGCTTATACATAAGCTTGACAAATAATTAATTAATTTAATCATCCATTGTTAAAACAATAGTGTATTTGAAAAGTCAATAATTGAAAAAAAAAATGATTAATATTTAATTGATGTTTTAAAGGTTTGTTGGTATCAAGAAAAAAAAATCTTATACAAAAACAATGGAAATTCTTAAGACAAAGGTGCATTTAATCATACATATAGAGTGTTTTCACGTCACTTTTTGGCTACATTATGTAAATTTGAAGGTATAATGATGTAATAACATATTTTTAATAGATAGGGTTTGAGATGAGAAGTATAAAGTTTTTTTTTGTATATTTTTATAAACGTTCAAGATTGATATTATTTTATTTGTCGGTTCCAATTTGACATTCAAAAGATGAACGGTTTTCAATATTCCCCTTAATCTTAAAGAAGAATTTATTTTTATAAAATTGGGCTGTTTATCTCTCCTCCTAAGATAGCCAATTTCCACTATTAAAAACCTTTTTTTTTTAATACCACTTAATGTTCATCACATACAACTTTGTTAAAAGGTGAATCTTGGAAATATTGAATATTCAAAAAATAATGAAAGAACTTTTATATAATGTCTTAAAATCAAAAAATGTAAATGAGCTTCAAAAAATCCTTTAAAATATCCAATGTACAACCTTTCCTCCGTTTCAAAAAACGCTTGCTCATAATATATAATAATAATAATAATACTCTTTATGTGCAATAGCGGCTCAATATTTAAATGAGATTAAACTGTATTTATACATTTATTATTATAAATTAAAATTGCATGTTAACTATTCTTCTCAGTTGTAAAAGGAAGTACAAATTTTAAAACGCTATAAATTTAATGCTTTACTTAAAAACGAAAAGCTTTCAAAAATCCCATCAAATGCAAATTTATTATAACAAAAGAAAACAAGAAAAAAAAAGAAGAAGAGTGGTTCGTATACTGCCTTTATTGATAAGGAGTTGTGTATACTATATTTTGTGTTGAAAACCATGATACACATACACTCTACACTAAAATGTATCGTCTCTCGTTGAACCAATGATTTAATATTTCACACAGATGAAGCAAAAAATGGCAACTTCACAATTGACACAATATTTACAAAAGTTATTTAAAATCAAAAGTAGTTTTAACTACTTTTGATACATAGTTAGCACATAAATACTTTGTGTGTATAGAGGGAATTATTTAGTGTTTTGTGTTATGTCTCTTGTGTTTACATTACGGATAATTAAATGTACATACATATACGTATATATAAATATATTCAAAAAACTTTTTCCTAAGACATTCATAATATAACTCATTTTGTAGACAGTCTACCATAAATAGTAT
Source organism: Lepeophtheirus nordmannii (assembly GCA_963680855.1). Classification (NCBI taxonomy): domain Eukaryota; kingdom Metazoa; phylum Arthropoda; class Copepoda; order Siphonostomatoida; family Caligidae; genus Lepeophtheirus; species Lepeophtheirus nordmannii. The sequence goes on from OY804521.1 coordinate 34,725,779, forward strand.
CTATGAACAAAAAATAATAATTAGAGTTTACTTATCATTTTGATTCACTTTTCGAATAATGATAATTAGGTAATTACAGAAGAATAGCGATGAACATTTTATAAAGTAAAAATGAATAAAATAGACGTAGTTCATTCCGGAACGTATTTCAAGAAATGAAAAATAACTCTGAGTAGAGAGAGTCGTACCTTGCAGCCTAGCAAAAGAAGCTGATAATTAGGAATGTAAAAAATCTGCAAATAAAACAAAAAGAAAGAGAAAATTAACCTGGTAACCCTGACCATTTGATGAATGTTGTGAGGGAAGCAGCTAGAGCTGTCATGACGTTTTACTGAGCTACAGGCTGCTATTTTTCTTTATATATTCAAATAAAGACATCAATAATAAACAATAACATTATGTATACCATAGATGAGAGGCAGAAAATTAACTGAAATTAATATCAGGAAATTAGATGTATATTTTTAACTAATAATAATTCTACGAGGACTTGAGCCCTTTTTTGTTTACATTTTATTTGCTTAATTAACCTTAATGCATGTATTCTTCCTTCATGCAAGATCTTTTTCTATCGGGTAGAAGTTCTCCCCTCAGAAATAAAGGAAAAATGATAACAGCTTTGGAAAACAAAAAGTTCTGTTAAAAGTGCCAACTCCACAAAATCTTGCAAGCGGCATTTTGCATATTTTTTACATTCCTACTGATAATCCTAAGCTCTGCGGGTATGTAAAAAAAAGAAAGGAAATATTAACTTGGTAACCCTAAGACTAGTGTGCCACAGAATAAATACTGGTGACCCGCGAAGAGATAATAGATGAAAGACATTTAATTGCATTTTGTTTAATAAAGACATTTAATTTCTTAATCAATATGACAGAGCGTAGTTCAAAATTAGTGAATTTATTGAATTTAAAGTTAGAATAAGCTGCAGACTTATTCTGATTCTGGTATAAAATATTTATTATTTATTGATAGCTGTGCTGCGAAAATTTAAAGAGCTCGATAGTTTGCCGTGATTTAAAAGAGGTAAGGAATCCCTCCCTTAATAATTTGATGAATGTTTGAGAGGAGACTTGTCATGATGTTGTACTATATCAGCTATTCTTTTAATCTTTTTACAGGGACCTTAGAAGTTGACAATTTTTTTTGAGAGAAAATAAACACAAATTCATTTACTCGATTAGGCTTTTTATTGATTGATTTTTATTATTTGTAGACGGGCTGTATGCCTCTATAATACGCTGTTACTACATGGTATCTCCTCAATAATTAAGAAAATAAAAGATCATGTACAGTTTGTCAACCACTAAAAATATCGCATACGAAAAAATGCATAGGATTTACATCTCTAGTTAGAACATCCAGGTCGACCAAAGTCATAGTTGTCCGCTCCATGTACAAAGAAATACTTATGAGAGAAGGGAGCCAGAGAGTACTTAGCACTAATTATATTTATTGTTTGTACATGACTTTAACAAAAAGTAAGTTAACAAGACTCACGACTTTTCAAATGACAAAATAAATAAGGGAGAGATCTCATGAGATCTTGAATTTATACTAGCTTAAATGAATACCTCCAATGTACTTCAGGCTCTTACCTTTTTTTTTTTTTTTTTTTTTTTTTTTTGTCATTTCCTTTTCAAGTCAAGAAAGAAAAAAAAAAATATTTGAAGGTAACTACTATACATATATATATATATATATACATATATGAACAAAGTAATTCTGAATTCATCTCATTGATGTAATAAAATGTTTATTCTTATTTTCAAATGAAAAACTTTTTATATCATACATTACCCCCTCTTTATTTCGACTAGAGGTATGTATGTACACATATATTTTGTTCTAGGTAGGAAAGTACATACGTATCAAAGTATATGTACATTGTCATAGTCGAGTAAAATACAACAACAACAATTGTTAAAGTAAAAACAAAACAAAACAGAGAAGTAAGTATTCATATTATTTTTAAGCATTTCAAACTTTAAAGAGATAAAGATAAAACAAGTCATTTATAGCCTCTTGTAGTAGTAGTGTCCTTTACTTTGAGTGGCTTTTACAATTTTTCATAAACCTCTCCAAAAACAAAGTCCTTGGATCAATATCTACATATTTATTATGGGTTCGCAATCCTATAAATAAACACATTTCCAAAAGTCTTTCCTTCAATATTTTAACATTTGTTTGATCGAGCCCACGAGGCAGCCAGGAGGGCTCGGAAAAAAAGAAGGGTGAACTAACTAAAACTAAACACAAAAAAGGACATATTATTTTGTCCTTTTCTAGCTATTTTCAGTTTATTAAATAAAACAAGGCTATTCTTCTAACACGAAACTTTTCGTCAAAATTCCCAAAAATAAACATTATGACATTATAGCCTTACTATGGTTTAACTTCATAGTGTTTTTTTCTCTGGAATAGGATGCTTCAACAATCCCCAAATGCATCTCAAATATGTAAAGGACTAAACTTTAACTATATTAAGGAGTAAAATATTATATTAGGTTGATATAAAAACTTGCTGATCCCAAATGACGCTCTTTACTTTATTTTATATTATTCTAAGATGCCACTGTTATTCTGTTGAGAATCTTGCTATATTTTCCTCTGAACAATGCTCATCTGTGAATAATATCCCTGATATTCAAACTACTGAGCATCTAAATATAATACTTCGTAGTGTGAATGAGGAAGAAAGGCAAAGAGTCGATAAATTTTTAAAAAGTAATTTTCCCATTTCACTGAGACCCCCGGATACATTTGGAGAACAAACGTCTTATTTGTAACGGTTTAGCCGTGAAGATAGAAGACCTTTATGGTTGCATGAGGCCCCTGGATGATGATTTTAAGACAAAAATACGATTTGATGGCTTATAAGCCCGGATTTGATATTATCTATGTACTCAAATGTTTCAGGAAATGAAGGATTTAAGAAGGTTGGATGAGATCAAATGACGTCCACGAGGTCGCTGGAGGCTGTTTTGATGTTTTAATGAATCCCCACAGTACTTGGTCACTTCTATAACGTTGTATACTATAACGCTGTGATGAATTATCACAATGAATGACTCAATATCTATACAACATTGTGAGATAATAAAAATAAAAGGAACTTGGGAAGTGTTTTACTCTACTTATCCAATTTTTTTTTGGCACAGTCCCAAAATCAGTCATAAATTTGATATTTTCGATATATACAGTCGTTCATATGCTATTGGATTCAAGTACAACAACCTTGGTAAACTTACAACATGTGTAATTTGTTGTCCTCTGTTGATTTCATTGCAAGAATCTTCTTGAAATGAAATATCTTTCAACCTTGTTGTTCTAGTTAGTTAGTAGTAGTCATAGCCGTGAGCACTTTTGCGTCTATCACATTTTTATCAAGTTCAGTAAATTATTATATAGAGAAAAAAGAGTGGAAATACACATACCTTATGTATGTGCTGACCCAAAATGTCGATAAATCTATATGTAAATCACTCAAGTTGAAAAATCAGGAAAAAAAAACCTCCAGATACGTTCAATAACCATATGGTCAAGATCTTTAATCAAACTCTAAAAGGAAAGTTATTTTCAATGTTAAAAGAACTCAGAGCATATGAACACTCACTCTGAAAAATAGATTGCTTCAAGTGAACACGATCTGGTTTATTAATAAAAACTACATTTACCATAAAATTATATTCAATAATTAATGAAGTATAATTCTAAAATATGAGTAGAATCAAAAGAGAATTTTTTTTTAAGTGTGCAAAATAAAGTTATGAAGAATAATTAGTACTACTAAATAACATGACCCAGATCAGGGTGCAAGAATGAGAGTGGTCAATCTATAAGGGTCCTTTTATATAAAATGTATTTAGATCTTGGGGATTGGAAAAGTAGGAAGCAATTCCTATGACTATGGTTTAAATTGAAAAAGGGGCATTTTGTGCTCAAAACCTTTGATTATTTCGCAATGTATGTTATAGCTGTACAAATAATGAATTCAAAGAGAAGTTTATTTACCTATAATTGTGTAATTACATTTATAGAGAAATAAATATGTGTCAAGTCAACAAGAAAACAAGTTTGTTTTCAAATATTGAAAAGGAGAAAATCCACTTTAAAGTGTATTTTTACTTCATAAATATAACGACCAAATATTTATGAGTCATTTTAAGACCTGTACCGCATGGTTTTTGCTAAAATATCTCTTTTAATCGAGAAACCAAGGATCCAATAGGGCAATTGGATAAATGTTACGACTGCACATGAAGCCAATATGGTTCATGAAAGATAGCCCCAGAGCTTTATTTAGTGGCTGTTGGTTTTTTCCAATAGTTAAGTTGTAATTATTATTGAAGTCATTTTTTAATTATTCGCGATATACTATTAATACAAACGAAAGAGAATTGTTTCAGAAATATGAGTGCAGTTCACACTCATTTTTGAAATATTTCAGATAAACGTGGTTTCTTCTTGAATTGACGCATTTGTAGAAATAACACCTCCTAAAGTGCTTAAAACTATGTCATCTTTATCGGAGAGATTTTTCTTTTCAGGTATAATAGTTATTCTTTCCATAATACTTGATAAAAAGTACAAAAACCGACTCTTAAAGCTCCTATTTCCTTAATTTACTTAATATTATGGTCATATCATAATAACGATTAACCTATTTTTTCAAAGGAGTATATAGTATATACATATATGTGGTTTTGTTTATTTAGATCCATAAAAGTTGAGCATGCATTTACTACTTGGACAACTTTATAAATATAACTGCCAAATATTTCGAAGTCATTTTAAGACCTATTGCGCAAGGATTTTTGCTAAAATGTCACTTTATATCGATAAATCAAGGATTTTACGTTGTCTATCCAATTGAGCAATTGGATAAATGTGCCGACTGCACATGGAGCCAATATGGTCCCTGAAAGAACGTCCATCTTTTTCATAGCTCCAGAGATTTATTTAATTGCAGCAGGCTAGAACCAGTTCATTTGCTTAAGAACTATACAGAATCAACTACATCCCATGAATCATAGTAATAGTAACTACATAGTCAGAAATACCAGATGTTTTGTATACTTAATTGTGGCCGGTATTTTTAACTCCCGCAATACAGTTGTAATTATTATTGAAGTCATTATTTAATTGATCGAAATAATCTATTAATACAAACGAAAGAGAATGTCTTCAAGAATATGAGGGCAGTTATAACTCATTTTTGAAATATTTTCGAATATAAACTTGATTCCTTTTTGACTTGACAAATATTATGTAAATTTACATATTATCTCAATCAAAGATTTAAACTCACTCACTCAGGTAATAATAATAATAATAAAAACAATAAAAGTATGTGGTACATTATAATGCATTAAATATGTGTAAAAAGGTTTTTTTTTTTTTTTTTTCACTACTGTTTTTTTTATCGACCTTCTATATATATTTATATTATACATATGAATGTATAATAAAAGTGAAAATATACCTTTATGAAGAATACATAAAAACAAATATTTGAACACTGTATATATATATATATATATGAGTTTTTATTATTATTATTTTCTGTTAAATAAAGTCATAAAAATACATAACATAACATGTGTGTACATACATAAAACATACGTAGATAACATATTAACATACATATATATGTATAGTAAAATATATTTTATACAACGTCACTTGTACAATTTCTTCAATTAAATCATTTACCACGGATTTAATTGTGATCACTGTCTTGTCTTTTATACAACCCATGATCCAAACTATAAAAGCAAATGATAAAAGGAGTGTATCAATGGATTTGGCTAACATACAACAACAGGATGCAAATGTATCAAAGTGTTACATCCAATTGTATTCTTGTTTGATCTGTTTGAAATGAAGTCGTCAAGGTTGAAAATGAATTCAAATTCTGTGAATAAAACTTTGTTCAAATATATTCATGTTGAGATATTTTTAAAATACTCTTGAAGACAAATTGAGTACAGACTTAATAGTTCTCTTGTTTGAAATATTCTCAAAATATTTTCTTTAAATGCATTATAGAACAATAGCACTCCTTGAATAAATAAAAACTCTACTTCAAACAAAGTAAAACTATTCTGGCGTTACATTAAAATAATGAAGAAAAAAAAATGAGAGCATTTTTGTACCAGAGGGAAAGTTTAACTCGTTAGTTTTTGTTTACATAAAATGATGTTTTTTTTAGCTCACATGAATATACTTTTAACACTATATAATTTTTCATATTGGACAAATACTGTAAAATAGTAGTCAATAATACCTTTATTCAACCATGAATTTACTCTCTAGAACTTACTAAACAACCTCAATGAATAAACAAATGTTACTTCTTCTTCAGTTACAAATATAAATAAATTCTGCGAAATTTAAGCAAATATAAGTATATAAATGTGACTCAAAAGTGACACCTTGCGAGAGAGAAATAAGTTGTTTCGTAGCACCAAAGGGTCGTTTCAGCATTTTGTTATAGAGCTTTGCTCATAATGATATAGGGTAGTAATAACTTTGTCTCTATATAACTTCCTACATACAAGTGACTTGTGATATTGATATAGCATTAATATAGATATATTAATACTTTTAAAAGTATTTAAATTGGAAAAATAAATATTTTTGCAAGATAATTGATTTAATAAGTTTTTAGCTATGCACTTCAATGAATAAATAATAATAAATAATAAAAAAAATGAATAATTTAAAGACAGTTTAGAGCACACTCGAATAACTCTTTTGTCGAAGTAGGCTAATTTTGTTCTAATTCAAAGGTTTAAACTATGTTTTAAGTAATATATTGTTTGCAAAAAAAAAAAAAAATACTCATAACTTAATTTTTTCTTTCTTTATATTTCTTCTCATGTTTTTTGAGTGCTTTTGTCACTACTTTGAGTATAAATGCTCAATTCAATAGTCCAGATACAAATAATTATTTCCATCACTACAAATAATATGCACTAAGATATACTAACAAGGTACGTGAAAGCCGGATAAACATTCATACTATGAGTTTAGTTTAGAGTTACATACATGAAACTGCACTGGAATTAGGGTCATATACAAAAAAATAGATACTAATGTTATATCATGAATAGAGAAGTTGACAAACATAAAAGATACATACTTCCCTCTAAAAATAATGTGCCAAAAATTAAATATATATATTTCTCAATATTTTGTGACAAAAAATATTTCGATAGTTGAATGAGTAATTCCCTTATAGGGCTCCCCTTAAATTAATGACGTTGAATTCCTTTTAATATTTTGGCAGCCCAAGTTTCTAATCATTGAATTAATGACTCGAGTCATTAATATGGTAGATACTGCTATATAAATATATACAAAGTACGTATTGAACTTTTTATTGCCTTATTTGAATGCCCTTTATAAGTTGCTGTCTGTAGATGTGAATTAGAGTGCAAATAATACAAATGGTAGAGATCAACAATTTAAAAAAGTTTAAAGGTCTTACTTCCTATTTTTTATATATATTTTTATGAAGATTAATATACTAATTGAAATTTTTTAATGGCTAAAGATTATGAACAGTTTTTTTTATTGGAAGTTTCATCTTCTTTTTTCATTATACATATATTTCAAATACTTTGAGATTTAATATTTTATAACTTTTTTTTAGCCAAAGAAACAATCTTTAAAACATATTTCTACTATCTTTCTCCAAAAAGTCTTTTTAGCAACGTAAAGGAATGAGAAAGAAATGATTATTACTCCGCTGGATCCATTTCGCAAATTGTGGACAATGGCCATAAGTTAACAAAAGCAAAGGATATTTTGCATTATTTCTACTCCAAATTTCAGAGCTTGGTTGGAACAGATAGAATAAATTTTCCTAGGAGAAAGAGCCACTCACAAATCAAATTATTTACCATGGATGATATCACCACCTACATAAAGAAAAAGTTTAAAGATAAGAAGGCTTCTGGGGTAGATGGTATTTCCGGGGATATCTACTCATTACTTCCCGAAGAAACTGCGCCCTTTCTTCAAAGGTTTGGTGAATCAATGGAAAAGAGAGGTCGGCTCCCGAGGAACCTCACGAAGGGCAGAGTGGTACTCATTCCTAAAAAGGGAAATGGCACCGATTTTAATCATTGGCGACCTATCACCGTTTTAAATCACTCCTATAGGATTCTTTCTGGAATTTTGGCCCAAAAAATGGAACCGGAGCTTAATAAAAGAATAAGTACCCCTCAAAAGGGTTTTCTTAAAAATAGAAAGATTTCTGATGTATCGCGTAATATTCAATCAGCTATTGAATCGGTGAGAGAGAGAGGAAAATATGGGGCTGTGATTGGTATAGACTTTAGTAAAGCATTTGACTCCATAAAACATGACCAAATCCTTCGAGCGGTAAAAAAGATGCTCCCAAAATACTTTTTTAACCCTGTTAGAGCTCTTTTATTTAATGGGTCATCTGTCATTTCGATGGGTGGTCAGGAGAGCAAGCCTATAATTCTCAAAAAGGGTTGTAGACAAGGTTGTCCTACATCGCCTCTACTTTTTATAGCCGCTGTAGAGGAACTAGTGTGCTTTATTACTAGAAAGTATGGTGGTTTTGGTGTCCTGTTCCAAGGACATCGGCATTTGGTGGACTTATACGCAGACGACGTGACGTTAACGGTTGAGGCGAACTCAGAACCTCAGTTGATCAAAAGAATAGGAATTCTTCTTAAAGCCTTTGAAAAATTCAAGGTTCGTTCTGGATTGGAATTGAATAGAGAAAAAACTTTCATTTTGCCATTAGGTGCCTGGAACTCAGGGGAGGGTTCAGTGGTGGAGAACTGTGTCGTAAAGAGAAAGGTGTCAATTCTGGGTATCGATTGGAGTCCGGAAGGAATTCATTCTTCAAACTGGGAAAATATCTCAGTAAATACCAATAGGCGCTTATCCTCTTGGAGGGGATTTAGTCTTCAGAGGAGAATTGATTTGTACAATACTCAGATCGTGCCAGTAGTCCTTTATAAGGCGACAGCCTCACCGGTGATTGCTGAGAGGGCGATAATTGAAGAAGAAAAGTGGCTCCTCAAATTGTTCCACAAAAGATATCTACCAGCGATCAAAAGAACCAGAAAACTTATGGGTGGTGGAATAACTCTTCTCTCGAAAGTAATTCCTAAAATATACACAAAGGTCCTAAATGATGTAATGGAGTTTCCAGACAAAGAATGGAGGACAAGGATCACGAGTGGGGAGCTATTGTGGAGGCTCTTATTTGGAACGATAAACACCAATAAAAAAACTGAGGCGGTATCGGGTGTTTGGGCTGCGGTACAACGAATTATATGGAGGGGAGTTCCAATTTTTTCAGGAGACTCTATAGTGGACATTATAGGTCAAAATTTATCAAAGAGATTCTTCTTTAGAAATCTGGAAGACCCGTCAACAATAGAAGAAATAGCTATTTTTAAAAGAGCTTTATCTATCCACAACACCATCGGAGTATATCCTCTAAATGATGGACGGTTTAGATATCCTCTCATAAAGGCAGCAAATCTTCATCTGATGCCCTGCCCTTGGCACCTAAAAATGGGTTGTCCGAATGGTCAGGAAGAGGTCACTATTTTGGCTGATTTTTATTTGAACCACCTCAAGCTACCGGAGAACTGGAGAATAAGGATCGAGCGTTCTTTGGTAGGGATACACGATGGGAAAAAATTTACAGCCCAACTACAGATTTCCTCAAATTGTATACAGTTTACGAGGCACTGCCTTAATTGTGGTAAGTTGTACAACTCAACGCTTCACGCATTTGTGGACTGCCCAAAAGTGGGAATACTGAAAAGACTGGTCATGCTGAATATTAAGGGGACTGATCAGGGAGAGGAGAAATACGTAAAAGCCCTAGTTCTATTTGGGTTTTCTAATAGAAACAAAGTCCGGGACCCTAATATGAAAGCTATTGACGCAGCCCTTTTGAACGCCAAGGCCCGGATAGCTCAATGCTTGACAAGTGCGGAACCTCTACGTCCTGGGGACCTATATGGAGTAATTTTACACGCAGCGGCTAGATATACAGCTCTAACGCTGAAAATACCAACGGCTTCAGATGACTCATGGACACAGGCCAGTAAAATCATTAAATATTATCCGACAAGTTCAGTTAATTATTTTAATTTGACTAAGAGAATAATTAAGTTTTTAAAATAGTCTATGCATTTATAATTATATGTTTAGTGTTGTAATATTTAATGTGTTATTAATTTGTTAAAAATGTTTTAGATCGATTTATAATTGCTTTTAATTTGTAATAGTTCCTCAGCCAAAGTTAAAATTTTAGACTAAAATGTCTATTTATGTATTTTTATACGTATTTACTTTGTGCGTTATTTTATGTAGTTGGAACTGAAATGAATAAAAAAAAAAAAAAAAAAAAAAAAAAAAAGAAAGAAAGAAAGAAGAAAAAATACATATACTGCGCATAACGCGCATTCTTTTCTTCTTATTTATTTTATAAAATTAAAATAAAATTAAAATTTAAAAATAGATAAAAAATAAAATTAGCTACAACAACAACATGTTATACATTGTCACTTGAACAGTTTAATAATACTTTTTTTGTATAGTTGTAGGATCTAAAATCCAGATGAGATCAGATCAATAGATCTTATTTTTCCTACTTTAACCCTTTCAAGCCCATAAGGTATCATAAAGTATTTTTAACTGGAATTTATGTTGTTTGAAGTCAGAATGACCATACTAACCTTAATTGATTTCATAAAAAAATTGTAACTAAACCCGTTTCTCTAAGAAATTATGGGACACTAGTGCTCCTCTGGGTGTGAAGGGAATTTGTTTATCCTTAAAAATACACAGTTTATAAGTACTTTTTTCATATTTATTATATCTTTAAATTCATTTATTCTTTATTCTTATAACCTACTTGACAAAAAAATTTGAAAGATCTTAAATAAAAAATATACACATATGATGTACATTTTATGTGATATTTTATGTAGCAGTTTAATAAATACAACTTAATAAAAAAAAAACTCCTTTCACACCCAGAGGAGGGACACTTGTGTTTCAAAGAACTTAGACTTGAATAATTTCTAATGTACATATGTGTTAGAGCTAAAAGATATTTTAAACTTATAATTCTCTTAGTGTATATTAGCAATTTTTTTTCTTGAAAAAAGAAAAAGTTATTTTGGTTATAACATGATTTTTTTTTGCAACTCTAAAAATCGTAATGTTCAGTACCTTTAAAAATATTCAAATCATTTTTTTTTTTTGATGACTAGCTATAAAATATAAATAATAGCTAGCTTGACATCTTAGCTATCAAACAAATAAATAAGAAGAAAAAATTGGTTGTCAATGGAGCACATTTTGAATTTATGGAATACCGACCGGTCCTCTGGGTTGAAAAGAGTTAAAAGGTATATCTACTCCTAACTAATAAGGCTTTTTTTTTTAATTGAGGCTATAACAAACACATTATTTATTAGTAGGTTGAGATATTTTTTTAACAAAAAAACAAAAACAATTCAGATTCTATAACAAAAAAGTTGATTGCATGACATACTGTAGTATGTTGTTTAATGGTATAAATCAAAGCATGACTAGGAACTTTATATAAAAGAAACGCTGGAAGGTGCAAATTACCTACGTACGTACGTACATACATACATTAGTACATTACTTTGTTTGTTCTTCAAATATTCAATTGCGAAAAAAATAATTGTCACAATTAGGTGAGTACATGTCTCTTAATTTCCTAGAAAAAGACTTAGAACATGTAATTTAACAGCAGAATAATACATATTTACCCTAACATTGGCATTCATTTCATTAGAAAGTTTGATTTTTTCCTTTTGTGTACATAGACCAACATATATGTACATGTCAAAATATGAACTACAGGGCTATTCAGTAGTTTGAAAGGGGTTGATGTAGGACATAGTTAAATATATCAAATTAAATTGAGGAAATAGTAATGATTAAAACTTTAGACTATATTTCAAAATGTATTTATTTCTGTACAACTTGCTTGATATAACTACCGTATTTAGCCACTAAACGTGTATGGAATGAGATGCATATGGATGTACAGATGTGCTTCATTTGAAGTTCCTTCCTTCTATGCTTTTTGGATGGCTTGACTAAGGGATGATATATTTTATATTAGGAATGAGCCTACACCTTCTATTCTATACCTTTTCAAGTTGAATCTGGGAATCAGCAAGTTCCATATGATCGGAATTGAATGCTTACCTTCCCATCAGTTGTCTCAAAATTTATCAATCTTGTTTATGGACGAGACACACTTTAATCTCCATATCTCAAGATCAATGGTTCGTTCATTACGTAGAAGCAGATGCTCTACATAAATTTGCAACAGCATCTAAAGGGGCCAATGTTTGACCTGTTGGATGTTTTGGTCCCTTTGATCTTGTTCATCATGGGGTGAAACGAGGAAGTTTCAAAAGGGAATCAGCAATGGAGTGGGTACGTGAGTACTTAAGAAAAGCAAAGGATATATATATGTATATAGAGGATCAATAGTACTTGTAATAATTGATAATACTCCCGCCCACTCCAGGATGGATTGAAAATGTTTTGAATGAAGAAGAGTTTTCAATTCACAAAATTTTAAGACTTGAGACTTACAGTCCTATGCACAATTCATTTTTTTATTTTCAGTAATTATAAAATTTATTGTTATGTTCAATTTTCTGAATATTGCTTTTTGTTATTTATTCCCCTATTGATCTTGAAAAGGTATAGATAACAACTCTACAGAAAATAATCTTCGGGATGGTTCAGATTTGGACTTGAAGAACGTCAAAAAGATTTTTTTCTTTCAATCATTCCTGAGATACTTCTGGTTTTTTTTTTTGTTTAGTTCTCATAATAATGTTTTTTGATGTGATTGACTTAATTTTGATTAAGATCTACAAAATTATGAGTCCTTTTCAACTTATGAGTATCCCTCTGAGTGAAAAAGGAATATATTTACGACCTACTACAGAAAGTGCTGACCGCACTTTTAAAATAATAAACTAAACTAAGGTGTGAAATTAAGTTGCAAAATGTTCTTAAAATAATAAATAACATGTCAATACGAATATGATTTTTGATTGAAAGACATTGTCAATTTAATTATTATTATTATTATTTTTTTTGGTTTTAAGAAAAAAGGAGTGGTTGTGTTTTAATTTATATTATGTAAGACATTCTGTTTCATGTATGTTTATATTTATTTGTGTGAGTTATTATTGCATGTATGCCTTTAAGTAAGTCAGTTTCTGTCTACATCAGAAAGAATAGCAATTTAATTGCATGTATGTACATAACATATGTAAAAAAAAAAAAAAAAAAAAACGATAATGAAATATTATTTTCTTCTCTTATTTATTTTGAAACATTTCTTAGCTTTCCAAATTATTTCTGTACTCTCCTACAATTGTCCTTAGAGAAAAAAGAAGTGTTTGTATACATGAAACCTAAAGGGTTAATCTTCTTTCATGTCTGAAACAATCAAATTTTTGAAGAAAATACACAAGAAACAATGATACACATCTCCTATTTTTTTGAGCTATGGCACATTTGTATACGTATTATAATTGTGACACACGCCCACAAATAGTAGGAATTTGATTTCTATGAGCAAGCATTAGTTCATTTTATAAAGTACATAATAATTATTGCTCGTCGGATGTATATAACTAATGACCACAATGAATGTGAGCTCTTATAGATACAAATGACCCATTCACGGTTAATTAATTAATTACACTGGTCAATAGACAAAAATCCTAAGGAGTATAAGTATTATAAAAGTTATAGTTTGCTATAAATCAAAGACTTACGGTAGACCTAATAAGAAACAACTACAATAGACAGAAGGATTTCAGCTGATTTTGTGATCCTTCTATGTACTATTACTTTAGTAGATTTACCCTGAGTCTTTGATTTCTTGGGAATTTCCGCTCGAAATTGTATGAAAATTTACACATCTAGATGGAGGATTTCTTCTTAGTTAAGGATTCTTATGGGGCGCTTGACATCTCGTTTGAAAGCTGTGGGTCTCATCTCTTTAATGCGTTTCTTATTAATCCATTTTATGTAATAGTCAAGGAGTTATTTAAGTACAGATGTTTTGGCCAAATTTTTAGCCTATTCATGTCGTTTATGCCACCAGGAGTCACTTTAGGTCAAACCAAAGACTGGAATTGGAATATGCATTAAATACTCCAGCGGATTTTTATTTTTTTATGCACAAAATAGGTATCCTTCTAGGCTTAAATTGAAGTTAGGAAAATGGGCCAAATGAGCTTAAAAAGTAGGTTTCGGTTTTTTGAAAACAGTCGGACTCTCTAATTTTTTTTTTACAGATTTGAAATCCGCGTGCAAAACTGACTAACTTTTATTGTACCTATACCCCTTAAAATTTTTGACATTTCAAATTAGTTGATCTGTGTTATCTGTGATTCATAGAACTATTTAGCAGGAGTTAGCAGAGCTTTGATAGTTCCTAATCATAACATATGGGCTGAAAAGTCCTGGGCCTAAGACATAGATAGTGCTTATTTTATTGCATTCCCCCTTTTTTTTCAATTAGTACACAGCTTCAAAATGCAGCTACTAAAATTATATTATAAACTGTTACTATATAAAGGACTTCTGAGAAATGTTTTTATGTAATTGTTGATTTCCCTGATTTAATTATTTTAAAAAAAAAGAAATGATTTAAATATTAAAAAGATCAATAACCCTTATATTTATTAATTATACAAACGTCAATATACTTGGATGTTATTTATTGATATAATGGTTATTCCAATCAAATATGTATATAATTTAAAATCAATTTTCAATGATGATTAATATAATTAAGATCCATCTTTAGTTAAGGATAAAAATCACAATCATTTTTATTTTTATTATTTTTTGCCTAATTTAAACGCCAATTATTTTTTTAATATATTATTTTAAATAAAATTTGATGATATAAAATAATAGTTCATCATCAAAGAGACAAAATGATTTTCATATTATATTGATTCATTCACATACCCATCTATAAAGACACAAATAATAGTTTCAATGTATTTTTTTATATAAGTACAAAGATACAAACACACCTTTAGAGTGCCTATGTATAATATATAAATTAAGATTCATAACACAAATAGTAGGGAAAGTGAAAATGAGATACATTTATATATTTTTTTTTATTTTTTAAGTCAAAAACTTTGTAAAATATTCTCTTTACATAGTGTTATTCATTATCACTTTTTTCTTTGTATCATGCATAAATTATTATCAATGATCATCTACATAAATTAAATATATATAAATATAAGGTTTATTCAGTGACAAAATCTCTTCAAATTAATTATAAAAGTCACTCTTAGCTTTGAGAGATTTCTTAGTCTTTGAGACAACTATTTTTTTTTCTTGCTGGATGTCGTTGAACTACATCTAGGATTGCTAGTAGCTTGATTAACATGGATTTAGATCCACAAGTGCTCGTTTTAAACTAGGAATGTAGTTAAGTGATGTTCTGAGTGATTGGTAAAGGGTTGTATATTATTTTAGTTAGTTATTACCACCCAAAAAGACTGTAAACTAATGAAATATTCTAAGATTATACTTGCAACAGCTCATCTCATTTAATACAACAACAAATCACCTTCATGTGAGTGAACACGTTAATTAAAATTACCAGCCCTGTCTTTCCAAAAAAAAGCACAAACAATTCTAAAACAATGAATAACCCAGGGTACTGTAAACACACTTTCACAGGTGCGCTCTAGGTACAGGCTGGATAATTATTAATTCAATCGCATGATAGTCACTTTTTTAAAAAAAATAAACGCCCAGTATTTGTGTATTCATTTGAATATGTGAAAAAAGAGTCTTTCCCGGTAAGCGTAAAAAACACGCCTGAGATGATGTTGTAAAAAAAACATGATAACAATGAGTTATCATTATCTTGATATTATATCCCATATAAATAAATCATTTAATCGAATTGCTAAGACAACGAAAATAAGTCCCTAATTTGTGCATTATTTAAAAGGATATAGCTGAGACATTTTTAACTCATTTATAATGTCTTAACTTACTTAAATAGTTTATTGAATGATTTTCAACTATAATTAAGTAAAAAAGATGAGAGCTTTCAGAAACAAATCAAATTCACACTACAGATTCACAACAACTGAGACGACTTTCTTTTTATCTCAGCCCATTCATAAATTAATTATAAGGATAATAATAGTAAATAAATAAAAGGGTTCTTCATACTCGAAGGTTGTACTCGATTTATAATTTTCTATGGTTTTTAAAAAAAAAAATCAAACAATCAAACATGTACTTAAAAAGAGGAAAATACATTATTCTCTGCTCAAATATTATTCTACTGAGTATTCTATATTTTCATACACGTATGTGTATTAATATTATTCTGAACTTATTAAATCTATGTCTGATAATATGTAGACTAGGAAATAAAAATTATTTTAAACATACCTTTCTCCTTTTTTGAGTTGTTATAATTAGTAGCGTTTCACATTTTTGATGACTACTTCCTTCCAGAAAATTATTCTCCTCGAATCTCTTTGTACACATATAATATGTATAAATATATATAATATTTAATTATGCGTATATATATATGAGTAGGGTCTGTAAGACTGAGACTTTTTTTAGGAGTCTCTTTAAATGCTAATATATGTACACTTCGTTAAAAAGACTGTTCATAACGTAAGACGCATGATAATCTACTAGTAAAGTAAAAGACATCAAAACCCAGAGGATTTTCTGTAGGGTAATAAAACAGCAAGCTAGCAAACATATACATATATAAATTCTAAATGAATTTATATCTTTTAGCCCACAAATTTGATAGAGTCTACTTGAAATAAATAATAACAGGCATGTACAAATATATTTATTTTTATTTTTTTATATAGAAAGCCACATGTTGAGACATTGAAAATTTTGAAAATGTTGTCCCTCAAAGAGATTTGTTTTATCGAGAGTTTAATTAGAAAACTGAATAGGGATGGACAATCATTTTATGTAAAAGGATATACTTTTTAGTGTACACAAACATAGAGTGATTTCTCTATTTCAGCTGTTTACATCAGTTGACACTCTTCTGATTTAAAAGGAGTGGACTCAAGAATTTATTAATTAATAAGGATATTCATATTTCTTCATATTTGCTCAAGGGTACCTTATATAGAAAGAATTATACAAAGTCACTAACTACTTCTAATTGTTTTTCCGAGAAAAAAAAATTCAGTTTTTTGTTTAAAAGTAGAGGTTGCAAGTAAATGGATGTTCACTTTTTAGTCAAATCATTGATTTGACTCAAATTAACGCTTTGAAAGGAATAATAATTCGTCTAAAGTTATTTATCATTCACATACAAGATCTGCGGAAAACTTTTTGTGAAAAAAATTATTCTATAAAATCGACATTTTTATGAGGTACATATAACTCATATACAGAGAGTGTATTAAGTAGTGTTGTATCACAAAAAATAAAAAAAGGGACAAAGGCTCAGTGTAGTTTGAACTTTTTTGAAACTGAGTAACCGACTTCAATTTTTTATCAAGTATTTAATGTGATGATGGCTTAAACATCAAATTGCCCAGCTTTATATGAATAAATTTTAAAAAAAAGAAGAAGACAGATCATAAAATTTTTTAAACTTTTTACATTAACAATATCACTGGGATATAAAATACATTCATTCTTGTGAAGTAAAATAGCTATAAATGAAAAAAAAAAAAGAAAAAAGTTTTCTCCTTTTTCCCTTTAAATTCCAGGATCTTTTTTTACTGCCGTTACATATCCATGCACCCCAGCAATAGGTAACTCATACATTTGAGTTGGAGACACAAACATTGTTTGTAAGAGGGGCAGAGCCCCCAAATACTCCTATAAATACGCTACAGTAGTCAAAGGATGTATTTTTAGATGATAAAAACCAAGAAATATATATATATATATATATATATATATATATATGTATGTCAAGTCAACAAGAAACCAAGTTTATCTGAAATATTTCAAAAATAAATTATAACTGCACTCATATTTTTGAAAACATTCTCTTTCGTTTATATTAATAGTATATTTCGAATAATTAAAAAATAACTCCAATAATTGCAACTTAATTATAGGAAAAAACCAACTGCCACTAAATAAATCTCTGTGGCTATGAAAAAGATGGACGTTCTTTCAGGGACCAAATTGGCTCTATTTGCAATCGGTACATTTATCCAATTGTTATATTGGATAGACAACAATCCCTGATTTCTTGATTAAAAGTGATATTTTAGCAAAAACCGTGTGCAATGGGTCTTAAAATGTCTCCTAAATATTTGACCGTTATATTTATAAAGTAAAAAGATTTAAAAGTGGATTTTCTCCTTTTTAATATTTGAAAACAAACTTGCTTTCTTGTTGACTTAACACATACATACATATATATATATACATAATTATATACTAGGCTTAAAATGGAGCCTGCAACACATCGTTTTGCACAAATGATAGAAGAAGAGAACACCAAAGCTATCTCCAATGACCTTTTGGAAGTCATTTGATCTCATTCTAAATTGACAATTCCCTGAAATTTCATCCAATGGTTGAGAAAAAGATCATCAAAGCAGCCTCCAGGCACCTCAGATAGTCTCTTGAAAGTCATTTAATCTCATTCAAATCTTCTAAAACGACAATTTCCTTAAAGATTTCACCCAATGAAATAAGGAAAGGATCATCAAAGCAGCCACTAGCGACCTAAAATGACTTCATAGACGCCATTTGATCCCACTCAAATCGACCCTAAATCGACCATTTCATCAAACTTTTGACTTGATAGGGAACCTATTGGAATTCAATCTTCCAAATATTCTAATCGCATTTTGGCCTCAAAAACCATCCACCTTGGACAATCTCAGAAATATATATACACAACATAGCCAAAGTCTGCTTCTGAGTCAAGAGGTCCTCATGGCTGACTCTGATGTGCATTCAAACAAAGGGACGAACATAGGGACTCGTACTATATATATATATATATATATATATATATATATATATATAGATACACTTTACATATATGACTACTGTCTATGTAGATTAAAAGTGATACTTAGAAATAATATATATTTATAAATGTATACATAGATATATATTTTTGAATGAAAAAGATGATTTTTTATATAACATTCATGTATGTATATATATATACATACACACATATAAGTATGTATTTGAACGAAAAGTACATATTATGTAGAGATTTCGGAAGAATGATTAATGATAAATTTATGTATATAAAGTAAAATTCATACATACATACTCTATAGAATGAAATCATATTTCTTTTTTTCTTTCTTTCTCAACATCTCTCTTCCCTCCCCCCTAAACCCATTCAAACTGGACTTAAGATTGAGTAATTCAAAAATAAATAAAAAAATATATATATATATATGTATATTTTCGTATAATATATTGTGTGTATGAATAAATAAATATGTATGTCGTATAACATTATGAATGAGCCAAAAGTTTAATTTGGATCCTTTAGTCGATTCTTTTCTATGGACTTCTAGTGAAGTTTTTTGATTCTTTTCTTGCAAATTATTATTATTATTATCATGGATCATACTTAAATATTGAGCAAAAAAAAAAAAGGGCTTTTAATAGAAGTGTGTAAGCTCTAGGGCAGGGGTTCTCAGAGTATGTACCCTACAAGGGTTGAAAGTTTGATCATTTAATGATGTGAAAAACAAACTATAGCGAGAATAATAGGTATGCACATATTTTGACTTTGTGTATATTCGTCAATGGTAGAGGGAAGACTCAAAAGAGATTCTGGAGAGGGAAAGAGACAAGGAAGGGAAAAAGTGTTGGCATTGAATAATGCTATGAAAGGTGAGAACGAGCATCTAGATCAATCACTAACCAGAATAATAATTTCAAAATATATTTTATTCCAATACCACCAATTCAAATTGTATTAGTGGCACAAACAACAGTAGGCTACATTCTCTGTGCTGCACTTATTGTAGAGGAACACACATCATTAACAGTTTGTTAACCTTGTTAGTTCCTTATTGAGAGGGAATATGTTTTTGAAGATACGGGATCCACGTTCACAGGAACAGACCTCAAAATCTGGTGAAGTATCGAGTCCCACACCAGGGAGACTTTGGCTTATGCTTTCATGGCGCCTAGGCAGCTAGCAAGACACCTGGAGACCAAGAGCACATCACCATATAAGAACTATATTGAATTTCTTAAAAGAGACACATGTTTTTTCCTTGCATGTGTCTGAAAAAAAGCCACAATGTTTTTAAGTTGCAGAGTTGCTTGCTGAATCTATAAAAGCTACACATTTTAGGAGAGTTAGAAAAAAAAATAAAAAACCGGTTGAGGTAATATCAGGGCCAGATGTTGCAAATTATAAATTGATGAAATCTCGCTCTCTGATGATATAATTGATTGATATCAGAGGACATGGAATCTGATCATAGGTATAAATTTGAAAATTTGCACTTCATATAGACGAAAGTTTACAATGTTTGTAAGAATTTCTTTATTTTCCATCACAGATATTCTTCTTCTTTATTTTAGATGTTACTTTTTACTTTGTAAATTATTTTTTTCCTTAGACCAGGGTTAGTGAACCTTATTTCAAATACATTCATAATAATAAGAGCCCTTTTATACTTTTTATTGAATATTAAAGGGCTCCTACCATAGATGTTAAAATTGACATTATCTCCTCTTTTATGACATTTTAACTCCAACCATCTAAAATGTTCAAATGTAAAAGCCTTGTGATTGCATAAAGCTGTCAAATAGGGCTTTTATTGATATGCAGACACGGGAACAATTTTAATTTGTTCTTCCATTTATACATGCTTCAGTTCTGTTTAATTATATTCGAGCATCTGTAAGATTAAAACTGTTTTTTCATAAACAAAAGGTAATTTTTGATCTTTAAAAGATAAATAATTTATCCCCTCAGGGCTGTTATTAATTTAATAGCACTCATATACATACATGGGTAGGTCTTAAATGATTGTTCTTAGAAGCCCTTCCTAGACATTTTAAGTAGTTCTATAGTTGCTATCAGTACATAAATGTTGCAGGCTCTTCTTGCAATATTCTAGATACAGGGTAGCAAAAAGTTATGAGGTTCGATACCTCGATTTCAGTCACATTTATCATACTATCCGTTACTAAAAAAAATTTAAAAACTCTAATGGGGAAAAAAAAACTATGAGCTTTTTAATTCCCTTTTTTTTTTAATTCTTTTATTCAAGAGCTATTATTATGGTATGGGCTGGCAATTCACCAAAAAATACAGCCCATACATAAATATATGGATACATATTTTAATGTAATTTTTTCTTGTCATAGTCCTACATAAATAAATTAATGAGCGTTCTTTTCTAAGGTAGTTATTTTTAATTACAATCATATATTCATCTTAGTACAATATAACATGCAGTTCAAATCAGTTATTTGATTAAGTAAATTTCTGAGTAGGTAAAATGGAGAAGAAAAAAATTGTACATAGGGATGAACTGTTGAGCCTTCATTGTTTTATTTACTCCTTAGACTATTCATATGGTGAGCTTCAATCCTACTGTTGATCAGGTTGTTCTCATTTTTGGATTCAAAATGCATACATATATAAAATATATTCATCGATAAACAAATTTTAATTTTAATTATTTGGAGAAATGTCCTTGGAATCAAATATGTATTATTATATTAAAAATGTCAAGATTCATATTTTACAATTGATGATGCAGGGAATGAGGCAGAAACGGAGATGAATAGAGACTTTGCGAATAAAAAAAGAATAGATCCTTAGAATTATGGCTACCATGGTTTAAAAATCTGATCAAATAAGATCCCTGGTTTCTGGAGAGAGGCATCTCTTTCGGCTAATAAGTTGCATTTTTTTCAACACACAAAAAAATTGCTGTTCTCTTTAGGTTTTTGTTTTAAAAAGTCATGCTTTGCAATAGAAAATATGCATAAAACAAAGCATTAACCAAAGGAGAATATTTATAGTCAAATAAATATCTATTTGACATGACTCAGTATAAGAGAGAGTGTAGAGAACCGAGGGACTTAGCAGGCTAAATAGTGACTCTAAGATTGCGATCGAGAGGGTCAATCTGGTGAAACTCAGCTAGTATTAAAAAAATTATTATAGTTTGATGCTATTATGTAATTTTGATGCAAAATTAACCTATTAATAAATATTTTTCTAAAATACATATAACCATTTGCAGAAATTGTCTTCAGCCTCATACAAAAATTAGACCAAAATAACTACAAAAACAAACTTAATTGATGCATCAAATCCTATTACTTGATATATAATATCATCAAGTAAACAGCTTATATATATATATGTATATATATATATATATATATATATATATATATATAGAAGCAATGAAATGTACTTGCATCATTATTTTTTTATATTCCAATGAAAAAAAATAAAAAAATTACAACATTAGCTATTTAATAATTATTTTATTCAATTAATTAATTATGGATTAAAAGTGCTTCTTTACATTTCTGATATTCTCATTATAATTTATTTAATTTGTGTGTGTGTGTGTGTGTGTAGGAGAAAGTTTTTTCTAGCCAGACGAATATGAATGTTACATAGTTGCCATACGAAGGGAAACATTACTTTCCGTAATAATTGTATGTTTTTTGGTTGTTTTTTTTTTTTCAGGAGCTGTAAAAATAAGGAGGAAGGAAAAAGAAAAGCCCAGCTTCTTTCCTTCATAATTGGATCTTAAATGCTCCATTCAACTTTTCATGAGATCAAAGCTGCTGATAATAGCAATTATATGTTGTACGTATTTTTTTTCAAAAAGCTGATTACAACATATGTATGAATGTACATATATGTACATAAATATTCCCTTATATTACGTCTAATCCTTTAGACTCAGAGCTCTTTTCCTTATTTCCTGAACTAAGTAGTTTGATGAAGGAATTGTTTCTCTCCACCCCCCCCCCCTCCCTTTATATTATTTGTATACTTTTTGCTTATTACAAATCACATTATAGAGTGTTAATACGTGGAAAAAAGTCATATGATGATCAAACCATCGTTTCATTATGATAATAATAAGTAAGTACTTTAAGAACTCAACTATGTTGATCAAGGTGATCACCTAACTTTTTTTCCTGGGAGCCACTATGACAAATATCATAATTATTTGAATTTTAGGTATATTTACGTAAACTTATACTATAAACGTTATGTGTTCATTGCAATCAGATTCTGAGCAAAAATGAGATGGAACATTTTTAATTAATTACGCTGGTCAACTGGGGTATGAGTATAATAAAAGTTATTCAATTTTGCACACTGATTTCAAATCTGTAATTTTTTTTCGAGAGTCCGACGGTTTTTAATAAATGGGACTCTATTTTTTGAGCTAATTTGGCCCATTTTAAAACTTCAACTTCAATTTAAGCCTAGAAGGATACACATTTTGAGCATTAAAAATGATGATTGGCTAGTCTTTTTATGTGGATTCCATTTCTGGTCTTTGCTTTGACCTAAAAAGAACTCCTAGGGATGTAGGATGCCGGAGTAGGCCCAATAGTCAGTGAAATCCGTTGTACTTGAATAACTCCATGAATATTACATGGAATTGATTAATAAAGAATGCATTACGAAGCTTAGACCCACAGCTTTCAAAAAATGATGATAAAGATGAAGGGTACTGAAACACTCTACATTAAGACCCTATGATGACTTATACCCCTTAGTATTTTTGAAAGTTCAAATTTGTTGACCTGTGTTATTAATTGGAGTTAATGTAATGAGGGTAAAAATTCATAGATGAACATTTAATCAAAGGTTTTCAAGAAGTTAACTTTTTGACTTTTCTTATAACAAATATTACCTAATTAATAAACACTCAATGATAACATCACAATATACAAGGCCTCAAATCAATGACCAGTTATTGCATTCTGGTGTATTTAAGGAATGAGGAGATTTATTGGACTAATGAAAATGATGGATATAGACATGAGTTGTTTCAAATTAATTTCAAGTTTTTCATATTCTGACTGAGCAATTCAAACACCCTCATCGGACCAGAGTTTAGTGACCACTATCATAGATTATTAAAGTTAGAGCTAAAGGGTTTCTAAATAGGTATGACAAATTTTAATTTTATTAGGGATGGCGAACTACGTCATACTTTGTTTCGTTTTGTTTACATTTCTACTCACAAATAGCTTACAAATCATCATAGATCAGTATAACCTTGAGCAACTTTTGCTAATTATCAAAATCCACGTTCGGTCGTGACAACTATAAGAGAAAAATCATCATCAGCTACGTAGCTCATTTTTTTGGCTCAATGGGTTTGTTAATAAGAAAAATATGCGTTATTGGTCAAGTAAAAACAACCATGTGATTCATGAGACACCATTGCATCCCGAAAAACTTGTGGATTTCATGATTATGGTGGTGGTGTTTCATACATTATTGTTGATGATAATAATCATCACATTACTGTGAATGGAATAATCGATATTGAGCCGTGATAATAGATTATTTTTTGGCTCTAATTGGATGATATATGATGACTTAAGTGACATGGTGTTTCAACAAAACGGTACTACTTGCCACACAGCAAACAATACAATCGATTTATTGAAGAGCAAAATGAAAATGTGTCGCTCTTTTTGAGAAACCCTTTGTTTTTAATGGTTGAGAATCTGTACAATCTGACTTTTTGTTTTTCAAATATGCCATCATTCGTCTTTAATTCGTCAGGGGAGATCATGTAGTACACACCACATCTAATGCCTTTTTCTATATTTATTTAACTGTCAGGGTTACCAGGTCAATTCCCCCCCCTTTTTTTTTTTTACTTACTGCTGATATTTTCTCTACAAGTCTTAGTAATAGTTAAATACCATAACGACCAGTTTCTTCAAAGTAAAAAACATACTGACAAAATATATATAGAAAAATAAATAAATTAAAAAGATAGGTGAAACGTACTCAATGGTCTTTATAAATGAATTCAACGTTAAATATATTTTTAGGTATACTATGTATAAATCCTTTCCTCATGAATAACTCATTAAGATCCGTTTATAAGATCGTAAACTTTTCAAATGAGTGCACATCCCATCTGCAGAATTAATGCAGATTTGTCTTATAATACTTTTTAAGTATGATGGATTAATATTTTAGTTATTAATGAAATAGATATATATATTTTCTTCTTATTCAATATTTTATACATTAATTCATTATATAGTATGAAATTGCAATAACTGCATAGTATCAAAAGATTACATTATCTCTTTCCTATATGTTGAGATTATACTTTTTGTTCTAGTATTTAAATATGATATAATACATACATACATTCTATCAAACGTATTCAAATGTTGTTTATGACACAACAACATGGTAAAGAGTTATATGCAGAATAAAAGTAAATGAAATTACGTCATAGACTGATAAAGGAGGGAAATATCAAAAGTCATTGAAAATAGGCAACTTAAATATGTTAGACAAATTTCCCCCTTTCAATTATATTATAGATGTGTACAAATCTATATATGTACATGCATACACTTTCAGGAGGAAGGGATCTCTTATTTTGTCTGGACTTAGAGATTTGGGAGCCTGGTAAATTCATCGACATTAATTCCTAGATAGGTAAACTCATTTATGGATAAAATCATCGAGGATCAATTCATCGATTTGTAAATTCATTGACTTTTTTTTTCTCCCTATGAATACATTCAACAGCCGAGAGCAAATTTGTTTTGACAGGATTTTTTCACATGAACACGAATCAGATTAAGATTATATAAATAAATTTTGTGCATGAAATAGCAAAAATTATTATCTTAATTACATATTTAGAACTTGTATTTCCAAAAGTGTACGACAACCAACTATTTTTTAAAACTCTTACAAAAACCGAAGATTAAATTTATTTTTAGATATTGCTAATTGAACGAAGCAAAAACAATGGTTTAGAATAAGGTTTATTTCTATCAAATTTAATCAGATATAAATAATTTCCTGATAGATGTGTACAAAAGCAATCAAATAGAAAAAAGCAAACTCTAAATAAAAACTAGTTCATCATGTGGTTAACAATCTGACCAGAGGCAGCAATAGGTAATCACGAATTTACTCTAAGCTGTTGACAGTATTCATTGGGAGAAAAAAGTCGATGAATTTACAAATCGATAAATTGATGATGGATGAATTTACATATTGATGAACTGATGTCACTGAATTTTCTGAGGCCCATCTTTTTGATCCCTCAATTCATTTAAAAATTGATTTATTTTATTTTATATGACGTGTTTTTTTTTCACTCAAATTCCCTTAATTCAAAGGGCTTAAATGATGTCAACTTTTGTGATACGAAGTGAAATTTGAGTCCTTGCAACTTACTTTGGATGTACACTTTTCGAAATTACTTTTGGTATAATCCAGCAAGCTACAATTTCCTTCAATTCAAGAATAAATTATAAACCTTGAAGAAAAAAAAATGCATTGCTTTTATTTATAATTCAAGTGGGTTCATACTTCTTACTATGATAAAAAAATACAAAGTACTCAGTTTACGTTCAAAAGCCCATCTAATCAAATGACGTTTATACATGCAGATAGGAAATCCATGACCTTCTAATGCAGATATAGTATGTCTTTGATACAAATCGTTAAATATTGGCATTGCAGCACTGTACACTTCCATACATGTTGACAGTTGACTTTCTATACTTTGATATAAATATTTAAAGAGCTATCAATTATCTCATTGTTTATTTTTTTTTTCGTTTATATCGTTCCTATTTATGTTAATGAATGTATTTTATAATTTAGAATATTTAGTTGTATAAATATTAGATAGACAATGAGGGAAAAAATTATTCAGTACAATGCTTATAAATTGTAGACTCTATAACAATAATTATAATGACCTTGGAATTTGATAAAATTGAGAATTCAAGGATTAAACCCACACAGCTATAATATTATTTGGTTTTTAGATTCATATTTTGTTGTTATATTTGTACGTAGAAAATTTATAGAAATTAGAATTGAGTATACGATCAGGTAATGCCGTTACTTTATTGATTGATGGGGTATTCTAAAACTTTTTTTAATTTAGGTTGTTTTTTTTTCTTGTCCTTGTTTTTTATAAAGTTAAAAGAATTAAATAATAACATTGAATAAACTAATACATTCGTTACAAGTAATTCCATACTCTTTTGATTTAGTAACATGTAACGAGATATTGATTATGTATCTAGAGTTTTCCATACGTTCCTCACTTTTTCAAAGTCATCATATCAACACTTTATGTGAGACAAGGGCAATGAGTTACGTATGTTGGACATTTGTTAATTTAATGATTGAAAATACTTTTTGCATAGTAAGGAGTAATAAATTACTCTCTTCATTTAAAGTGTCCCAACCTGATGATTTTATAGTTTATTCATAGAAGTTCTCTGGAAGTCTTATATCCAGTCCTTAACACATTTATTTCCTTAAACACTAACCTCAATCATATTAAGCTGAAACCTTTCCTTTCAAATTGAAATGCAGGAGCCTTACATTTCGGAGTCAAGTTTAATTTATAGATACATTCGTAAGTATGTACGATCCCCACTCATAGAAAATGAATTCGATTACCCAAATAAATAAATAGATAAATATTTATTGAATCAAAAATGTGGACAAAGATATTCACATTCACTATAAACAACCCACCACCATAACTACTTTGTTTGAACAAGCTCTTTAAATAACAATAATATTATTATTATCCTTTATAGAAGTATATTTGTTTGTTTGTAATAAATCCTTTTATTTTCTCCCTAAAATTGGATTTTCCTTTGAATAATAAATAATAATAAATATGTGGGAAGTCGTATTTGCTTAGGCGAAAATATATATATTTTTATTGAATAATTTACAAGGAAAGAAAATATAAGTATGCTCACTCATTGAGAGCAACCTCATTTGGAGTTTCCATGCGTATGGAATCATTCAAGAATAAACAATTTCATGACTATACATACGATAGTCACATTTGATTTATATAAATATGTACTAGCAATGATAATATTAATATATAAAAAAAAAGCACAAGTAATCAAATATTATGTGTATTTTCCTTAAAGGAAAAAAAACCAAACCAAATGGAGCTTGAAAAAGAAAGAGGAATTGAGTTATAGGAAGAAAATATGAGGACGAAATTCATGATGGTCAAGAAATAAATTGTCATTCGTATGTATACCAGAAAAATGTGATAACTAAGCAGAAATTAATATATATATATATATATATATAATAATCAGAGAACAGTTATAAAGGACTCATTTATGGTACAAATATAAAATTTTTTGTAAACAGCCATATATTAAGTAATATTACGCAGAACCACGAAAAAAAAAGTACGTACGTCTATCAAAATTTATACAATGAGGTAATATATATTATTATATATTATACCAAGCAGACGCTAACCATATGCTCGTAGAGCCAATGATACATGAGTAAAATGGTTCTTTCTTCTTCTTCTTTTTTTGAGTGAAACATTTGATGATAGAGTTATTTTTAGAGGGTAGGTATTTATCAAAGGCAAGGCATGGATGGAGACTAATTTTTGTTGTGAGTGCCTCAAAATAAAAATTGTAGTAATCATATACATATATATATGTGTCAAGTCAACAAGAAAGCAAGTGTTTGTTTTCAAATAATGAAAAGTAGAAAATCCAATTTGTCGTAGTTTTTTTTTACTTTATAAATATAGCGGTCAAATATTTCGGAGTCGTCATTTTAAGACCTATCATCAGACATGGTCTGAATTTGATTAAGATTCAAAATGGGACTTATAAGGCTAATGAGGCCAAATTTGAGTTTGTTTTTGATGTCAAAAGTGAAAACGAAATATGGGTGAGATTAGCTGAGCTATTTAAGATCATTCAAAGTCCCTGTGAACTGTTTTGATATCCCCTTGCTCAATTAATCATTTAACAGCGGTCTGAGGCACGTTGTTTTAACTCTATAAGTATATAATATTATACACACAGTCAAACCTGTTTCTAAGCAGCCAGGAAAGGGAAACTGGAAAATTGACCGCTTAGTGCAGGGAATCATTTAAAGAAGAAACTAAAATCTGAAAAATTGGCCATCAAAGAATACATGAACTGCAAAGTAAACTTTTTTTATAAAATATGTCCAAAATTAGAATACAATTAACATTAATTAATTATAATATGTATCAATATACATTTATATAACAAAATAAATAAAAATTTTCA
The DNA here is from genome assembly GCA_963680855.1 of Lepeophtheirus nordmannii. NCBI lineage: Eukaryota > Metazoa > Arthropoda > Copepoda > Siphonostomatoida > Caligidae > Lepeophtheirus > Lepeophtheirus nordmannii. The sequence continues at coordinate 34,755,170 of OY804521.1, forward strand.
ATAGCATTACTAAAAAAAATCTAAAATTTTTGTTTGTTCAAAAAAACTCGTTCTTTCTAATTTAGCAAATATTAATATTTCTTCCGTCAATTTCAAGCTGTTTGAAATTGAGGAAAATGGAACAAGATGGAAAAAGAGAAATCAATGTGAGGAAAAAACATCCATTAATAATGTACATCCAATATTTTATTCATTGCATATGGATACATGTATCTACAAAATCTGAATTATACACGACTTATATTGAAATAGTATGAATAGTAAGTGCCCATCAGACCATTTCCGTTTGATTGGGCTTAGAATTTATTAGTAATAGAATAATTAATTCTTCTATTTCAAGCGCACAGCTTCTGAAATTTGGTATTTAATAACGTTTTTTATTTCTTCCACCATCCCAGAAAGTGACTTATCTAGCAAATTGGTTCAAGTTGCCCTGTTATATGCTCCGCCTTTTGGTGAATATAATTAAAATACTACTCCACAAAGGATCATTTCTTAGTTTAGTTAATGGATACACCTGTAGTCAAAAATATATTATATTGTTCTTTAATAGATTAATTAAGATAAATAATAAATTCAAAATTCGTCACAATATCATTTTAAATTACACTAAAATATTTTAGTATACTTTAAGTATTTTTTGACGAATTGTCCCCGTACAACAAATAGACACTTTTTGGTCCTATAGTTGATTTCAAAACTATCTCTCTGTGGTTTTTCCCCTTTTTTTAAAACAACAACAACAACCTAAATAGAAAGTAAAATAGAATTTGGAGAAACTACGTAATTCAATTTGGGATTCATGGTGGTGTAATTTGATTAGAGTAAGACTATATCCGCATACCTCTGGAGACTTTCTATGTGTTTTTTGTGTGTCTTTATTATTGTTTCTCCATATCCAAGCTACGTCAAAATTTATATTCATTACTCTGACTATTTTTTTTAGAAAGAAAGAAATACGACGTAGTTTGTTTTCTTCTACCAAAAATGAAAATTAATAAGAGTCAAATAGACTCTAAAAATAATTATTTATCTTCTAAATTATTTTGTATAAATGTTATATTAATTACTTATTTTGACTTGAATATGAATAAATATTTTTTTCCATGATTTATGTTTCACAAAAAAGTAGAAAGGTTTTTTTTTGTTATGCTGAATTACGTGGATAAATTTTCTATTCAATTTTGAAGTTCGTTAATGCTCCTAGAGAGAGAGAAACTATAAGCTCCTTGCTATCAAATATTTATACAAAATTCTCCAAAATTAGTGACATACTAACTTTAAAATAAAATAACATCAATATATATGCGTCAAGTCAAGAAGAAACCAAGTTTATCTGAAATATTTTAAAAATGAGTGGTAGAGGTCTTAAAATGACTCCGAAATATTTTATATTTATGAAGTAAAAAAAACTAAAAGTGGATTTTCTCCTTTTCAATATTTGAAAACCAACTTGCTTTCTCGTTGACTAGACACATAATTGACTTTGTATCCATTTTGTTAGAATGTTCGAATTTGGTCATTACACAAAATACATTCTTATTTTGTACCTTGTAAACAGTGTAAATACTTTTCTAGAAAAAAAAAGAAAGCAGTATCACGATTAATAGATTCAAAACTGTTGTTTACAACAACATTAACATATCTACTCATAAACAAATATAAAAAGGTAAGAACAAGTCTCGATTTTTGATGCAGAAGCGATTTGTCAATATGGAGGAAATGGGTGAGCAATATTTCACTCTTGAATAATTGCCGTTCAGAATGGATGACCATCCAAACATGAGTCAGTCTACATATATTTAGAGTGACTTATTAAAATGAGATGTAAAACATACACTTGGATCTGGACTGAGAGGCTACTGCACTCATTTATTATATGTACAGTACGGGGGAAAATCATCACTTGTTATGATAACATCGTGTTTTTGAGCATTAAGTTTTGATATAAGTATATAAAATTGTTCATTTACCTGTATATACATATCTCGAAAGAGGGGTTTCCTCTTGAGCCCCGTAAAGGCAGGCTCCAAAATTCCACAAAATAAACTATCGTTAGGAAGATTAATAATGACTTTTCAGATCAATGGCATATTATAATTTGATCCATAAAAAAATGTTGAGAAATCCTGATATACAATTATCAATGAATCGAAAATGACAATCAGGGTGAGTTCTCAAACTTAAGCCATTATTTCTTCGTATTTGAAATACATTTTTGTACAAAATATTTAGTATGTATTTTTCAAGCATCTATGAGCCAAATATACATAAATCAGAGGCTAAAAAATAAATTAATTAATTTTTTTTGGAGTAGTAATATTTTAATAAGGAGTGAAATTATTAAAATTTTTGATCCAGAATAATATTATATTCTTATATCATGCTCAATAATGAATCAACGTCCAGATGGGAGGCTCAGTATTACAGGAGGTACTTGAGACTTGTTGAGTTGACATAATTAAGTTGACATGTCAAATTATTTTTATAATTGAGAGGCTCTGACTCATTTCCACAGAATTTTTTTCACATTCTGTTGATTTTTGTCACATGTCAAAAAGGGGAAAGTTTGAATGGCTTTTTTTTTAATGAAGTCTTAATATTTTCCTCGGTAAATTTTTTTTCAATTCGTCTTGATTCGACATTACATTTCGTAAAGAAGAGAAAAGTTTTGTTTTGATCAGGTGAAACATTCAAAAAAAATTGTTTGTCTTCTTCATGAAAAAAAAAAAGAAAAACATTTGTTGACGAATAAATTTTGTCCTAGTCCTACTTTACGAAATTAAAAAATAGCCTTTGACTTATTGCTTTATCCAATTCATATTTTGTAGCTCTTTTTGATGAACAATTGAATCAAAACTAGTTTGTAAAGTACTTTGTTTGGTAAATTAAATATTTTAATTGCCAGCTTTTCTTCCTCTAGATTGCTTCTAATAGTGTAAGTATTTTGAAGTAGTTTGATCATCTGCAATGTATACAAAGAGGTGAATACCTCAAACTATTTTTTTTTAAAAATAGGTGGATCATTTCGGGCTTTTTAATTCTCTTTTTGTGGAAGAATGGTTGTTGAGAAGTACAATGAGATCATTTGACATATTTATGTACCTATATAATCTATAGGTAATAGTAAGACAAGGCAAATGGGCATATACTCTGCTATAGAAATTAAATGTCTTTCATTCCTTTCATAGCAGCATCGACTCAAAACAATGGCTTTTTTGTATTCATTTTCTTCACAGGAAACAGTCTTTTCAACCTCATTTCTTTGTTGTTTCTTCCTTGGTAATTTAAACCTTTTGTTTCTCTGAGTGTCTCTTACCCGAGGAGTGTAGACCAAGATAAATAATAATAATAATATACATTAGTACGTACGTAAATAGAAAATATCCACGAATATAATCATTATAACAATACTAAATAAATAAATAAATAAGGATTCCACTTATTTGAAAAGTGATATCCCATAAATAATCATAATTTACTCAGTTCATATATCCAACAAAGAGCATTTGATTTGATAGTTTAAGAGTTTTATTGTACTCTTTGTAGAAACAAATGGTTGTAGTTTTTCTCTATATGTGTTTGTCCTTGATTTGTTTCATGCTCTCTAAAAATTAATCTGCTTTTAAAATCTAGCAAACAATCGTGATTTCTATTTATTTTTTTAATATTTAATCATAAAGTTTAATAGCTTTTACAAAAAGTGAAGAAATCATACATATATTTAGTTTATATATACACGTCATAGACCGAATACTAATTTTTTTCACGGCAAGAAAGCAGCTGTTTTACATAATGAATAATAATGAATATTCACCGACGACAATGTGAGTGCTTACAAGAGAACTGAATTTTTCAATTATGTATCCTTCGTCTCAAATGGAGAATGGAGAATTAATATTTATTGTGTAAACCATCAGATCCCTAATGGTTCTATTGAATAAATGTCTGGAAGTATTAGAATGATTGATAAATTAATCAAGTGGACAAAAACAGTCCTTTTTCAATAATAATAATAATAATCTGTTTCTCTCTCTGTCTTTTTTTAATTATATCCATATACAATTGTAGAGTAATAACTTGGATTGAACAGACAATATTATTCATAACAAGGAGCCTAGTCGATAATCAGTATATTCCCAGTATATGTAATAAATGAATAAAGGCACAGATCCACAAATTTAAAGTGTCAAAAATCCTAAGGGCTATAAGTATAATAAAAGTTATTCAGTTTTGCACACTGACTTCAAATCTGTACACTTTTTTGTCTCGAGAGTCATACGGTTTTTAATAAATGGGACTCTATTTTTTGAGCAAATTTGGCCCATTTTAAAACTTCAACTTCAATTTAAGCCTAGAAGGAATCGTATTTTGTTCATTAAAAAATAAAGATCCGCTAGTGTATTTAATGCGGATTCCATTTCCAGTCTTTGTTTTGACCTAGGGAGGATCCTAGGGGCGTAGGCGGTGGGAGTAGACACAAAAGTCGGCCAATGCGTTTGTATTTAAATAACCCCTTGAATATTACATGCAATGGACAAAAGCTAAGACCCATAGCTTTAAAACGAGATGTTTAGCGCCTCATAAAAGTTCTTAACTTTGAAGAAATTGTCCATCAAAGTGTGTAAATTTTCATCCAATTTCGATCAAAATTCACTATAAATCAAAGATTCACGGTTCAGCTACTAAACAACAAGTGCAATGGACTGAAGTAGTAGCGTGCAGAAGGATTTCAGCTGATTTCGTAATCCTTCTGTGGTCTGCTACTTTTGTAGCTCTACCGTGAGTGTTTGATTTCTAGGGAATTCAATTTCTACTCATCAATTCATGACATGACAAAAATCTTGGATATGAAGTACAGTCTGAGGTATGACTATTGTGTAATTCACTTAGAGAATTGAATATTTCTCTTTATACTTTTTCAACAATAATTACTGGATTTATTGACTCTATATTTCCTGAGTGCCCCCTTTTTTTTTCGCATAATTTAAATATAAATCTATAGAGCTGATAATTTTTTTTTTCAATGCTAATAAATGCATAGTTATATATACATTGTAAAACTTTTTATAAATGCATTTTTCAAAAAAACTTATATTTGATAATTATATTTCTATATTTTATTTTAGAATGCAGTTTAATTTACCAAATATATATATATATATCTAAATATAATTTTTTTTTTCTTCATCTGTAATTATTATTAATTAAAAGTAATGTAAATATGGATTTTAAATTTTGCTTCTGTTTTGATTGCAGATAAAGATACTTAAAATACTTGAGAGTGGCATATTTAAAGTTCATGTTGAGAAAATCTATCTAAATTTACGTAGATTTTAGTTAATAAATAAAACTTTAAATGATTATTACATATAGTGAGTGATACATTGAATTCTTTGATCCTTGGGTGTTTAGAACCAGTTTTCAATTTGTATATCGAGTTATTTGTATTCCAGAGTGTATTTTTGCTTTTTTATTAAAAAAAAAAAGACTCCATTTCTTCACAGAAAACAAAGATTTGTATTGATATATTTTATGTTCGATCAAATCATAGTCAAATTATTATTAAGAAACGCTAAGATATCTTGCACGATTATTTTTGATTATGCACTTTATTTGAATTTGGTACTTATTAATTGAAATTAATTTCAAGTATACTTGAATAAAAATGGGAAAGAGGTCGTTTTAGAAAATTTGGTTTGATATTGAGTTTGTCGCCAACACTCTTCCCCCTCAAAAAATAGTATCGAACAACTATTGCTCACGAAAAGACCTTGAATTCGTAGAATGTTAATATATATATACATGATACGTCTTGAATTTTTTAGTGTGTTTCTTAAATATCAAGAGGCTTGAACTTACTCTCCCATTTGATTACACCATTAAACGTAAATCAAAATACATACATACATAATAATTTAATGAATATCATAAAAATAAGTATATGTGTCACAAAGCACAAGTCAGTATATATATATACGGAAGGACCAAAGAGATCCTTTTTCTAGAAAACATAAAAAAAGTTATAAATCATGAAATTTACCACACAATTATATAGCAGAAAAAAGATTATTGACATTTTTGTCAATGTTTCTTTTAGATATTTAAAAGTAAATGATATTAGGGGTCAATGTAGTTTTTTGAAGGAGCAAAATGTTGGCTACCATGCAATTAGTTATTCATCTTTGTTTTTCGCTGTATCATTGATACATTTTCTGTCCCTGATTGTAAATTTATTAAAATTCAAATGTTACTCATTGAGAATTATTTTATATCGTTAGGACCCTCAATATTGACTAGTGATCGAATGAATTTCTCCAGTCTATAATGCTCATTAGTGATCTATATAAGTATAATAAAAATATTACAATATCTTAATGTACAATAAGAAAATTGATAATAATTATTTAATTAATAAACACCTTGAAAGTTTTAGCTTTTTGTGACTCAAAAAATATTCTTTAATTTTCTTAATTTCTGACTCTAATTCAACATTTTACAAATGAAGGATCGCATTTGTAAAGGAATGACTCACTGACCGTATAGTCTATAAATGAATTCAATCCATAATGAACATAATGAATATGTAAATAAATTGTTATGAGTTGTAGTCTATCTATAAGAATGTAAATAATATGCAAATCGGGCTTGTAATAAAAAAAGAAAGAGAAAATCAACCTGGCCACTCTGACAATTTGATAATGTTGAGAGGGAAGCAGCTTGGGCTGTCAGGACGTTTTACTGAGCTACAAGCTGCTATTCTCCTTTATATATACAGTAAATAATAACATAGATGAGAGGCAGAAAATTAACTGAAATTAATGTCAGGAAATTATATATTTTTAACTAGTAATAATTATACGAGGGCTTGAGCCCTTTTTTGCTTACATTTTATTTGCTTTATTAAACTTAATGCATGTATTCCTTCATGCGACATCTTTACTATCAGGTAGATGTTCTCCCCTCAGTAGTAATAAAGGAAAAATGATAACAGCTTTGGAAAACAAAAAGACCTGTTTGAAGAGCCAACTCCACTTTTTTTATTACAAGCCCGATTTGCATATTATTTACATTCCTATCTATCTAACTCAAATCTACCTCCAGTAATAATATAGCTTACACAACTACCTACATACATAATATATACACACACATGCATACATACAGAATCAGTACAGACAAGAGTAGAGCGTGACAGGTACGTTGAAATATGAAACTTTTTCATTTTTCAAACAAATATATATATATAATAGAACTGTCATACAGTCTATGAACGAGTCAGTTAACATAATTATATTTATATATATATATAGCTATCCATATAAAACAATATTATTCAGGGTAAATTCCTTGGAGAAATACACTCAGCATATTTGTTTAAGCCACACATATCGAGTTATTTTTTTTCTTTACTCTTTTTTTTTTTTTTACCTTTTTCAAGTGTTGATCATATATAATATGTACATATATATATATAAATGTTTGTTTTATTTGAAATCTGATATACTTTATTGTTTTTTGAAAAGGATCAATCTCTTATTTATAATTAAAAAGCTTTATTTGACTTTTTTCTTATTATTCGTATACAACACTGTTTTCGTAATTAAATGATAATAACTATTCAATGAATAATGTGAGCAGAGGATTTTTGAAGGCCTTTAGATGGTATGCATTTAAAATTACTCGTATTTATTTGACAGCTTGTTGTTATATAGAGCATTTTGCAAGTGGTATATTTAACATTGGCTCATAGACAAATTGTTACAATATATTTTGTACTCTAAATGATGATGATAATAATTATATTAATCAAATAATCAATTCTTAAAAAATTGGAGCAGTGGTTGGAAAAGTTGCAATTCATGGAAAATATAAAATATTCATGACTTTTTTTTTTTTTGTTTTTAAACTTTTTTCTTGGAATATTATAGGAAATACAGAGAACAGTTGCAACAGGTACTTTTTTTCCAAACATTAAAAAGCTATAATATTCAAAATAAATTTTTTATAATTTATTGACTTAGAAAATCAAAAAAAAATTTGTCAACTTTTCTTTGTAGATATAAATTCATTTATAATGAGAGTTTTTTGAACATGTAATAATATTTTTGTCATAATGGAGTTTAATTACTCATTTTTTTTTTTGACAATGTAACATATATCAATACTAAACTATTTTTTTTTTTTTTTTTTTGTACGAATGTACAACAATGTATATTTTTCATTAGAAATTACAAATCATCAGACATATTAAACGACAACAATAATCTAACTAGGGACATGGACCTTCTTTTTCTATGAGGGTATCTATGATTCTTTTAAACCATGTAATAATATTTTCATTCAAAGGGGTTTTTGTGCTTCGAAATTTATAAAAATAATTTTGGATTTTAGTTATGATAAAATTAATGAGTTCCTGTTTAGGGCCAGTGAAAATATAAAAACTATCCTTTATCCTAAAAAATGTTTTGAATTTAATAAAAACTTTAAAAGTCAAATGATCCCACACTTCTCTTGTCTCTTCACATTCATATAAAAAATGACTTGGAGTTTCCAGTGAACTGAGACAGAATAAACATCTTCTCTCCTCAGGCGTTCTACCATGTGTGCTTCCGAGGGGAAGAGTACTGGTTATTAGCCTGTATTTAAACCAATACATATGACAATCGAAGCTTTTGTTTTTTAAACTACTTAGCAACTCTCCTGTGGATATACTAATATTTAATCTTTCCATTTTTCTTTCTATTTGCTTCAGGTATACCATCTTGTCTTTCTGGAGCATCAGTCTCAATTGCTGATTATTAAAACCTTTGATTTTTTTTTCAATCCCTTGAAGTTTTGGATGTTTGCAAATAATGCTGCAACTTTTTTTGTCTTCCCTACTTGAAAAACAGTCATTAATACCTAAATATATATATATTAATATAAACGAGTTCATTTTTGCTTAAATATGCTCTTCGAACTATTCATATGGCTACTAAATACTTCTTTTTGTATCACATCAAGGATTTTTTTAAAGACACAAGTGACCATTTTGATATAAAAATATAACAAATAGTTTTTTCTTAGATTTCGTATCCAAGAAATTCAGAATACCTTACAAATTTTGTATTCAGAGGCTTTTGAAAAGAATATTATATTAATTTTATATGTAGATATATAAAGTTCCACTCTTTATTTCTTTTTAATAAAAATAAAAAACTTTTTTATTTATTTTTTGTACAAAATAATTTTCAATTTTAAAGTTCAGAAAAAAAAAAAAAAACCCTACACAAACAACTTTTTGAATATTAAAAAAAAAAAACTTTTTTTCATAGTTTAAGCATTTTGTAAAATTTATTTATCATTATTATTTAGTTCATAGCGTGTACCAAATTGTTTGAAAAAAGAAAAAAAATAGTAATAAAAAAAATATTTGATATATGACAATTTGTAAGGGAGAGTCGTTGTAGAGTTCAAAGTTATGTGTCGTGCAATTTTACTGAGGCTACTAACACGTACCTGCTTACTACATACATTTATCAAAAAAACAAAACACACAAAGCTATATATTATTTATAAATGCTGAATCACTTTTTTTTTCTATGTATGTAGTTATCTTCTTGTACAATAATGTATATAAATAAATAAATAAATAATAGAACCTCTCTATTATATAAATTGTGAATGAAAATAAACTCAAATAAATCTAACTTAGGATAATAAAAAAATAGATTTATAGATACGAATATAATACGAAATTTTTATTTTGTTTAAAAAAAACATTGAATAAAATTTTGTATCCATGTAAGCCTTACAACATGAGTAGGCCCATTGATGATGATTTTTTTTTTCAAAACTTTTTAGGTAGAATAATAATGATAATAAATCATGGGTGATGTCAAATCACGAATGTTTTGATGTTAGATTTCTTTTACTAGGTAGGTTCAAAAATATGTAACTTTCTTAGAGGTTTTTTTTTTTAGTTGAACTATTTTGATGAAAATGCATAATTGATGTATGTAAATTTGAGATTTAAAAAAAAATGGATGTGTGATGAATGAGGAACGATGAACAAACAATCATTTGTTGGTAGAGTAAATAATGCCTATTTTGTCTCACAATTTGATTTGTACTGACTCTGTCAACTTTTTCTTGAACAAAACGAATGAACGTAGGTTTGGAAATGACGTGATACTAATTAGCCAATTAAGTCAAAATTTTCTTCAACAAGAGTTGAACTATATTTTAATATAATGGTTGAGATATTTGTAGTTAACTGTGGCAGATATAACCCTATACAATATTAGATCTCTACCTTCACACATTTAACCTATGTACGAAAGGAAACATTCAATCAAGTTTTTCATTAGGATTAAAAAAAAAAAAAACTGACAAAGACTTATAAATTTTTTGAAGACTAAATAAACAAATTTGATTAAAAAAAACCCCTCACCCCTCGTTCAGAGTTCCTCTTTAACATCCATGCAACAAAAGAAAGTTCTAATATATTTGATAATTTGTGTTGGATTGAATGGATATGGGACAGTACTCAAGGCTTATAGGTATAGTTAATAATGTCATATTGGGTATCCTTAATTTAGAGGTCCGGATTTAGAGCGTAGTTCTGACATAGTAACGTCGTAGCTGGACCAAGATTTGCATGGGAGCTTTTTTGAAGTTAAAAATAAAAAAAAATAAAAAAATTAGAAGAGAAGAAAATATTATAAATCTTATGATTCAATTCCAGCTACGTTCCTGCCCCGACAAGATGTTTTGATCTTGGACACGCTGCATTATCCATCAATTATATTTGTGCCACTGGGCACACTGTATATAATTATTTTTTTCTTCTTCAAATATATATATATATAAAACAGATAAAATTACAACACAACAAAACTTTATTATTAAATTAGTATTATATGTAAACACACTCTTTCTCAGTATTCTCATGTATTTTAGATCTTTGTCCTCTTTAAAGACAAAGCTGCTTACATGCTTTGTTTGTACTTGTACATACAACATACATTAAAGCCACTATGCAAAAAAACAAAAACAAATGGTATATTCTGCTTAACACTAGAATGAAATTACAATTTAAGGAAAGATAATTTCATTTCAAACTCAATTAAACGCTCTACTTTAGTCTATAGATGCATGAATATATATATATATATGTATATATATATAATAATCATGGGTATATAATCTCCTTTCTTTTTGTTTTAATGGATGCCGTTAGAAAAGAAGATGCCCCATTAAAAGGAAGAGATATAATAGTTTGTTAGAAGAGAGAGAGAGAGAGAGAGAAAAGTTAGTTATTTCTAAAAGATTATCGGGAAAATTACACCCAAAAAAAAAATTTTTTTTTTATCTTTATTTATTTCTAAAAATGAAAATAATTTACTTTTTTTATTATTTTTTTTTTGGATTCAATAAAGATAAGGATAAATATATAAAAAGAGAAAGAAAGAAAGGAAGAAGTGAGAATGAGCGTCTTGGATGTTTCATATCATTATATCTAAGTATGCGTATGTGTGTGTAATAATGTAATAAGTGTTAATCTATGCATAACTGTCGTCCCTTCATATTCATATAATAATTTCCAACAGCCCATGTCCTTGCTTTTTGTACAAAAAAAAAAAAAAAAAAATTCTTTGTAGAGCTGCCAAAGGGTCCTCTAAGAAGAGAGTGATGCTAAGTGGGTATATTTCTACAATATTATTACAACATAAATGACTGTAGACCACTATCAAACACTTGCTATTGGCAAGACTTCGTCAACAACCCCTACCCAAATAATAAAATAAATAACTTACAAATGCTTACAAAAATGAACAGAAAATGCATTAAGAAACTGTTAAGTAACGACTTTTTAAACATTTGTCTTGCTCAATACATCCATTATTATTTGACTCTTTCAAAACGAAAAAAGAAAAAGGATATTGCAAATGTTCTAATGTATGTTTTTTTTTTTTTTTGTATATATATGTAAGTTGTCGACCTTCATCATTTAGAATTGTTACAGTTTGTCTTGAACTATTTTCAAAAAAAAAAAAAAAAAAGAAAGAAAAATATACTTTTATTAAAAAAGTGAAAAAATAAATGAGGTGTCGAAAAGTGAAAAAAAAGTATATATATATATATATACAAATAAGTACTTGAGAACACTTTTGTACAAATAGTAATAATAATAATAATAATGACAAGAAAGCAATGGATATCTACAAACCAAGTTAGAGTACAGCCTCAATTTGCAAAAGATGTGTTAATTTGTTGAGAAGAGTTCACATTAAGTGCTCATTTTCAATTTGAATAGCAAAGTAATGGGCTCGTTGGTAAGTTCTTGGGTTTAACGAAGGATCACATCACTTGAGAGACCAAGAACGAGAGGAAGAGACAGAAATGGTCATTAAGAACCAAGTTATCAGCACTAAAATCGTTGATAGTAATTGTCATAATTGTCATGCTACGAGTAACTTAACCCTTTCAAACCCGAAAGGTATTAGAAAGTATTTTTATTTAGAAGTTATATTTTTTGAAATCAGAGTGATCATACTAACCAAATTTGATTTTATAAAAAAATTGTAACTCAACCCGTTTCTCGAAGAAATTATGGGAGACTCTGGTAGTGTCCCTCTGGATGTGAAGGGAATTTGTTGATCCTTAAAAATACACGGCTTAGCAGTACTTTTTTCGTATTTATTTGAAAACTTTAGATACATTTATTCTTTATTGTACTTGACGACAAAAAAATTTGAAAAATCTTCAGTTAAAAATATATATCACATGTTATGTACATTTTACAGGTGATATGTTATGAAGCAATTTATGTTGGTATATTGATTTAAAAAAAAACTCCTTTCACACCCAGAGGGGGGACACTTGTGTCCCAAAGAACTTTGACTTGAATAATTTCTAGTGTATGCATTAGAACTAAAAGATATTTTAAACTTATAATTCTCTTAGTGTATATTAACAAATAATTTCCTTTGAAAAACGAAAAAGTTATTTTGGTTATAACATGATTTTTTTGCATGTGTAAAAATCGTCAATTTTCCGTACCCATAAAAATATTCAAATCAATTTTTTTTTTTGATGACTAACTATAAAATATGAATAATAGCTTGACATCTTAGCTATCAAACAAATAAATAAGAAAACAAAAATCGGTGTACAATGGAGCGCAGTAGGTCATTTTGAATTTATGGGTCCTCTGGGTTGAAAAGGGTTTAAAACTGTTCTTAAAACATAGTTCTTTAAAAAAATATATAATCTGAGATAATGTAGGTGAAAAAGAAAGAACTAATCATCTTAAGGCTTGTTAATTATAACAACTCATAATGAGATGCCACTGAAAAAAGAAAAAAAAAACCTGATTAAATAGAGTGGCATAAATATGTTGTTTATTTACCTACGTAGATAATATGAGCACAAGTATGATCCTAGAGATACACAAGGAAAAAATTCTGTAAACAACCCATATAACCACTCAACCATAATGTTGATACATAAATTGTAATTATCAAAAAACGTGAATAACATTTATATATATATGTATGAATATAAATATGTACATATATTGGGAAACATATGGCAAAGCCCGTAGCTATTGAGTTTTTTGTTTCTCATTGAGTGAGGCCGTTTAGGAAAAGAACCTGGAATATCCAGGTGAATTCAATGCACAGGAGTGTAATTATAGTTCGGGTTTTCCTCCTGTAAGTACTATGTTCATAGCAATTTACCAAATGTGCAAATAGTATGTTCATATCCCCCCACCTCTATGTATGCAAATTTATTTAGGTATAAATGGATTGTTGTTAGTAATTGTATCTACATGTCATGAGTCTACTCACCTACGTTTTGTTTAAATAATAACTGAGGAAAATGTATATATGTGTACATTTACACAAAAGTATGTTTTGAATACATTAACCTGAAAAGTGACAATATTAGAGAGTCATTAAATAGAGCTGAGCAACTCCTTGCTACTTGTTAAAGTAGTAACTCCCTCTCTCCTCTCCGTGTTTCTTTGTGTTTGAGTCTCGTGTGTAGAAAAGGTGTGTCAAGTCAACAAGAAACCAAGTCTATCTCAAATATTTCAAGAATGAGTGTGAACTATCCTCATATTCTTTAAGACATTCTCTTTCGTTTGTATTAATAGATTATTTCGATTAATTAAATAATGACTTCAATAGTAATTGCAACTTAATTATAGGAAAAAAATATCGGGCACAATTAAGTATACAAAACATCTGGTATTTCTGACTATGGAGTTACTATTACTATGATTCATGGGATGTAGTTGATTCTGTTTAGTTCTTAAGCAAATAAACTGGTTCTAGCCTGCTGCAATTAAATAAATCTCTGGGGCTATGAAAAAGATAGACGCTCATTCAGGGACCATATCTGCTCCATCTGTAGTTGTAACATTTATCCAATTGCTCAATTGGATAGACAACGTAAAATCCCTGATTTATCGATATAAAGTGACATTTTAGCAAAAATCCTTGTGCAATAGGTCTTAAAATGACTCCGAAATATTTGACTGTTATATTTATGAAGTTGTCTTAGTAGTAAATGCAGGCTCAACTTTTATTTATCTGAATAAATGAAACACATATATGTACATACTCTTTTTGAAAAATAGGTTAATCGTTATTATGATATGACCATAATATTAAGTAAATTAAGGAAATAGGAGCCTTAAGAGTCTGTTTTTGTACTTTTTATCAAGTATTATGGAAAGAATAACTATTATGCTTGAAAAAAAAAATATCTTCGATAAAGATATTTATCTATTTATTTATGTATACTACCACAAAATAAATCTCTGGGGCTATAAAAAAAATGTCCGTTCTTTCGGGAACCATAGCAGTTCCATGTGCAGTTGTAACATTTATCCGATTGTTCCATTGAATAGACAACAAAAAATCCTTGATTTATCGATATGAAGTGACATCTTAGCAAAAATCCTTGCGCAATAGGTCTTAAAATGACACATAAATATTTGGCCGTTATATTAATGAAGTAAAAAACTTCATAAAAAGTGGATTTTCTCCTTTTCCATATTTGAAAACAAACTTGCTTTCTTGTTGACACATATGTAATTAAGTCCAAATGGGTTGCAGGATCCAAATCCTACTTCAAGAGACTTTACCACTATTTATTCTACTATCCCATCTACTTCAAACTACAACATTTGTTTAAATAAAGAAGAGTTGAACGAATGTCTGAATTATTTTGCAAAAAAAATAATAATTATATTTAGAAACAATTCATGAAATATTAATAATGAAAAAAAACAAAAAACAAACCAACGTCATTGAAATCTACTGTGCAGACAGTATTCCAATATTATTTAATAAATTATTCAATTCTTCTATTATAAATACAATGTGTATGCGATACTGTGTTTAGCCAATATATTTAATTATGGAATAGGGTTCATATGTTCAACAAGTTTGAAAAATTTTATCCATTACTTCTTCCTCTTTTTTTTAAATGTCATTCCATGTCAAAAAATGCAGAAGGAATCTCAAATTTTGATAAAAGTGTTTTTTGAAACAAATGTGAGTTAAAAAAAAAATACTCTTTATATTTTCAGATCAAGGACAGTTGCAACACGGAACGTGTTGCAGGGGGTCCTTTTTCTCAAACATTAAAAAAACTATAGCCACAAAATCTACTTCACAAAAAAAAAAAACAATCAGACACTTTTTGTCCCCTTTTCTTTGCGATATTAGATAACAAATAATATTAAGGGGTGAAGGCAACATAATTTTCTAATAATGTAATGAGTTTGTCAATGTTTTTGAGCCGTGAGTTATAACATTGTAATTATAGATTCATTACTATTTTCCAATCACTTGTTTTTTGTTTATATGAATTCAAAAGTAACTTATGAAGGATACATTTGAGACAGCTATAACATTTGACATAACAAAAGGGTCAGAGCACATATTACTTATTTTTATACTTTTACGTTTTAATATTATATTTTTGGCTTATAATAGGGAAGTTAATCCTTCTAAATGATAGTTTTTTTGACAAGCTTTTAATGACACACACATTTAGGTGTTCTATGATACTTTTTCATGTGTTTTTTTAATAGTTACACGTCTGTTTCTGTTGAAATACAAGGTCCAAATATGCTCTTTGTATCAAATCTTAATTTTTGACCACCCTTGACAATTTTCCACGTCATTTCCTTCTCTAAACATAGAAATAATTTTTTTAATTTGGTTTATGGGCATTGAGTAAGGATCAAAATCATTTGTAAGTTATTGTAACTTTTACGTTTTTTGGTGTCTCTTACAGTCGTCATTTCAAAATATTGGAATGTAATTCTTATTCTTAATTTTTAGCATCAATTTTGGGGGATGAAACTTGCTCATTTCTACTTGATGTGAATATGTAGTTTAAAAAAAAAGAAGAAGATTCCTATATATTCATGTAAGCATATTTCTATACAGAACCCTTTAAAAAAAAACCCAAAATGTCCATAGGGAAATGATAATTCTTTTACTTTAATTACAAACGTATATAACTTTATGCTTTACCAAAAAGTCTACATACCTTTTTTAATTTATTTTAAATAACAATTGACGAAACTTAAGCTGACATTTTAAATTTTAGTCCATGAAGTGACATTTATCATAGTTTCAAGGACATTCATAAATGTATATGCTAATTTCATATGTTTACATGAACACATATAATATATTCTTTTAAAATAAAGGAACTTTTTCTTTGATATTAATAATGTATGTAGATATTCCTAAAAGAATCAGGCCTAAGTTTCTACATGCAAACTCTTAGACTTTCTAAGAGTTTGGACAATTCATTAGTTTCGAGTTAGACTTTTTTTCTCTTCAAAACTACAATATACACTTGTCGTTCAAAAAATTGTACCAACGTGTATTTAGGAGGTTATAAGTGACCTACGTGTGTCCAATAGTAATATTTCTCCATAAACAATTATCCTTTTTTCTCACAAAACCTCCATTTTTCTGAAAAGATGACTTTCATTCATCAAAGTACATATACCTCGTAAATTGTTCTAATTGTGTCCTTAAGATAGCTTCAAAAAATTACTATCCAACATAGTAAGCGTACAAACCACGCTTGAAATGACGTCATAAAACATATGGATGGGAATGAAAGAACTTTTTTACTTTTGCGTTGTATCTTAAAAGAAATTTTATTGAATCCATGTGAGCACATCACGACGAAAATGTAGAAAGAAGTCATTATTCCTCATACAAGGTGTTTTTTGTGGCACCTTTTTTATTAAATAGGGTATGATTTAGACAGTTTTAACTCCTCTTTAGAGTCAGAACTTTTTCATTTCATAGATATGTTCTCTACAATAATTAAGAAAGAAAGAGATTAGCTGTAAAAAGACAAATATATAATACAACTTTGAATGAAAAACGCTTGCTGGAAGATGCTTTTTTTTTTACAGCTTAACTATATATATATACTTGTAGACTGCTACATATTTCTTTACAACTTTTGACAAAACTATTCGACCCATCAAATTCCAAAAATATAAAGTAAGTTTCTCCTGAAACAATGACACAATGTGAGCATTCGGAATAAATAAATATTCACTATTTTTTAATTTTGTAAATTATTACTTCCTCTAATAGAAATTCATTTATGAATTTGGATTTTTTTTTACTTTAAACTGCATATCAAGTATAAAAAGGGTAGATTTTGTAGCACAAAATTTCATCTACAATGCCATTTAATGTGGAATCATTCGTTTTCTTCTTATTTTTTAGGTAGTAAATGTGATTTGAATTTTAATCCTTCAAATGGGTACGACTTGTATTTGTTTTTTTGGCATTTCATTCAAAATTCATAATATTTAAGAGAAATATTTGTTAAAAAATTGTTGCCAACGTTTAAAGATGAATTCTGTTCGGTTTAATAGATGAATGTAGCCATTTTAAACGATTCGAACCCCATTTAAATACAAGATTTTATAAATTCTAGCAAACATTGAAGTTCCTTTTGAATGTGTTTCTTATTGTTAAAATCAAGTTCAGCCTCAGGCTTAAAGACTTAAAGACCCAAGCTCCCAGACTTGAAGTAAAAATTTAAATTACATTCAAATAATAAATAATTTTTGTAATAAAATTTTATTCAATCATCTAATAAATATAAGACAGCTTAGCCAACGGATTCAGTATATATTTGTGTAAATACATATATACTGGTTAACAATTTTAAACCATTTAGTGGTATGAGGAGCTCTTTCACTTGACTATTGCATGCATTAAATACATACATATATTTATGTATACTCGAATAAAAGATACTGCTGTTTAATCAATTTACATATAATTATAGAGCAAAGAAACATGAGTGATTTATTATATGTATGTAGATTTATTTTTTATAATATTTTAAGTGTTTTTATATGTAGAATCAATTTAAAATTTTTATACAAGTATCATATTATTAATATGCATAGTTTAATATAAATACAATTTAAAAAAAAAAAAATATATATGTACCTAATTGAAACAAATTGAAGGCAATGAAGCAAAAACCTTTTGAAAAAAATGAAAATCTAATTCGTTACCATTAGTTAAAAGATAGTTATTTATTGGAAGGGAAGTCTAGACTCAAATTAATAAAGTGAGTATTTTAAACTAATGTTTTTTATTAACTATAAATTAGCACTTGCACAGAATACACAAAGTGTTTTGGAACATTAAGCAATGCTCCCAAACAGTGAATTTATATATCTGATAACGTACTTTAAAAAACGTTCTAAAAAGGTGTTTTTTTTTTTAAATTATTAGAAAGGGAAGTTGTACCATTAAATTAATATTACAAGTTATTATTTTGAAAATGTATTAGTTAGTAAATTGAGGAATTATTTTCAGTTTATTCTTTTTAGATTGATTTTTAAAAGTTTCATGAATATTTATGTGCATATGTAGAAAAAGAGAGAAACTGGACTGAGTGGTGTTCTTTCAATCTGAAAAGGGATTCATTTTTGTTTACTAGTTTTGAATGGGACAAATATTTAGAAAGAGAGAACAAGACGGGGTAAGATAATATTACATGTATATCCTATGAGACTTGTATATTTCACTCTTATCTGTTCCTTGTATTTAAGAAAAATAACGATATATATTCTCTGTTATTTATTTATGGGTGGGGATATAGAATAAAGATAAGGCAGTGCTCCTATATCATCATCGTCAATTCACATTTTTGGCTAGAGTATAAATTGTAATACCATATAACTTGAATTACAATATATGTACATATGTTATAATATACAGTGTGCTGTGTTTTGATAAGTTGAGACCGTTCGTATATATTAACATATGTGTATCAAATTGGGTTCTAAGGTTTGTAATTGTAGGGAAGGATTTTTTTTTTGATTTAAATACTGATCCATCAGCTGTGAATTTGTCAATATTATTAATGCATACATACATGCAAATCAGCCAACATTTTGTTTTTCTTCTTGCATAACATAAAGTTATTTCAAGAGTACAAAAGGTTTACGACCAATTTTTAAAATATCATATCAAAGGCAGTCAGATTCATAGGAATACTTTAGATATTGAACGAATTGTCGTAACCTGTTTAGAAATTACAACAGGTATAAATTACAGAACTAAATAGTTAAATAACACTAGGAGTAGTTGAGTATAGCAAAAGTTTCATTACTAGTCAAAAACATGAGATATCTAGAATCTGAGTTGATTCATTAGTTTGACCACATATGTGTCAAGTCAACAAGAAAGCAAGTTTGTTTTCATATATTAAAAAGGAGGAAATCCACTTTTAAGTAGTTTTTTTACTTCATAAATATAACAGCCAAATATTTCGGAGTCATTTTAAGACATATGCCGCACGGTTTTTTTTCTAAAGTATCACTTTTAATCAAGAAAGCAAGGTTTTTTGTCTATCCAATAGAGCAATCGGATAAATGTGACAACTACAGATGGAGCCAATATGATCCCTGAAAGAATATCTTTTTCAAAGCTCCAGATATTTAGTTGCAGTTAGTTTTTCCTATAATTAAGTTGGAATTATAATTAGAGTCATTGTTTAATTAATCGAAATATACTACTATTAATACAAACGAAAGAGAATGTCTTAAAGAATATGAGGGCAGTTATTACTCATTTTTGAAATATTTCAGAATATAAACTTGGTTTCCTGCTGACTATACACATATGTATACAAAGGATCTTTAATCAATGCTTTTATGGTGTTTTTGAATATTTTGCTATTAGACTGAACTATTTTTCAAACATAAATTAAATTATCATCGAGCCTTATTTAATATTTCTAATACTCTCTTCCTTTGTTAACATAAAATGTACCTAGGTGGTATAATATGAGGAATCTTATGAGCCCTAGGGGAAGATTATTGATATTTTACATAAATAAAACAACCAGAATAAGATAAAGTATATGCAAGTTTATAAATAAGTAAATATCCACTGAATAGGGTATGGCTTCCCTTCAATCCAATTTCCATTTTAATATAACATACATAGTTGTATACAAAATCCACTTCACGTTTATCTTAAAATACAAACTAAACTTGCTCAGATGAGACATGATTCTATTAACTCCCTCTCTCTCTCTCTCTGTTATTTTCACAAGAGTGTATACAAACAAGAATAATTAATTAATTATCTATTAAGATCGTAGAAATTAAGGATGTTTTTATGAGACTTTGAGACCTCAAATTCCCATCCACAAATTTGTTAGAGCCTTGAATATATATATAAATAAATGAATATGCAAAGAATAACATGATTTTTTTGTCCAATCTCTGTTTTTAAAGGTGTATCTACATTAAAAAAACAAAACCTGGAACTCCACTTTGGCAAATCGCTACAAATTTTTTCGTATAATGATTTGGTCTTTTTAAGATTTTATGAAAAATAAACAAACTGACTTGTTATCTAGTCTCCTAGCTGGAAAGACGGTTACAAAGAAGAACAAATCAAAATAAACAAGGAAAGAATTACAATGGAAGTAACTTGATAACAATTTTCTTCTTGTTAGTCAATTAATATGTTAGTTTATCTAAGCACTTAACTTCTTCAAATATTAAAATTCTTAAAAATATTCTTCATTTCTTACTCAAATTTATGTTGTTGTTTTTTTCAACTGTTGCATCCATTCCCATGCACCAGTGACACTTGCAAATATGAAAAGATTGCATTCAAAATTAATTTCTTAAAAAAAACCCTCCTGATTCAATCCAGAACAAACTTGCATGTCTGTGTTACATTTTGAACCATCTAACATTTAAACCTTTTGCCAGATATTATGTAGCCTTAAAATATTGAAACTATCCAGATCTCCCCTAAGACTCCAAACAATAGGTATATGTATATATATTTCACAGAATTCTAATATATGATTACATATATGCATCAAGAAATCCTTTGAGTTCTTAGTCCCCCTCACTCTGTGTTTGCACTCTCCTTTGATGCAATTCATTTTCACATCCTTTCCAACTTGAAAATATTGTATATACTTACTTTAATCAATTACTTATTAATTTCCTTCTTTTACCATGAAAAGAAGGAGAAGAAGGATCCTACGATCCCAAAAGAGCATTTTGTTATTAATTGTATTCCATGCAGAATTTATTGAGTCCCTGTAGCACTCACTCACTCTAAATATATATATATATAGATTTTGTATAATAGATAAGTATTTAGGAATAAAGGTAGGGAGCTCTGTGTATTATGTATGTACGTACTAAGAAAAAAAAATTGCATTTAGTAATTACATTCATAAATTAGATGTGTCTTGAACCATAATAAATATAATAATAATACGTTTTATGTGCTCCAGTTGGTATTTTTTTATTTCCCTTCGTTTTTTCTTGTTCCCTTAGACTAGGACTCTACAAAGCCTTTAGAGCAGTGGTTCCCAACGTGGGGCGCATGCCCCACCGGTGGGGCATGGCCAGGACGTGCACCCTTCGGTTTACTATACCAAAGACTACGGGGCTACAAAAATTAAATATCACAGGGGGGGCATTAGGATTTTAGAAACGCCCAGGTGGGGCATGGCTTAAAATCGGTTGGGAACCACTGCTTTAGAGTTTTCATGTGTATCATGTGCAAGACAACATAACCAGAGTGTTGCATAGAATGTTTTTTTTTTGCAAAAAAAAAAAAATCAATTAATAAATAATCATAAATGGTTATTATTATGATTGGTTCTATTTTAATTATACATAGCATTAATAGTGCATATAGTCCAGGGGAGTAAAGTTTATTATACTTGCTCTTTGGTGTGCCGTTCTTTGTTATTATTACACAGTCATATGTACAATGTTGTATATGCCTTTTTCTGAATGTATGATTCTGTAGACTCAACCAAATTATATCAAATTGCTACTTCTGAGAATGGAGCTGTCCTTGTTATGTTTCAACATAACCATATACTACTATTCATTTATTTATTTTCATATTACATGGAAGGTTCAAATAGAAAATAAGGAAAATAATACATATTTTCTTTTACTCAGGCCTGATGTATATATATATATATATATCTTTAATACATATTATATAGAGGTATTAGATGATTGTGCAATTATACCTTTATATTTTAGGTCGATTGTGTTGTTCAAGACTCTTTGCATGCTTGTGACACACCAAAGTACATATAAAATAGAAAAAGAGGTGCTCTGTCCTTGTTCTATGTACGTATTAAGTGCATGAAGCCGATGGAACGGGACAGCTGCTTAGTGAAAGTGCAGCTTGTGCTTGAAAAACACAACAGCTATATTTCGGCAATGCAGTTCTAAAGGTCCCCCAGTCATGTGTTTACTGAAGAGGACATAGACAATGCGCATACGAATAAGATGATTGAAATGTTAAACATGGTAGGGGAAAAGAGGAATAGCTAGGAACAAACATACAAATTAAAGTATAATGAATAACATGAATAGGAAGTTATTGTTGTAGGTACCCGTCAGGAGGGAGGTCGGCCGTGGATAGGATTTAGTTGGAGCGTCGGTACACCACATCCGAGTATAATAGTGACAATCCACAATCTCTTTGTAGAACAGTTGCGGCAGGGGTGGAAATAATGCCACGCCAATTATATGCTAAGGGAATAACCTTATTGTCGATATCCGCTTGCTCGGAAAGTTGGAGAGATGTAAGGATTTACCTTTTCACGACGTCATTATCATATTTAGTTAGTTTAGCTTAAGTTGCTTGAGAGAGAAAGCTTTGGCACGATATGATAGTGGGGTCGAGGGCTAAAACCTTTTTCCCCTGGGTCACGATGATGTCAGGCCTGATAAAGGAGGTGGGGGTAGGAATGTGGTTGTTTATGCAGCAGGTGAAGCCAGACATTTCTAGGGAGCTCACAATCATGTTCTGGAGGATATCCGGTGGCATGCGGTACGGAGTTTCTGTACTCTGGGGCAGTCTTGTAGGATGTAGAACAGGTTACAAACATTGTAAGCCAGGCACGACTTGTCAGGAAATTTGATAAGCCGACTGTATTTCAATTTAGTGGATTTATTCCTTTATCGTCTATCAAAAATATTTATAATTTTATCATATCTCAGAACCTAAAAATATGTTATTACACCATTGCAGATTATCAATGAGTTATTACTTTTTTCGTTTATTTTGCTCCGATTCTCTTATTAGTCTAAATATAAAAATGAGCAAGATCTTGTTGGTAAAATAAAAAATAAGATAAATCTACAAACACAGAAATAACTAACATATATGACGTAAAAGAATAAGGATGCATAGCAATTATTCAAAATATATTTTGGGGTAGAGCTCAGGTGAAGTTCAATTGAATGAATTTTTTTAGATATACTTGACGAGAACAGTTCTCATAATTCTACTTTTTTGTTGATGCATATTAAAAATAGTCAAATGCACAAACATTCCCACTAAGAAAATGTATTACAACAATTTACTCCAAACGAATGAATGCTCTAAATTCAATTACATTTCAAAGTATAGTTAATTTGAAAATACTTTAATGATGTCTTTTGAAAAAAAAAAAAAAAGAAGTCTTATGATGATAGTTTCGTTACTAAAGAAATTAACTTTTTGCTTTCATGATTTTGAATGTACACGGGTCAAAATTAACTAATGAACTTATAGTTTTAATAGTTCTAAAATTTTTTTAAGTATAAACAACTTTAAATTTCTGTAATACATAGATAAACTAAATTAAAAATACACTTTATGGATAAGTGTTGTCATTAATTTATGATAACATATTAGATGACGAGCCAATCTGTGACAGAAATACGCTCATAAATAGTTCCAAATTATTTGAAATTTGCCTGATTTGATAACTAGAATCTGGAAAGTGGATATGATTTTTAAATTGAGGAGGTATTTAAGGGTGTTGCTACATAAATGGTTTTTTTTGTTTTGTTTTTTAATGGTAGGGCATATTGGGTTACAGAAAATCTGGAAGGCCACGTGATCCCCTGTAATGGTTTAGCTGAAGGAAGGGGGGGGGGGATTTTGTTGTTTGGAAAAAGGTAGTTGGGGAATATAGATCTTAAGATTTACCGTAAATACCTGGGTATAGAACGCATTTTTTTTCTTAAGAAGTTGACCTAAAAACCCAGGTTCATTTTATCAATGTATGCTTCGTTTTTAGGGTCAAATATTCACTGCGTCCTTTACATAAATGTATCGTCCTATACATGGGCATTTTAGGGAGTTAATATTAGCCGAACCTTTTCACAAATACATAAAAGCAATCAATTTTTGAACAGGGATCATTGCCACATATAACTGTCCCCCTCATAAGGGTTAATCTATTTATTCACAATAAATTCAAATGTATATTGTGCATCATCTTTGCACATTTTTAGAGATGCTCAAGCAAGACAAATGTCTGCAAATTGCATCCAAATGGGTCAAACCCATTAAACATACGAGATCTCGCAATCTAAAGTGTATTATTGTTATTTATACAGAATGAGTCAAATATTAAGTTCGGCCCAGCAACGTACGTATAATTTCTGCAAATTCCTAAGAGCATATAATTCTGAATTGTATAATATATGACTCTTACGACTCTGACCTCGTGCCAACATTCATTAGAATAATTTTTAATGTTATTAGTAAGAGTATTAAAAGTAGTTAATATATTACTCTCAGGTAATAAGGCGCTTATGTATGAATGTACCTTAAAAAAATGTTTTTGACATGTGAGTCTAACATAATTTCATTATCAACTGACATGAAAAATTGCAATGTTTAAATTAATTATAATTTTTAATAGAAAATGTATGTACATTTATATGTATATATATATATATATATATATAAATATGTACTTTACAACTTTATTGTCATGAGAATAAAGTCAGTTCTTTTATATTTGAAAAATTTAGAAATACATATATAACAAATATCTACGTATTATTAATTTATTTAAATATTTTTTTTTTTCATATTGTTAAAGTCAAATGAATATTTGATAAACTTAATTATGCATAATAAGAAGTATTTGTAAAAATTAAAAGGAACTTTCTCCATTGAGAAATGTCATATTCGAACTATCAATTTCATATTGATTTTCCTTTCATGCCATTTATATAATGCATAAATTAGTCTTAAGTCATGATTTGAAATAAATAAGTTGACATTTTTCTTTTAACAACATGTATATATATATATATATATAAAATATAAGAAAGAATAGACTTCAAGTGTCAATCCCAGGATTCTTAATTAATTAATAATCGTATTCTTTTTTTCTTTCTTTTTTTCATTTTACAAAAAAAAAAATATACATATAAAAAAGAGATAAATTAAATAATATATTCAAATACATATTTAATGTGTGCATATGAAGTATCTAAATTCATCCATTAGTAACAAGGTAAAGTCAGTATCATACTTTAGGCATATATATGTGGATATTTATCCCCCACAACCATTTGTCAGGGTTATTAATTAATATATTTACTTTGAAGTCCTAGATATTCTAGATCGTTACATCTGGATTATTAAAGTTTCTCCGAGCTCACAATCCAATAAACTACTCGTTACTCGCAACCTCGACTCTATAAAGGGAGGGAAAAAATTTGAAAAAGCATATGATGGTTTCTCTTCTGTATTTTTCTTTTTGTCAACTTTGTAATTTTGAGTAATCAAAATGTAATGAGTACTCGTAATTCTAGTTATTAACTGTACAATGTATTTGTAGGCTACTAATTGTACTTTGAAAAAAAGAATAAAATAATTAGGTTTTACGAAACTGTTTTTTTTTTTTATTAATTAATAAGACTAAAACACTAGATACAGCCCCTTTACCAGACTTGTATCCAGGGAGAAACAATTTAAAATATTAACGATTATTAAGAATAAGGATAAGTTTATGATGTAGTCTAAATTAAGTATTAGATAGAATACTATAACAATTCTACAGATATAATAACAGGATGTGTACATCAATAAATATTTATTTGAATTGAGGGCACAATCATTGTCTGTAGAAGGACATGGCTCCTAAAAGCCCCTTATAAGTTACGGCACTGACATGATATAAATATGTATATACAAACAATAATACCATGGATTAGGATATTCTTAAAGTTAATCAAAATTTAATTTAACTTCTTAAAAATAAAATCGAAGGTAATTTGTTTACAAAAAGCAAAATGGTTATCCCTTGCACTGACATATTAATATTAATTTTAGACGGTGGACTTGGTAAGTTTTTGTTTTTTTTATAAAAAAAGTTAATAATCCACTGGTGTTTTTAATACAAATTTCATTTCCAGTCCTTGTTTTGACCTAAGGAGACTCCTGGGAGTATAAGCGGCGGGAGTAGACCTAAAAGTCGGCCAAAACGTTTGTACTTGAATAATTCCTTGAATATTACACATAATGGATTAATAAGGAATGCATTCAAGAGCTGAGACCCACAAACGAGATGTCAAGCGCCTGATAAGAATCCTTGACTAAGAAGAAATCGTCCATCTATATGTGTAAATTTTCATTCAATTTAATCTAGCAAAAATCATCTAGACATCAAAGACTCATGGTACAGCTACTAACAAAAGTAGTCTGCATAAAGGTTACAAAATCAGCTGAAATCCTTCGACGCGCAACACCTTTAGTAGCTCTACCTCAGTCTTTGATTTCAAGCGAATTCAATGAATTGGCGTGGCATTATTTCCACCCCTGCCGCAACTGTTTTACAAAGAGATTGTGGATTGTCACTATTATACTCGGATGTGGTGTACCGACGCTCCAACTAAATCCTATCCACGGCCGATCTCCCTCCTGACGGGTACCAACAACAATAACTTCCTATCCATGTTATTCATTATACTTTAATTTGTATGTTTGTTCCTAGCTATTCCTCTTTTCCCCTACCATGCTTAACATTTCAATTATCTTATTCGTATGCGCATTGTCTATGTCCTCTTCAGTAGACACATGACTGGGGGACCTTTAGAACTGCATTGCCGAAATATAGTTGTTGTTTTTTTCAAGCACTAGCTGCACTTTCACTAAGCAGCTGTCCCGTTCTCTGGGCTTCATGCACTTAATACGTACATAGAACAAGGAATAATTCAAGGAATACATAAATTTATAAATATACATGTACATTTATTTACCTTAAATGATGCATAGTTAATTTGATGCTCATTTCCTTTAGAGCAAAGGTACGCATGTACATAGTTAATATGATTGAACATAATTATAATATGAAAGTTAAAAGATGAAACAACAATATGAGAATTGGTACTCATTTAAATACATATATGCCCTAAATATTAGGGATGAAATAAACTATCTCCGTAAATATGGACAACAAAAAAAAGTTTTTGTACTATAAGCCTATTTAGTTACTTAATATAACGTTTCTATTTGTGATCATATTGGTAAGTACCTCTAACAAAAAAGATCACATGCATAGAAATAAGTAGTATGAGCTACATTGCATCTCTAATTTATATGTTTTTATCTGAATATACATATGTATGCATATTTTTAAAATGTTAAATGGAGAAAATAGCTAGGTAGTGCAAAAGGAAAAAGTCTTGAATAAAATAAACATAAATTACGTACAAATGATCCTTTTTTTTTTGCTTTTGCTTTTTCGAACTCTAAAAAAATGTTTGCAACATTATTTTAGAGTGTATTCAAAGCTGTGCAGTTTTTGTAGTTTCTTTTAGGGTTGTTATCGAATGGTCTATATTTACTACAAGGATTTAATGAAAACTTTTATTCATCAAAAAAAAAAAAAAAAAAAAAAAATAGGTTATGGAATCATTCCATAAATAAAAATACATACTTATATTTACAAAAAAAAAAAGAAGTGTTACCAGGTTCCGCTCTATTGGTTTGTAATAAATTTTAATGTAGTAACATATAAATTAAATTAAAACAAGAATTCTTAAAATATAATTACTTATTTTTTTTTTTAAATTGTAATAACTCAAAAAAATAATTATGGGCTCTCCTTTAAAATATGGAAACGAACATGTTGTAAACATATTATTATTATTATTATTTTTTGAATTTAATGCAAATATTTAATTTATCCACTATTTATGTTGGCTCATAAAATTTAAAAAAAAAACTAATCTTGCATCTCTCTGTAATAAATCTTTATAATTTTTTTAGTATAGGCTGTGAATGTTGGTGTGGTTTTTTTGATATGAAGGATTGGGCCAGGTAAAGTCGTATCAATGTTTCAGCAACGTTCATAACTATCAAGAGATCCAAATTTAAAAAAAAAAAAAACATCTACATACAATGCCAAATTGCTGATTTGCTACGTGTTCATATGTCTGAGGAATTGATTTTTTAGGCTTCTTTTACTTTGGGCTGATCAATGTAAATCAAACTTCTTTGATTTATTCTTAGGGCTATGATCTCTATCATAATATTCTAGTCAATTAATGCAATCAATAAGCCATTGATTCAGTCATACTTTTGTAGGATGACATTACCAAGAAAACTAACCAGAATATGTATATCTTAATTTTCTTCATAATATTATTATTTATTTTCAAACCAGGATTTAGTCATGGCACGATTAAATATGAGAAAGGAATGATATATTGCTAACAAAATTATTAGGAAAGTGCTCAATATTCATTTTAGGACACCAAAACCATCAACCTCAAAGTTAGTAACAGTCTTATCCGTATTTGTGAAATCCAATTTTTTAAACAGAGCTTTGATGATACTTTACTAAATGCTGCATATTTCAAGCTTTGCTAAATTTCTTCAAATTACTGAAGCAATAATATGTATACTCGAGAGCAGTGAAATTTAGTTCAAAGTTGGGCTCTTCAGGCATTGTTTCTTGTACGCATTTAACACCCCTATGAATATTTTAATAGATCCAGATTCAATCTTCTCCATTTTTAATTAAAGTTTGAAAGTTCAACTAAATAATAAAAAAATGGACCAATCATATGTTTATTTTCAAATCAACCGACGAGTTATGAAACAAATCAAATGGATTTATTAACAAAATTAACTACATATGTGCATCAGTGTATTTTTAGAGGTGAGTAAAGTTATATAGCTAATTCATTTTTGTAAGAAAATGTTTGAAAGGAAAAAGGAACTCACATGGTGGTCAAGGAACTCAAATCAATTTGTAATTCCTCATTTTCCTAAACAACACACATCCTTAGTCTTACGTACTTCACATATTATAACTCTTTTATTATAATTTTTATCAATTCAAAAATCAATTCAGTTCATAAACATACACATTTAATTATAATAAATACTCTCATTTTGCTTCAAAATTAACTATAATACTTTATAGTCCTTTGATTAAAATTAATTGTTCAATTATGTATGTTAGATATATTAATGAAGAAAATCATATATGTGTACTCACGTCTTTCAATTTAATGTATCTTGTAAAACTCTAGGTTTTTCCTCTGCACTCTGAATCCCAAATTTAATCATTGATCCAATATTTATGATTGTATGCAGTTTCAATAAAGAGAAATACATATTTAATTTCTAATACAAGCACAAATTCAATCATACAGTTCATTTTCAAAGTTTTGGGTAAATGCCTACTAATTGAACTGAGACTTCTTGATTTTAACAAATATCCTGATTATGCATGATACTTCTTCCATACTTACTTACAAAAGGTAAATACAATGGTTTATTCAGTGCAAATACATGACAAATGACGTTTTTGAAATCTCTATATGAACTACGTAAATATATGTGCATACGGGACTCTGGGCGTAGAGTACCCAGCATAATTGTACTTCTTTATGTAAGGTCATAAATATATAACACCTTACATTTCATTATTTTTATCCACTTGAAAATGTTATCAAATCCATTCATAAGCAAGTGAAACAAGTCATTGTATAAGATTTTAATTTTTTTATAAATAAATAGTTTTATTTATTTACTCCATAATAAATAAGAAATATATATAGTTTCTTATTAGGATATTTAAGATGGAAAAAGTTATTACAAAACCTTTTTTGACATACCTAACCCTCTGACCCCTACCTAATTATATTTTTAATATATAGGTATATAAATTGATGTGTCACTCATTGCGGTAAAATTACTACAACCATTAAATAATATATATATAAAACTTTTGCACAACTAATGTACCATTAAGGTTAATAACTATTTGCAACTTGAAGAAAGACAGAGTAGCATGGGAAATTTATTTATTTGCATATTAACTGTAATTAACTAAAGCGGCTTTTGTAAAACAGCCATTAGATCTAAGTAGTATTAAGAATAGCAAGACTCTGCGATCACCACAACTACATGATGAGATATACATAATAAGAATAACTAGGTATGTATTTTCTCTTCCAACCCCAAAAAAAGTAAAAAAAAATCCTTTTTATTCAAAAAATTATGGTTGTGTCAAAATGTGTAACTAAACAAGAAGTGTTTGACAAAAATACGATTTATAAACTTATTAATTCTACGCACATTCGAAGTAAAAGGTTACATTATGTAGAAAAACTATACAAAAAAAGGAACCTATTGCAATTAATATATTTCCCATAAAAGAGAGTGGGAAAAGATTCCCAAAAAGTTTTAGCTACAAATTTTTTAAGTGTTATATTCATAATTTAGATAGAATACTATGAAACATACTACTCATGTTTTAAGAAAATTATAAATGTTGTACTTGGATATTTTCGAACCACTCAAAAAATGAAATTGCTTCTAAGTAATAAAGACAATTGTAAACTTTTTGACTCTATTTCTGGGATGATAATTTGGTTTAAATGTACTAATATGTAACACGACTTTCTTACATATGTTTGTCATTCATTGACTTTACTTATAGATTATTATACGAATGAGATATTTAAATATTTTACATATCAATAATGACAATTATTTTTTTGTTTATAAAGATTGCAGTTGTAGTTCCATTCAAATCAAAACCAGCCAATGAAGTCAGGAAAACCTACTTAAAGAACCGCATTAATTACTCATGACTGCCAAATATCCTAAATATATATAATGAAACAGAACACACTAATCAGACATTACGATCAATTAATCATGCAGTAGGTACCAGCACAAACAAACAAATCATTTAATTTTGGAGACATGGTCCTAATACTTAGAGGATCAACACAAACTACCTTCAAGTTCAGTAAAATTGAACTCTCAATGGTGTGGACCTTATATTGTTACAAAGACATACTCCACAACTAACATGATCATTAGAAACAAATTCTAAGCCTTTTAAGGTGCACAAATGCAAACTGAAACATTATTTCACTAGAACCCATGAATGATTCAGATAGCGAGAAAATAAACCTGAGGAAAATTACAAACAATCAAAAAAATATGAATAGATAACTCTGGAATAGATAACAATTCCAATTCGCATAAACGAGAAAAGGTCAGGATCAGCACACCAAACTGCTAAATTGGAATTTGTAAGGAAAAAACTAGAAACGTTTTATTAATCAAACTTTCCAAGACCATCCGCTCAATTATTGCATAGTTAGAACACTGATGTTGTCCACCCTAGTAATAATTAATTGTCTTCTGAACAACTGAGCAGGGCACAACAAAATGGTATACAAGCATTACTACTACAATGAAGAAACTGCCATACAAATTTCAAATACTTCTTTTGATCTATACATTTCTTTCCAGAAGAGCAAGTTGCACCCTTGACTTGTTGAAATGGATCAACTTATCCTTCTACATATTCCAAAGCTCAATATTTCAGACTTATGATAGCAATTGGTTAATTTCATGCCCAATTTCAACTGCTCACACAGAAGAGAAAACTAACATCAACATGCTCTTTTCCAAAAATATCAATCTCCCACTTCAATAATTATGACTATGCATATAAGGTAACATATTAAAGTATATGATAATTGATAGTAATAACTACATGTATTCAAGGGCACGTCCTGTAGAAGACCGTTCATACATGTACTCAGAGTGCTTAATTATTCCATATGGAATCAATCATGAGCTATCAAAGAAAGCTCTTGATGAACAACATTTGTATCTGACATTTATTTATTTAATTCAAAACTGGAGTCTTATAAGGTTTTCAAATGAGGGGATATTTCTATATATGTGTCAAGTCAACAAGAAACCAAGTTATTCTGAAATATTTCAAAAATGAGTTATAACTGCACTCATATTCTTGAAGACATTATTTTAGCTTGTATTAATAGGTTGTTTTGATTAATTAAGTATTGAATCCAATAATTGCAATCTAATTATTGGAAAACACCAACTGCCACAAATAAATATCTGGGGCTATGAAAAAGATGAACGTTCTTTCAGGGTTCATATCGGCTCCATGTGCAGTCGACACATTTATCCGATTGTTTATTGGATAGACAACAATCTTTGGTTGGTTTCTTAATGTAAAGTGACATTTTAGCAAAAACAGTGCGGTATAGGTCTTAAAATGTCTCCGAAATATTTGGCCGTTATATTTATGAACTAAAAATACACTTAAATATGGATTTTCTCCTTTTCAATGTATGAAAACAAACTTGTTTTCTTGTTGACTTGACACATATATTCGCTGTCAATTCATGCTTACCTTAATTGTATATGCTTAATCCTGATTCCACCTCTTCCTTATCATTGAATGTACTCGTTCTTCATATTTCCTTTGATTGATGATATAGATTGAGCTCCCTTATAAAATAATATTAATTGCATTAGAACATTAATTAATAATAAATTATATTTGAACTAAGGCTATCTAAAAATAAAAAAAATTACACATATACTACTTTAAAAAAAAAAAATTCCCTATTTAATGGATATATTTACTTTATGTATATATATATATATACTTCACGTCACTCTCTTTAAAATATATTTATGATTTTTTATTTTTTTTTTTATTTGCAAAAATTATAAAAAAGTGTGTTCAATTGAAAAAAAAAAAAACGACTCAAAGAATAATAAATTGACTTTTAAATCTCTTTTTGAAGTTGACAGCTGAAGAGGTTAGTTATATTGTTCACATATGTAGAATAGAATAGGGAATATACATACATAGGTGATTATATGGATATACCTATATCCTAGTATGTGAGTACATTTAAAGGTATATAGATTCAATTATTTCTATTATATGTATTTTCTACCTACAAGGTAATTTTATTGGGAGTCTGTCGATGAAAAAGAAAGTAGAAGTAATGAAAATGGAACAGTCGAATAGTTGAAATATTTAACAACTTATAAATGGATTTAAAAGGGGAAAAAGTATTATTTTTTTTTTTGATTCAATATCTAAAAATAAGTTCTTTGCAGTTAAGCTGTGAATAAATATAATTATTTAATAATCAATTAACTATTTATTATGTAGTTATTTATAACTCTGAAGTGTCCTACTCGCTACTGTTACTTCAGTATTTTTAAACACACAAAATCAGCTCATGCCTATACTAAATGTTTGACGAAAAACCTTTGATATACATATATAATCCCTCCTAAGGTAATGTTTAGATATTAATTGCTATTTATATACATATGTGCATCTTATAATACCGTAAAAACTCGGATTTGTTCGGGAAAGAGGGCTGAGGAGAAGCAATGCATTAAAGTACCAAATCAGTAATTACACAAATTACAAAGGTCAACAAATTTGAAATGTCAAAAACTCTAAGAGGTATAAAGTATTAATAAAAGTTATTCAGTTTTGATTTCAAATCTGTAAGAGTCCGACGGTTGGTTTTTGATAAACCGGATCCTACCTTTTGAGCTAATTTGGCCCATTTTCCAAATTCAACTTCAATTTAAGGCTAGAAGGAGCCTCATTTTGTGCATTAAAAATAATGATCTGATAGTATATTTAATGCAAAATTTTATTACCATTCTTTGTTTTGACCTAAAGGGACGACTCCTGGGGGCATAGGCGGTTGGAGTAGGCTCGAAAAACGGACAAATCCTTTGTACTTAAATAACCTTTTGAATATTGACTAAAATTGATTAATAAGGAATGCATTAAAGAGCTTAGACACACAGCTTTCAAACGAGACGTCAAGCGCCCTATAAGAACCCTTAACTTAGATGAAATCGTTCTTCAAAATTTATAAATTTTCATCCAATTTGAGCATAAATTCGCTAGAAATCAAAGACTCACGGTAGAGCTTCTAAATATCAATTGCAGTAGTAGTAGCAGTCCGATTTCTCGAAAACCGTCTGACTCTCGAAAAAAAAAGCTATAACTTTTATTATACTATTACCCCTTAGGATTTTTGACTGTTGATCAGTGTTATCTGCATGTTACCTAGCATGAACAGACTTTTTTTATGCGTGCAAAAGTCACGAGAGCCGAGTTTGATTTCAAAGTTTTGCTCCCTCTCAAAGGTAAAGTTTTCTCAATATTGAGTGTTCAACGTCGAGTATGTAGGCGGACGTGGAGCTCTGGGGTTCTACACTGTATATTTGTAATATGTGAGTTCGATCAATTAATTAACCGATTCATTTGATTCAGAAAAGAGACTTAAAACATGTATTTATTATGTATGTATATGAATTATTTCAAAAATATGGGTACATATATACCATTGAGGCAAGTACGTCATGAAACTAATTGCTTTATATATATCTGTCAATCATTAGGGAAAAAAAAGGTTTATTAATAGCTTTTTTGCTTACAAACCTTTGAGCTTTTGAGTTGTAGGTTTATGAAGGAAAGCAAATGAGTGAGAGATATCAATAAATTTAGACACAAGACTCTATAAAAGTGAGTTTGAAATGAGGGGTGGACATGAGGTGATATAAAATATACTTTTTCATTTTTATTATTATAATTTTATTTATTTATTTTTACTTTACATGTATGCCATGGCACATGTTTTTTTAATACTTTCCAAAAATGATTACTGGATATAAATATATGTCTATTCACCAATATAAAAACTTGAATTTAAATGAAAATGGTATCTACCCTTGGTCTTGAGATGAAAGAAAAAGAGAAAGTAATTTAAATAAGCATGACTCTATGTAAGTAGATCTCTATAAATATTTATATTTATAAGTTGGTACAGGATATTCAAATAACATATACGATAATAAACTTTTTGTACGTTGTATTTCACTATAATATATATAAATATATATATATATATATATATATATATATACATATAGTAAGTTAAATAAATATTCAATGTCTGTCTTATCATAATACCTGAAATGTTTATTATTATTATTATTATTATTTCTTGTTTGTTTAATCAAAAAGTTAAGTATGAAAAAAACAAAACTGTTCAAAGGAAAATAAAAGTTGGTATATAACGTAAATAAATATTACCGTACCCTACATGTATGTAGATAAACTAATATGGCCTCTTTTGTTATACTTAAATGAAGTTGTTAAGAGTGCATATCTTGTAAATAACATATGAATACAAGTCCATTGATTCATTATAAAGAGACATTCCTGAATTTTTATATCTGGATTTTTAATTCCATCATTTTATTACTGTAAAAAAAACCACCAATAAAAGAATAGAAATAATATTGTAACACCCATTCGACTCAGAAAATGTAAGAACAATTTTTTTTACTTGTATTTTTAATAGCAGTAATTGAGAGAAAGTAGTTTCTTTTTTTTTTTCAATGTTGAAGTGGTTTTAAGTAAAAAAAATTCTTTGTTTACACAATGTTTTAGCTTGAAAGTGATGAACTCTGTATTGTTAGACAAAATTATTTTTAAAAAAATGAGTTCTACTCCCTAAAAAGTGCTCTGTATTGAATTCAAATCTTATTGACTCCAAAGTAAAAAAGTAATTTAAATGCAAATATAATTTTATAAATGAGCTTTGATTATGAATAATTTTGTTCCACATGGTCAAGGATCACAAATTGTGACTCCAAGTTTTTTTATAGAAAAATACAAAAGACTTTATTTTTAAAAAAAAAATTACAAACCTTAACTTATCGTATCAGTACAATTTATGTAATTGGTACTCCTGAAATGTACAAGTAAAAAATTGAACTTGCACTGCTGTTTTGAAGAAAAAAATACCAATAAAAAAACACTTTATGTCTTTAGATGGGATTTTCTAATTGAAAAAGGACAAAAGTTTAAATTAAATGTAACACGTACAATTAGAATTAATTAAATTTTGAGAGAATAGGGTGCGTAGCATAGTGAGTAGACTTCCTACAGTTACATAAGCTACTTGTCTATAGACTCTACACAATATTTAATTTGTATTATTTCCTATCTATGAACAACTATAAATCTCCCATTTTTAATAGGGGTCGAACGTTTTTGTAGTAGATTGTTTGTTTAGTAAAACACAGAGTTCTTAACTATCGTTAACTTAAAAACAATCTTGAACTGTTAATCAATATAGAATATAAATAACTATATTATTCATGAATGTTTTTGTTTTTTTGTGAATTATGTTGTGTTTTGATTGGATTTTTTGAGTCTTTAATGTTTGTGTATTTTTTTTCTTTTTTTAAGTTTTTTTTTTTTAAATTTTGTGAGCAAAAGAAGAAACTAAACAACAAGGCACTATAGTTTTATATATGTATATATATATCAATGACATAAAAACAACAACAAAAGAAGAAAAGGAAAATAATCCCACTTTATCACAAAAAAAAAAAAAGTTAAAGCTTTTTTTATGGTAATTTAATGGAGCAATTTTTTGGTTGATTTATGTTTAAACACACACACACACACACATATGTTTGTATTCAAGTGTGAAAGGCTCAAATGAGGGAAGGAAGGGGATCTGAATAAGCTATTATTGAGTTAAGGCCCTATGAATTTCTTAAAATTCTTTTTCTTATTTCTCTATTCACGTAGTATAACTAAATAAATGTAATTAAATTCGTTGGATGTGATGAAATTTCTATTGTACAAAATTTTGTTAATGAATCATTATATTTATACATGTACATGTACAAAGTCAAGTCATGACTCTATAATGTCTTGAAAAAAATTAGATTTTAAAAAAAAAAGAAGACAACATTAAATTTTGAAAATTCAAAATTTTTACTTACCAAAATAAATCAACAAATTAGAAAACGAAAACAAAAAAAAGGTTTCAGGTCTATGATATATGCAATCACAGAACTAATGAAAAAGCAGCTTAACCCGGGGCCCTGCTACCCCCTGAGATTGATTACTTCATGATCCTTCAGAGGCTATCAAGTGCTTCCGTTTCTTAAAACAAATTGATTTTTTTAATGGAAAGTATATTTATTCAAACGGCAAACGGTATGAAATCTTTCTTTTTTTTTTACCATGCTGTCAAAAATAAGTTAAAAATTAGTGGACATTTTTCGAACATAAATGGTAACATTTAAATATTGAAAGTGAATTTAGTTTCGATTCGACCGTGATTCAACCGATTTTAAGGCAACAGTGAAGTCAATGCTACGTACAAAAATGTACTACAGATTGTTTCAACCTAAAAATGCTTGATGAAGCTTTTTATTGTGACAAGGTGTCACATTACGTCAATTTGTAAGTCCACCTTAAACCTCTATTTCAGCTGTCTTAGGTATAAATAAGATTGCGTAGTAAAATCAATATTTAAATTGATTTTTTTTTTTTTGCATATTTATGTTGGTCAATTCTTCTTTTATATCATTCAAAAATTTCAGTTCGAAATTTTTCAAAAATGGGATTTTTAGAGTCCAATAACCACAAATCTTAAATATATATTATGTTCAAAACTTTTTTTTCCTTTCAAAACATTACAAATATTGGTTACATTCCTATTTGAGTGAAATAAGTTTTTCTTTTTCATAATTTCAAACAAACTTTGAGTACAAAAGTAAAATCAAACATTA
The DNA here is from genome assembly GCA_963680855.1 of Lepeophtheirus nordmannii. Lineage (NCBI taxonomy): Eukaryota > Metazoa > Arthropoda > Copepoda > Siphonostomatoida > Caligidae > Lepeophtheirus > Lepeophtheirus nordmannii. Next base: position 34,793,470 of record OY804521.1, read on the forward strand.
TTTAATTTTTGAGAATATGTAACTTAAATTAAAATATGGAGCAGATCAATGTTGAACCGTTTTATTTTCTATTAAATTACATTTACATATATTTTGAATAGCTTATCAAACGATTCATGATTTTATATAGTGAAACATACCATAACAATTATAAAAAGCCTGTAATGACGTATTTATTAGATAAATACAAAATGACAGAGTATTTTAAATAAAAACGAAATAAAGAATATTTCGAAATGTTCGAATTTAACTTGTTCACTGCCACGGACGAGTATACTCATAAAAAGAGTACTTTTTTTCCTTGCCATGAACGAGAATACTCGTAACAATATTTCCCTATTTAAGCGGGTAACGAGTTTTTATTGTCAAAAAAGAGGTATAATATACGCCTTGTGTGAAGAATAAGTTGTTCTTTTGGCATAATGGAAGGGATAAAGAAAGAAAAATTGATCAGCAAACGTGTACAATGATCCAGAATAATTCCGAAGGAAACGTGTTGAATTTATGATTTGAAAACTTCTACATTCAAAAATGTTTCAAGGCTACATATATTTTTGTTCCCTCAACGCAAATAAAATATCAAAGTAAAGAGCATATTTGTCAACACAGTCGTTTTAAAATTATATATATTTTGGTTTAATTGTAAATTGTCCATGTAGGTTATATTTGACTTTTTCACCAGGTGCTTAAAATTTTTAGTGGTAATTAATAACAAAATTGATGAGTACCTTATGAAAATTGGGTTTTTAAAGATGTTTATACACTACTACTGCCTTTAATTTTATCTTAAATTATTTGAAAATGTATATTCAGTAAAACCTGGTCCTCTATTTTGCTAATATACCTATTTATGGATAATAGCTATTAGAAATAATGGATTTTGAAATGTAGAAAATTTCAATAACTACTCTACATAATTAGACGCCGCCCAAATACATTTTCTAACGCTAAATAACACCCTTTATCATTGAATAGTATGCTTCAACTCGTGAATAGCTGTGTCGTAGCTAAAGAACAAACAATCTTTTGCTTAAATAAGTTAGCTTTAAATAGAATGCTTTCACTTGTATACCTAAGTAAACATCCCAGTGTCTTTTTCTTTTAATTTGTATATGGTTACACATAAGTATATTTTAAACTACAAATGTAGGTATGATTTAGTTGTGCTTGTAGTAATATTTTCCAGACATTTCAAACCTATTATTTGATATGTTGAATGTGTTGCGTTGTTCATCACATCTCTTCTTTTTTTTTTCTTGGAGAAAGTCTATATTGAGTCTAATTCTTTATTTTTTCTTTCACTTCATTTTGTTTCAAGAAATTCTACTTATTGAAAAGTGGTAAATAACTAAATATTTATATTTTTGTTTACATAATGTTTAATTTACATTTATGAAAAAATGAACAATTACAATGAATCAACTGTTCTTTTTTTAGAGTCTTATATTTATTTATATATATATATATATGTCAAATGTGTACATTCCTTGTCAGTATTCTTTGAATGAGCATTAAAAATTGATCATAGTTATTCCTTCTTCTCCATATTTTCTAGGTGTTTATTAATAGTTAAGTAAAACATGGTATTGTTTTATTATTATTATTTGATTTTTGATAGGTCATTATTTTGGTAAATATATCAAAGGAGGAATCGTATCGTTAAGTTACCTTATAGCCCAAAATATCCAGTCATTATTACATTCACTAAGCAGTCATGCAAAACGGAAACATTGATTCATAAAGCCCCTAAATATAACAGTTACATGCTTTCTAATTGTTTTATGTGGTTCAATGTTAATAATTTATAATCCAAAACACCCAAAGTGACAAGAGCGTTTGTATTTTTTCAGTGTCAACAACACAATGTACTCTATAAAAAAGGATATTCAATGCCCTTGGTTAAAATTAAAAACCCCTAAGAAGTACTGTTTTATATTATATTTATACACAATTTTCATGCATGGGTATATATAAATATATATCTATAGGAATTGAAACTATAACCAATTCAATTAAAAGTATTATTTCTTAGAAAATCCACAATTTTTTCCATGCCCATTTATCTTATTACTCTAAATTTTATTTATTTATTTTTTTTCAAAAGATTTAAGGTTAAAATATAGGTATACATGGGTACTATTGGATCACGTAAGTATATACTTTTCAAACAAACTTTTGACATTATTTATTTTTAAAAAAGAATGAAAAAGAAACACACACAAAAAAAAAACCTTTCCTTGATTGGTTAATCCCTTTGAAAATGAAAGAATATTGAAAAATTGTGTTAAAAAGTTTTTGTTTGGTTGTTTTGGTCAAAACCCTACATGCATTATAAAGGAATAAGAAGGGACAAAATCAGTGACAATGAGGTAAGATATTCCCAACAATAATAATATAGTTGACTTATTAACGCAAGATATTTATTATTAATATTTTTTGGAATTTTTTTCAAAAATATTGTATTAATTAAGTTTACATTTTAGGGAACTCAAAGGACTCTCAGGATCCTGATTCTCTGTAAAAATAAAAGATATTGTTGATACATAAGGTCTTAGGATTCTTTGTATCAATAAAATTAATATAAAATGTATTCGATTTCAACTCAAAAGTCAAAAAAAAGAAGAAGGAAAATACTTACAAAAAAACTGCGATATCTTGAATTCTTATGAAATATCAAATGAATCCAGGAGTCATTTGAGTACATCATTAAAATGTAAATTATAGGTATAATAATCTAAGGATTTTTTAGTGTGACACTGAATCATTTTAGTGGAAATTTTTAGTAATATTTTAGTTAAATACAATACTAAACTAAAAGGTTCAGTTTCATAAAGAATTCGATACTACGCTCTGTATTGTTATGAAAAAATACTTTCCAAAATGAATTCATGAAATTGCAACCAATTCAAAATAACTATAAAATAAAAAAATTGTACTCAAAATTTTCGGATAGTTTTTTGTACCTCATAATAGGCCAACTTGTAAGCCCGAAAATATAAAAAGACGTCATTTCGAACTTACACCAAAAAAAAACTTTTTTGAAAAATGATATGTCAAAGATGGTTCGTTTGGCCTGATTGCTTTAAATTTCAGACCTCTCAAGCTTTTTTTAAACAACTAATTTTACTTCAAAAAAAGGTCATTTATCAAAATATAAATGGCTTGAGAGGTCACAAAAGTGCCTTTTGAAGGCTGCATCTGAACAAATCTTATTTTTTCATCAATAGGCTGCAGAAAATTCTTTAGTTCCCAGAAAATAATGGATTAACCCTGAAAACAGAACAGTCTAATATACTTACATAAGAAGGAAATCTATGGAAGTAATTATGAAGGGAAAATGGAAAAAAGAGAGCTAAACTAGCTGATATTCTCTACAGTGATGTTTATACTCTAATAATGATTTATGATTCGTTTATAGTTATTGCTGTAAGGAAGAAATTACTAGGAATGTAAAAAATATGCAAATTGCCGAGTCCGAGATTTTGTGGAGTTGTCTCTTCTAACAGTACTTTTTGTTTTCCAAAGCTGTTATCATTTTTCCTTTATTACTGAGGGGAGAACATCTACCTGGTAGTAAAGATCTCACATGAAGGAATACATGCATTATGGTTAATAAAGCTAATAAAATGTAAGCAACAAGGGCTCAAGTCCTCGTATAATTATTATTAGTTAAAAATATACATATAATTTTCTGACATTCATTTGAGTTAATTTTCTGCCTCTCATCTATGGTATACATAGATAATTTTATTATTTATTATTGATGTTTTCATTTGTATATATAAAGGAGAATAGCAGCTTGTAGCTCAGTAAAACATCATGACAGCTCAAGCTGCTTCCCTCTCAACATTCATCAAATTGTCACAGTTAGCAAGTTGATTTTCTCTTTTTTTTAATTTTACAGGCCCCATTTGCATAATATTTACATTCCTAGAAATTACACATTTGATATTTATGCATACTCAAATACAGTCCATAAAAAAATTAAAGATAAGGAGGGGTCCCTTATTCTACACTCCTCGCTTCCATTAAGAGAAGAGATATTTTAAACAAATTTCGATGTTCAAATACTATCTGAAGAGAAAAGCACAAGACAAAAAGTTTAAGAAACAAATTCTGATACAAAGTATATAAGATTCAAATTTACTCTAAATACCAGGCAGTCAATCATTCTGGAAACCAGTCAGTTTCTCCCGGCTCCATTTGACCCAAATGACTCTCCTCTTAACTACACGATATACTCATTGATTGAGCACATAATATTACATTTTGAGCATGATCAAATCGAAGAGGATGATAATTAATTAATTATTATTCTTATCTTTAAGTTTCACAAATGAAACTTGATTTTTTATGTTGTAGCATAAGAGTACTTATTACAATGATTGTTCATTCTTTTACATTTATTTATTTATTTACCATAGGTGATTATGATGATGATGATGACTCAATGAAAGTGCGTGCAAAGAAAAATAAAATAAAATAAACACCACCAATTGTCTTTCAGTTTGTGCATGGTGCTAAATTATTTATTTATAATAGTTGGACAAGTTAGATATATTTTATGCTTACTTTTATATGCCTTTTATTCCAGTGTATAAATATAGTATGCAAGTGCTTGGAAAGATATTGATAAACGATTATCTATACCTTTTTTTTTTTTTTACAGAGAATAGTTATAATGCTCATGGGAGGAGGAGCTGCATTCAAACATTATTTGTATGGTTAGTTCAACTCAATACATATTTTGAATTGCACAAACATACCCACATTTACCAACTTTTAAAAATAGATACAACTATCACTAATGAGTAACTCATCTCGATCTCCTCATTTCTTCTTTTATTCACATTTACTACTAAGCTAAACATATATATATATATATATACCTTCATACAGAGACTAGTGGGAATTTGTATGCTAATGGAAAAAAAAAATGAAAAACTCCTTTTCCTTTGAAAAGGAGTAGGTTTTCTACAATCCTTTTAAGAAGGATTAAGTAATTAGGATAATGTCTTGGATAAAATTTAGACATTCTTATCAACAAATATATATATATATATATATAAAAGCAGTTAGTATGTATATTCATACAAACATATACTTAAGTGCGGCAACTTTATATTCCTCTAACTCTTTCCAATACAATAATGGCTTCCTCTGAAAAGGTACCTACAGACATCTAATTATGTGATAATATTCAAAATCTTCCTTACATATTTGTATGTATGTATATAATTGTGTTTATATCCGTGAATTTGTAGAATAGACTTTGGGAGAAAATCCAATGGTATGATTAAGACTATGATTATTACATAGGTACACTTGTATTAGCATTATACTCATAGCAGTATTGTGTTTATTTATGTTGCTCAAACAAACTATATGTGTTTATAATACATACAAAAGGTACTGATTGCCCCATGGATATGAAGGGCAAGTCAGTCAATCACCCTTTATGACTGACTCAACTACTCTTCTTTGCTCTCAAATAAGATAGAACTTTAAATAATAAAAGATACTATAGAGCTCCATTAGGAAAAAGGGATAATAAATATATGTTACTGCTCTTTGTAGCAAGAAGGCTTATAAAAAAAGTTGTAAAAGAAACCATTATGTAATGGTCATTAAGGCAGTATCATATAATTTATTTATATTTTAGATAGGGGAAGTGGGAGAGAGGGTTGAAAAATTTGTAGAGTCTTTTGATGCCATGAATAATAGTTTTCTATATTCCTTCTCTGAAAAAATAATTTATACTTCCCCTTCCAATGTAGCATTCAAAACACAAATGAGTAATTTTTAATCTTTTTTTTTTTTAATAGTTCGTCTGAACAAATTTCCAACCCAGAGGATACGGGTGTCCCATAAATTCAAAATGTGCTAATATGCTCCATTGTGCACCAATTTTTGTTTTCTTTTTTTCTTGTTTGATAGCTAAGATGTCAAGCTATTATTCATATTTCATAGTTAGTCAGAAAAAAAATTGATTTGAATATTTTTTCAAGGTACTGAAAGTTACGATTTTTACAAATGAAAAAAATCATGTTATAACCAAAATAACTTTTTCGTTGTTCAAGGAAATTATTTGTTAATCAAATATTTCTTAATATATACTTAAAGAATTATAAGCTGAAAATATTTTTTAGTTCTAATGCATACATTAGAAACTATTCAAGTCTATGTTCTTTGGGACACAAGTGTTCCTTTGGGTGTGAAGGGAGTTTTTTTTATTAATATATCAAAAGAAATTACTTCATAAAATATCACCTGTAAAATGTACATAGCATGTGTTATATATTTTAATATAAGATTTTTCAATTTTTTTTGTCAAATTCCAATTGGGCTATTTGATTATTGGATTAGTCAAGTATCGTTTTTGAGCCCATTATATTTCATTGACGCGACTGAGTTCATTTATGGTTGAATAAAAACTCATAAACTTAACATGGTTTATGGTAGCTGTTACTTTTTTCAGTAAGGGTTGACATAGTTGATTACTAGTCATAACTTGTTTTCAATCAATCTTTAATTTTAATATCTCCATGATTCTTTGCTCTGATAGAGTCACTAATTCAAACCCATGCTTTGCTCTGTGAGTACTAAAACTTCTTTTGATTTTGTGTATATTAAATTATATCAGAAAGATCCGGATTCAAATTGATTTGTCTATTTTACTTTGTTTTTTTAATAGAGCAAAGGATAACTTCACATTTATTAAAGTAACGATCCGTAACTTTATCGAGTTAATAATTACTTTTGCTATTGAGCAACGGACTTATTCAAGGCGTTACTTTTTATGCCAGTAACTTAACAGTAACGATTAATTGCAGACCAACATTCAATCCATTCTAAGCAGATATTCAAAACTTTATTGAAATAGTGTTGTCTGTTCAAACATTTCAAACATGTCTCTGTTTAAAGTTTCTTATGAAACATTAGTCAAAATGACACTTTGGTAGTGTTATCAGCTATTGCATGAATGCGTATATATAAACGTGCATAAGTCAGGAACAAGATTAATTATGGGCTTTAAATATTATATTATTATATGATTAATTAGTCATATGCAAGAGAGAAAACTGTGAATTTGACAAACTCCAACGCTAAATAAAATGTAATTCTTTTCTATTCTACACATGTATGTACATTTAAGGAGAATGAATTTTCTTAAACATCCGAATATGTAAAAAAAAAAAACAAAGACAAAAAAAACCCGGCTATTTATTTGCATTAAATGCTTAAAATCTCTTCTTTGTTCTCTGTATCAAGATTAGTTGTTGAATAGTTGTTTAATAATACAACAAATGAAAATGAGTCTGAATAGGATTTCAAGGAGAATAAAAATAAACAGAAAAATGGTTTTTGTTATACAACAACACTACAAATTAAATTATAAAGAAACCAGCGTTCCTTTGCCTTCCTTATATATATATATATATATATATATATATACATATTAATTAAATAAATGAAAATTAATGAGTTTCCCTCAGGTGAAAGGAAGGGAGAGGGGAAGAAGACATTCTAGTGCCTACTTAATTTTGCTCATTTTTTTATATAGAAAATTTGTATTTAATTTTCTCAATTATTTATGTAACGTTGGTCATTACAAAAATGGATTTCTTTTCTTCTTTTTTTCAAAGATAATATGTACATCCCTTGTCTACTCCATAAAATTGATTTATATAGTAATTTGTAATAGGTCACTTAATTCCATGTCCAGTAGATCAAATTCTATATGTTATACCTTTTTATACTTTTTTGTTTGTAACATCAATTATATGTGTAATCTATAGATAATGTGTCGATAGTCTCATTTTCCTCTATATACATCCTATATTAAAACTTGCAAAATATCTATAACCATTCTAAACAAAAATTAAAATGTAATTTTGGGGGATTGAGTATTTATTTATTTTTTTACCTAGGGTGTAAGCAAATTTAAGGTACTGGTATCTATGATTTCTTAGGTTTTCTCTCTCAAAAGTTATAGTTGACTCAACTTGATGAATACACTGAAACAAATAAACCAACATCAATTATATGAAGAAAGTTTCATGCTAACAAAAAAAAAACAACAACTAGGGAATAGCCATGATATTAATCACTATAAAAGAAGTTTTTTCTTTTCTTTTTTGAGCATGCTTTCTAAAAGTATTTCAATGCATGCAAATGAATTAGTTAAACTTTATGTCTAGATACGCCACGCGATATGCTTGTGCTTATGATGCGAATATAAAAATAGAATTTTATATGTACAACATTGAAATCCTCACATACTTAATTGCATTTTCTTCAATTGCTTTTGTATTCATTGCTAGCTATTGACATTTTACCATTTAGTCTTTGTATGTATAAGTATTAGTATGTAGAAACACTATTATTATTTTTAAAATAATATGCAAACGATTTATTTCAAAAATAAAGAGATTTTTATTACTTTAATAGAGCTATATGCAACATGGTTAGATATACACTTTGTCAAATAATAAAAGTCAATATGCCTCATCACATTGGTTAATCATGAAGTAATGTTTTTTTTTTTTTTTTATATAAAAACGATTAGTGAAATTAAATATGTTTGACTGACCAACAACAAAAGGCTTTTATGTAATGATTACGATAATAATAATAATAATAATCATTTAAAACAAAACAAATTTTTTTTTAATCAGCCTACATAATATTTTCCTTTGATAGCTTGAACAAAAATAATACTCTTTGTTATTTAGTAATTGAGAAGCCCTTCTATAATTTTTAAAATAAAATAGTTTACAGTATGGTTCAAAATCTTTTAAAAAATGAATATTTCCTGAGGCCTTTGTCGATTTTCATTATAAATTGAGGACTTTTGTGCAGTCCAACACAGTTCATTTTCTACATGTGGATCCCCCCTTCTTCCCTCCAAAAAAAGAAGCAAAAATGAGCCTTTAATAACGTCATTTTGTCTCATTCTTATCAAAGTAAAAAAAAAACATCATTTTAAATCATGGATGGGCAACCTTTGTTCACTTGTGCGCCAAATCATGTTTTGCAAGACTGACTGCGGGTCAAAAGCCCTAATTATATATTTGCAAAATATTTATGCATATAATAATTTTTTTTAAAATTATATAATAATTATAGATTTCAAAGGTCTCCTTGGGCCAGATTTGGCCTGCGGGCCGTAGGTTGCCCATGCAGGATTTAAATTATAAGTTATTTTTAGGTTTGGAACTTGTTTTTATTGGAGGGAAAAACCAGATTTTGCCTAATTGATTCTCTCTCCACTAAAACTTTTTTTAGCCATTTTAATTTAATTTTGTGATAGTTTTCAAGGACACGGGTTTGAGAATCTGTGGCATTCATATTTAATACTTAAAATGAATATTTGGAAAATTTTCAAAAAGGTGTTTGGTTCATTTATGGGGGAAAAAAAAGTAAGTGTAAGTTCTTATACGAACGGTCCTTAGGGACTGGAATTAAAATATGGGGCCGAACCACCACTAATATTTACATATTATGACCTTAATATGCAGACGAGTACATTTTTTTAATCAAAAAAAATATTCAATTAGATAAAAAATTACTTCTGAAAAAAGTATGTATATATATGTATATAAATATATATAACTGATTGATTCATTTTGACAACTTTTTTTATAGGTTGTTGGGAACTATATTTAATATGTGATTATAGATTCGACATTATTCATTGTTAATGCGGAATCCTTACAAGTTCCTATGTATGTATACTGTAGTTGCTTTTATATATGTGCATACACACACACACACACATAAATGTATGAAAGTAGGGAGAAACCAGTTTTAAATCATTTTATAGAACAAAGCATTTTTTGTAAGTAATCGTTGCTGTATGTAAGTTATTTTTATAATAGAAAAAATATTATGCAGCTTTGAATTGATGTGAGATAATGTGAAACGTTGCATTCTTAGATTTAATAACTCATTTTAAATGTCCTTAAGATGAAAACAAAGATAACGATTCTTGAATATATTTTTTTTGATGTCAGGTTAAGCTTTTGGCCATTTGAGTAAGATATATAATAATAATAATAATATTAATAATTTGAATTAAGACTAGATCTCCTTATTTTCTGCAAAAGTTAATGCATTGCAAAGACTCTTCTAGGTTGCATAACAATACGCTTTATGCCATCCTGGAAAAGTTTGTCATTTTGAATGTTAAAGGGATGGATAAAAGTGGAGAAAATATAACTAAGGCCTTCGTGTTGTTAGGAACCCCTACAAGAAATAAAATTCGATCCGACATTTCAAAGGGAATTTCAATTTACAATTCTCAATTAAAAAGCTCAAATAGCGAGTGAGCTTACCACAAACAAACGATTTCTTATGTGCGGAGGACCTTCGAGCAATTATGCTTACTCCTGCTCCCAGATATAGAGCTCTATCCCTTAAAATTCCAGCTCTGAATAATAACTCTTGGACTCTAGTTGATAACGAGATCAAATATTCTCCTTCGAAGTCAGAAAGGCATTTTGAAATTATTAATAAATTGTTGAGATTTTTTTAATTGAATTTAATTCTTTTCCTCTCTTTTAATTTTATGAGTTGATTATTACTTTGCGTATTTCCTTTTAGTGTTAGAGTTTGTGTATTTTTTTTTTTGTTTGTTTTTGAGTTATTTTTCTCTTTTAATTTTTTAAATTCTAAGATTTTGTACTTTGTACATTTTCTATCTGTGTCAAAATCAGTTGTCATAAAACAACGTAGTGCTTTCTTCAAAGTAGTAATTTTATAAATTCTATTTATGTATTTTTACGTAACTACTTCGAATTTTTTTTTTTTTTTGTCTCAGAACTGATTAATATATAATAATAAAGTTTAAGTGCAAGGTATGTATATATTTCTAAACATTCCTTCTCAAACTCTGGGGTACAAAGGAGCCACGATAAAATTATTAAAAAGTATAAGTAACTTTAAATAAAAATGAAAGCAAGACTGTAAATTCATTTTTTATAAAATGGAAGATAGAGAGTAAAAACTCTCCAATGATATTTGAAAGAAGTGCATCGAAATAAAAAAAAATGAGAAACACTGCTCAAAGGGAATCTTGTTTAGGAGCAAGTTTATTGATTTCTAGTTTATCCAAAATTAATGTGTCTATGTAATTTGTTTGTTCGTTTCTCGTGTAAAATTAATTGTAAATTAGATAAATATCTTCTTTTTTTTCATAAGTGTAATTTCCTAAAAGTAATGTAATTATTTTATTATCGTTATTTTTTTAAAAGATTCATTAATTATAATCGAATCACTTGAAATAAAAAAACCAATTTATAAAATATGATTTTATACAAACATACTCTATTAAGTTTGTAGTTAATCCAATTATGATCAATGTTCTTACTCAGTCTGCTAAGCAGACCTATATTTGAGGAAGGGGACTCCAAATTCGAAGGGGGTCAATAGACGATTATAAGGACAATAATTTAGAGTGCACTCTGAATAGTTTTTACAAGACAGTAACTATTTACAGTTTTAATTAAATACATTTTCAATTATGTGTATCTATAGGGATGAACATTTTGTAATGAAAAATAACAGTTTTATGATTAAACTAGGAAAAACGGTTCATACTCTGGTTCTTGTTTGAACTGATGGTCATTCTTTACAACAACGAATTCTTGCATGATAACCGTCGTTAATTTGGATAAAAGTGCATAATACTAATATATATTAAAGTACTATCCCTGCTCTATTGCTCTTGTTTAAATTCACTTATCTAAGAGTAGACATTTTTTTCTGCACTGAAAGATCTGCATTACTCCAATTCAAATAAAGTAAATTCTACAAAGTGAAGACAAATATAAATAGTATGTATTTTAAAATCGATATTTTGCAAGGGGAAAAATTGTCCTTCAGACATTGACATCTCTCCAAGCTAACGAGTGCGATTTTCTTACTTTGCACTATAGCTTTGTTTCCCCCTCAATCATATAATAGAAATTTGATGTTATATATTCAAAAAAAGCATATATAGAGCTGTAAATCCTGTGCATTTATTCGCGTGCGATGTTTTAGAATATTTATTAAATATGTTATCATTATTCCTTCTTTCTTGAGAGGAAAACATGTCTCTCTATACTCATGTAATTGAGTAATTCTACAAATTATAAATAATCAAAAAATGCCTGATCAAGTGAACTTAGAACCCTTGACACAGCCTAATCTTATGACAGGTATAACTTATGTGCTTATTTCCTTCCACCCCCTCTCAAAGAACCTTAATGTCTTCCTTGTAAAAAAAGTGAGAGAATAGCTGCTTGTTGTTGATATATTAAAACTTTATAAGAGCTGAAACTGATCTCCGCTCAAATATTCATCAAATTGCCTGAGTCACTAAGACTATTTTCGCTCTTTTTTTTTTACCTACTGATATCGCTTAGGATTTACAGCTCTAACCATAAGTACCGCTCCTGCCTTCTCCTTGCACTCTACAAAAGTACCATCCTTGGCTATATAAATGGATTTGAGTGTGGGACACAAGTATTGTTGAGGTACATGACTCCTCCTCCGTAATTCACTCACTATGAATTAGACATCATTCTTCATCACCCCAATTTGCTGTATCCTTGTCACTAATATCAAGTTCATTACTCTTGGAGTGGAATTTGAATACTTTTAAATTTACTCTTTCCATGGATGTACAATCCACTTAATATGTATATGGACTTACTTCCTATAAGCCTACATAAATACATAATTATTGCTTTGCTTATTCACATACAAACATATAGCCCTCCAATACCAAATAATGATAAAAATAGGATCTTTAAAAATAAAATGCATTTTTATACTTCCAATGCTTGCAACGCTTGTTTGAAAATAAAATGTTTTATGAGGGCCAAGGGAGACATTTTACTTTTCAAGCGTGAGAAATGTGTAGAATAAAAGAATTACAGAGAAAAAAAATAGACATATTTACATATATGCATACATTAAGTTAAAGAAATATTATTCCTTTAGTAGTCATTACTTACATGAGCCAAAACAAAAGCTCTCAACTTTGCTTACTTCCCCCTTTCTAGATTAGTTTGTGAGTGTAGAAGATACCTAGTTCTCAAAATAATGTCTACTCCATATTCAAGGTCTGTTAAATTTTCATGCCCTAGCAAATATCTTGCTATTGCTGAATTAATTAATAGAATAATTTCACTGACGTCACAGATTGCATAACTATTCTAAAGCAATGTCGTGGGGGGTGCAAATAATCAAGATAATTATTTTAAAAAAAGGGATGCATTTCTAAAAAAAGAAACACATTAGTAAACTTTATCAAATGGCTTTAAAATGAAAAAAGTATTAAACACGTGTACTAAATCAACCTTGATGTTAAAGAGAAACATATATTTGAATAAAATAAAATTTATAGTTACTGAAAATTGCTGGCTAGATTTTAACTATTATTTTTGTTTCACATGGATTAAGGACCAGAAAAGTGGGATACATGATTTTTGCAAAAGTAATAGCTTATTTATGAGCTACACTGATTTAAATGTGAATGAACAATGATGTATTAACTTATTTTTAATACATATTAGAGTCAGAGATATACTAGTGAACAATAGACAGCAATGTACTTTTATTTGTTATTCCATTTGTGGCATCCAAGTGTACACTCATAATTCACAATTTATCTTCATCTTACAGACACAAGGAGGTTTTTTCTTATAAAATTTGGGCACTGAATGTCTTACCCAGCATGTTTGACTTCCACAATGATGACGTCACGTGAAAACACTCCATATATATATATAACACATTACGTCAAGTGTGTGCTCTATTTGTATTTTCAAACATTTCCGTCATGAGTAGGGAGAGAGAGGGAAGCAAATTTTCCTTTTGCAACCTTCCACCCCTTGTATCCAAGTTCAATTTCTGCTGTAGCCAGTGGACCAGATGGTATCACTATCAACAAGTACTTAAAGAAATTTATTAGTAATATCCATTTTATGTTGGTACTTTCCAATTTATCCGTCATCTCAAATAATCGTAACAGCCCAAAGGAGAGAGAGAGAGAGAGAGATCACTGAAGAGTTTGCTTGCTCGCTCCTTGATAGTTGCACCCTGACTCCTCGATGCCTTTATCACTTTACAACATCTTTGTTACTGATATATATATATATATATATATATGTACACGCCACCGAGAAGCCCACCAAAAACCTCTTGATCTTCAAAGTATTATTTTTTTTTTCATTCCAAACCCCTTTTCTCTTTGTACATGAGATAAAAGGAACTTTGTTCAGAGATGCACATATTTGCTCATAGAGTGCCAACTAAATATTATTTCTCATTTTATTTAACTCGGATGCAAACTGAATAAGCCAAAAAACAACAGGGCGCTCCAAATTTCTTGAGTTTCTTTTCCTGACTATTTCATACAAATTATTTTTAAATTGGATTTTTCACATAATGAATCTCAAATATTTAATTGATTATTATTATTATTATATTCAACAAAGTATGATTTTTTTAAAACATGCATATTTTGTACATGCTGCAGTACAAAAAGTGAAAGGAGGAGCTGATGAGTACTTTACATAAATAAGTACTCTGGAGTAATTTTTGACTTTTCAAAAAGTAGTCACGGACTAATTTATATGTATTTATATGTAGTTTTATGTTTGCATAATGATAAATAAATAATAATGTAATGAAGGCATCAATCAATAGCTATTGGTAATTCAAATGTCTCGTGTTATTTTTGACTAAGTTTTTATGAAACGTATAAATTGTACGTAACTTGTACGTACAGGGGGCAATTTCTACTATTCTACGTCCATCCACAGTACCTATTATATAAAACTACATAAAATGTCATGAACACAAGTGACATTACATATATAGAAAATTCCCCATTAAAAAAGATAATTATTTGTCACCTATGTATGCATTCCTTATTTTACTAAAACCATATATATATTTTAAATTAAATTCATACATATACAAAAAATATGATTATACACACACACTCATCTCATTAAGAGACGTCCATAAGTCATTTTTACATCATTAATATGTCTTAGGAAATGAAATATATAAGACATATATTTTGTCAAAAAAAAAAAAAATGTTTAATAATTTCTTTGATGGCTTAACAAACTTTGTAATGAATCAATACATTATATATATATATATATATCATACATACACATATGTGAATTATTTACTTATTGCTATTAAATGAATTCATTTTATACTTACTAATATATATATATATATATATATTATTAAAAAAAACTTGTTAACGATGTTAATATTGAATTACACATTGTTTGCTCAATATATTTATTATTTAAGAAAAAAAAAAAAAAAGGTTTGTCATTTAAATTTTCCGGCTTGAATCAACAAAATTATTGGTGAAGAATGAGTTGACATGTTGCATAGAGACTAGGATATAGTGACGGATTTTGATTTGTAAAATTTTGTATATTCGGTTATCAATAGTTATCTTTTTAAAAAATTGTATACTTGCCGAAAAATTTTATTCCTCGGCTCTGTACCCACAAAAAATTAAAGATCTAAGTCATAGAAAATACTTGCTTTCAAGTTTATATTAAATTTTACCTTATATCTAGTGCATTTTACAATAAAAGTGTAGTACTGGTCTGGTCTGCAGAGAGCTCTGACCATTCCAAGTGACACATAACTGTCATCATTACTCCTCGTTGCTCAGATTTGACTTACTTTTTGATATAGCTGCCCACATTACAAATATTCTTTTTGTAAAGAAAGATGCCAATTGTACTTTTTTTTTGTGTTGCAAATTAAAGGCTTCTGTTTTGATATGACATCATCATATTAATCATAAATAGTAAATGGTAATCATGAACCGAAAATGAATGAAAAGACATCATAGACCTTCTGGAATTTATTTAACTGTCGTGTACCTTTACACTAAGTGTTGTGGTCAAGAGCATCTCATCCAAGAGTCGGGACTCAGGTGACTTTAAGGAACCGAGATCAAGTTATATAGAAAAGGAAATTTTTAATCGAGTTACATTGATCTTGGTCTTAACAGCAGTACCAAGGATCAAAACTACGATTTTGAAGGTTTGAGACAAAAGCAGGAACAGGATCTTCATTGTCATTGGTCTCGAGAACCACGTTACTAATTATGGCCCCATTATAAATACTTATTATCTCTTCCAAGGGTTGAAATAAATGTATCGGGCATTCAAAGAAGAGTTTTGGAAGAATACATAACTAGGAAGATTTGAATACTTTGCTTTATTCAAAAACTAAGTCTTTCGAATACCCTTCAAAAGCTTGTGATATTGAGTTTGTTTCATTCAGGTCCAATACTTTTGAAAATAAGAACGAAATGATTTTTAGACTCTTTTTTAGCCTTTTGTACTCATTCCATCAATTGAATATTTAGTATCAATTACCAAGGAGACAATAAAGGATAATCAATTTATCTTATGAATAGAAGTCACACCCTAATTCTCTCATCACTGAGGAGAATATTATTATTTATTTATTTTTAAATGGTGGGAAAAGATGCTCACAAATAGGATTTTTTCTAATAGACTTAGGGTAAAGTCCGATTTTGTCGTGTTTTTAGAACAAAAAGTACGAGAGCTTACAAATTTTTAAAGTCGTGAGTCAAAGATATCGACTCTTTCATTTTTTCTTTTACGATTTGAAGAAAAAAAACCCTGGAAAGGGTGACAAGTCTTTGTTTTTGCTCAATACCTGCTATCCAATATTCGTAGAGTGCACTCTAGAGCTGTGATTAGAAGACCCTTAAGGTATTTGCGACTCTTTTCCCAAAAGTTTCAAGCCCCCTCACATTTAATGACCTTATATTTGAATCCTCATTTGTCTTTTATTTTCTGTGAGGAAGAGGAAAAGAAAGTAACATGATCTTATTATTATTTGCTTGCTACGTAGCCCACATGTCAAATACAGGTCGGGAGCCCTTGTTTTAGAGTGAATGATGTATCATTATATGTTACATGTACATATGTATAACATTTGTAGATATTTTATAATATTTTGATATGACTCTTATTATTACTCTTGAAATAAGAAAAGGTACAATTTATTCAAACCTTTGTATGTGTTTCTTATTTCTTGCCATAAGCAAATTACAAGGAAATACATATATATATAGAGAGAGAGTACATGTTTTTCCATATATATATATAACTACCATATACGCATTGTAGTAAAAAAACATAAGAAATATGAATACAGAGTAAGTTAAAGGTACATACTTGTACATATATGTAATGGAAGATAAAAGTATCATTAAAAAGATTGGAATTTAGACGTTCCATGATCAATACGTATCCATACTTGTGTAAGAACATATAACATTTCTTATAATTTTTTTTTATTTTTTGAAGAAGAAAATACCTATTTGTTGGGATGCTCATATCATGTTCTTGACAAAGGAATTTTAGATAACAGCAAACTATTGGATAAATATAAATAAGTATTCATTCTACACTCATTCTACATATGGATATACAAATATATGTACTACTTCAAAATCCATGGTATGTTATGAACGCTGATAATGTTAAAAATCATATTCAACTATGAAATAAGAGAAATTTGTATTATGAATATGATGAAATATATATATATATATATATATATATATATATATATATACTGGGAATTTCCATTCTAATGAGATTGGTTCTAACGAGCAATATTGAGAGCCACTTGGTTATTACTCTTATCTTGTTATTTCTATAGATTACTAACAGAAAGAGAGAGGGAAGGAGATTTGAAGAGCAAGGACAGTTGAGTAACGATGAAATACTTATAATGAACAAAAAGCTAATACCAAGGTACAGTGGGTTTTGTACTTTGAACCAGATATTTTAAGGGAGAAGGATAAAAATTACTAAAAAAGTAATAAAGTTTATGGTTAAGGAACTCTGCAATTTTATTGTTATCCTATTTTCATCTCAAGTAGAGTAGCATTATTTGAAAATGGGCTATTAGAAGTCAACGCTCTGAACTGCTAAAATGCATTAGTTATCTAAGTTTCTTATTTCTTGCCCTTCCAGATAATTCCACTCATACTCAAAAGTGGGAAATTTGTGCAGCTTGATGAAAAAAGCAAAAAAAAAATATTAGTTTGTAAGCTTGATTTATAATGTAGATTATTTAAATTAATGCAACTTCTTGTATCCTTCTTAATACATTTGTTTAAAGAGTATAAAAGCAAATGCACGCCTTTTAATTGCCCTCTACAAATTTTCCATCTCTAATATATTTAGAAATGGAGAAAATTTTGAGTTTAAGGAAGAAAAGAAAAATAACAGTTGATGTCACAACCTTTATAGTCCATATGTACTTAGCCTCCTTTGTATCGTTGGAGAGACAATATTAAGAAATTCAATTTCTGATTATTGAGAAATCATGCCAAAGGAAGTTTTCCTCTTCTTCTAAACATCTAACGATTTCGGATTTGCTTCAGTCCTATCAGTTTGAGTATTATTATTCATCAGTCAGCTGTTAAAATGAAACAAAGGTACCACATAGTAGTAATTTTAGGCACGATCGCTCACCTCAACCAAATAACAATCCCTAAAGGTGTAAACCCTAAGTGTTTACTCACATGGGATATTGTGACAATGGTTGACAATAATTGTACATTATTTTTATTTTCAATATCTGTTAATTCCTTAATTCTTGAGAGGAGAATAAGTTTCTCTATCCAAATGTAATGGAGTAATTTACACTGTCTACAAATTATAATTAATCAATCAAATGCCTAATCGAGTGAATAGATGTAAATGAATAAAATCCTCTTCTATCTCCTTCGTTAGAAAGGGATTCCACACTGTTCTTTTGTATCTATCTAAGGTTGTGTATAATGAAATTGTATAATATATATTTCGAATAGTATGCCAATAGATCAGAATGCTTTGATTTAATAGTAAAGTTTTAATTGTAGATTCATGCTTATGTAAATTTTGAAGCAACAACATATATACTATTGTAGGGTTTTACATTTTCAAAAAAATGGTTTTAAATCCTGCTTTTATATATATATATATATATATATATATATATGTATATATGTGTATGTAACATACATTGTGAAGCTATTAATAATGTATAAAATATTTGTTTGTTGTGCCTACATATCAAACAGAAATTTTATTTATTGTGTTATTTTATGTGTGTATGTAATGCTTTCTCTGTTTCTTTTTTTAAAAAAAAATACACAAAACAAAATAAAACTGTGGTAGAAACGCGGAGTTATTATACAACATAAAGTCTAAGCATAATATGTAAAAAGTCAAAGTAAAAAAGCTACATTCAAAAATATATTTCTGAATTTGATTTGCTAGGAATTAAAGTTATTATTTTTTTTATTACAAATTACTTGTGCAATAAATTTAGTACTATGTAAAAAAAATTCATAGGAGTAAGATTTGATTCTGAATTTTTTTGAGTTGCTACTGCACTTTCTTCTATTTATTCATTTATACTCTTATAGGAGCAAAGTTTTTTTTTGTTTTTTGTTTTATTTTATTTTTAAAATAGATTTTGTATTTTTGTTAAATTAAAGATATTCCATTTAACTCAATTCATTCAGCTAAAAAAATAATTTATCTAAAAAATAAATTGATTTTTTTTTTCATGCTGTAAATATCTGATACTAAGGGCCGTACTTAACTGATAAGGCTATGTTACAGCTAGTAATTGATGATACAAAAATTTACTACTGTAATAGAAAGAATTAATTTTGCTGCCCTAGTCTTTAAAGAGTATTTCTCCTTGGACTTTGACTACAAGAGTGCTTCAATAATATAGAGTGTGATGTATAATTTTAAGTAAATTATTCATTTTCAAGACGTTGCAGAGGGATTTGCCAAAGTAATGGGTATTTACTTGTATATTAATATATAAATAGAAATATTACATCAAATTCAACAATCAATTATGCAAATGAATTCATTGATATATTTTTTTAAATCTTCAAATAATCTTATATTTAAGGAGTCTTGGCCTTTTTATTAATCAGTTTTTAACTTTTAAATAACAAAATTATGATTCAATTGAAATATGCAGTATAAAACAATCTGAAAGTTCATTATTGGAGCAAGCTAGGGGCCTATAGTATATAACTTTATTATCAAATATCATGTATTATATATAGGAATCATACTTTTTTGAGTGTTTCAGTATTAAATTTGTAATTACAATATGTATATATTTTTATATATTTAGATATAATATAAGATTCAAATTGTTCTTCACAATAACATCTTGATTTTTGTATTCATTCTTCATAGAATTATTCATATTAAAAGATTTCAATAGATTTTTTTCCAAGAGTCTTGTACTTGAACAATACTTTTTTGTCTAGTAATAATGAACTAACTTGATTTTGAGCAGTCAAGAGACACTCACACGAGACATTAAGTATAAGCAAGTATTAGTCAGCCTATATAAGAGGTTAAGTAACTCTGCAGTTTTCAAAAAGTTATGAATAGGATTCTTTACTAGGATTGACTTAAATATCCTTTAAGCATAATGTACATTAATTTTCAATATATAACATTTGTCTTTTGATAATTTTTAGAAAGTATCAGGTAAGTTATAAAGACTCAAAAAATACTTTTGCAACCGAAACATGAAATAAACCGGTCAACCGCCTTTAGCCCAGGGCACTTTCAGCGGATATTGTGGGTTTTTTTCATACCAACAAAATTATTAAAAAAGACATAATAGTAAGTAAATAATCAAATAAGAAATATATAAATAAATATTGGTCATAAGATTAACGATGAAGCTATGAAGGTTATTGAATACTTATGTAAAAGTCAAAAGTGCTTACCTATTACAATGAATATAATCTAACAAAAAAAGATGAAACCTCTTCCAGTATTGAACAAGCTTGAATCAATTGTGTTATCCTTGATCATACAAAGAACTACCTACAAAGATTACAATTGGACGAGAATAGTACTAACAAGGATATCCTAATTATAATCGAAATATATGTATAGAAATAATAAGAAGGATCCTTAATATCCAGATTTTTTCATCCTCACTAAACTATATACATCCAATTAAACATGACACTTTGATTAGGATCTATCTAGAACTGCTTAAGAAACATAGGAATATGTAATTTGAATCATTATAAATTAAGTGCCTGGTTTTTTGTAAGAGGCTTTTGAGCTCTTAATCATTTTAAATGGGTATACACATATACATATGTACATATAATTAGGATAGTAATTTGACCTTCAACGTGACACAAAACACACCTTTCAAGAGTCAACTTTTAAAGATTTTTTCCCCCCTTCTCTACTCTACTCTATGCATTGTATGAATTATATTTACATGATTCTTTATGCAATATTAAAAAATTATAAAAGCACAAGAAAAAAACGAAGCCACAATTACATTTTCTTGCAAATCTTGCATATATAAAAAGTATATAACATGCACAAAATTATTATTAATTGATGAAATATTCAAAGCATTCAATCTACATCTATCAAACTTCAATAAATTCTTAAAACAATATATATTTTTAATTTTCTTCTCTTTAACTTTGGAACAAAGAGATCAGATTGAAATCGAAACAAATGAATCATGTAACTTTATGATTTAATACTGTTAATTACATAAATTATATTTTAAATATAAGTAAATACTTTTTTGTCATCTCTACAGAAACCTCAAAGAGCGAAGGCTTAAGAAAACTTTATTTTAAAAACAAAACAAAGAAACATAATTTAGTCAATTAGTTCTTTTAGTAAAAAAAAAAAAAACAGGGTCAAAAAATGTATTTTTCTTCTTAAAAAGTTGTCGACTTCAAAGGAAGTACGCACACTACTAAATTTAACGCCTCATCCAACCAAATAATTCTAGAAAACATATTTTCTTAATAAAACTCTTTTCTTTTAACCATATTTGTGGGTAGAAAAAGTCTTTGTGTACTAACAAAAGGAATAAATGCTCAAAAACAAATACAAATCCATAAGGAATATGTTTTAGATAAATAGCTTTGTATATTAAAATGAAATTAAACATTCCAAAGCAAGTAGACGCCATTCAACAAATTATCATCTGTTCACACACTTTAAAAAGAAAGCATTCTTTGATTTTGTTCAACATATATATATATACAATTTAATTAATCAAAGAAAAGGTTTAAAAATGCTATTGTTTTATTAATATAAACCCTGTATTCCAATATTTCAATATTTTTTATTTGTAAAATATAATTTTGCTTCTCCTAGTAATGAAGTAACAGCTACACTCACAAAAAATCATTGTATATATTTTACTTTCGAATCTTAAAAGAAAAAATATTTAATTAATTTTTAAATCCTATTAAATGAAACACCTACAAAAAAAAAATTTTTATTACATTTTTAATATATTTTTAATCTTTTAATTATTTTAATTATATATATAATATATGAAACTATATTCATCTACTAGCAACTTACTTTGCAAGTGAGGTGTAAGAGTAATGGAATGGAAGAAGTGTAGTCACTTTTCCTTCAATTAAGTTATGAACTAAGAATCACGAATAAACCTGAGCACATCTATTTATATTCAAAATTAATCTTAATATTTATAAGCCTTCAAATCCTTTTTCTGTATTCTAATAAAAGAATGACATGGAACCCAAAGGCATACTAAAAGGGGGAAACGTTTTTTTTTTCTTTTTCTTCTTTTCGAAAGGTCTTTCATTCACTCCGAATAGTCTTTTTTGATGCGTGCTATTTGAAGGCGCGCTTTCTATAAAAACGCAACCTCCACAAATGTGTATGTACAGATATAAGAATGTAAATACGTTCTCCACAAAGAAACAAAACAAAATAAAAAGCATTCAAAAGTTACAATTTATTATTAAAATTTATAATAAATTATATGAATACATTATTAAGTATTTATTGTAAAGATAAAAAAAAAAGAAGGGAATTGAAAACATGTTTACCTGTGAACTAGAGTTTGGAAAAGTACTTCAGTGTCGTTTTGATGATTAATACACATGGCTAATTTGTTAGAAACTCATGTAATTAATAGTGCATTTATAGAAGTTGTGATTATAAATTAATATTTATTGCTTATTACAGTATGACAATTACACATAACAAATGCACAAAACAAATGTAAATTAAAATAACTCTAAATTTTGTATCATTTCAACATCAAATCAATTTACTATTAATGGTTATTGATGCTTTGGTGCAAGCATTAGGTGCAGTTTGTGTCTCACAGCTTTGAGCAAAAAATACAAGGGAATTATAATTTAATTTTTTTAGGATTCTGGTTTTTATTATTTATTATTATTAAGTTGTCATTATTGTTGTCACTGACATCATCAATTACCCGTTGAACTATGAGACTTTTTTGAAGAGCTAAAGTCGAATTTTTTGTTCTTTAAAATGTTTGAAAGATGATGATTAAAATATATATTTGTGAGAAATGTATTTGAAGACCAAAAGAAATGAAATAAATATTTCAAACTGTATTTTTTTTAAATATTGAGAGTCCGTTGTTTATTTCTCGAGGTACATGACCTATTACTACTCAAGAAATCAACCATCCGATTTTTAATTTTAATAGTATATTTAAACTCAGCAGTTATTGTTCTGTTAATGTTGACGCAATAAAATTTATATAGCTGTTTAGAAAAGTAAATATTTTTTGTTTCCTAATATCTTTTATCTATGGTAGTACAGCTTTAAGTTTTGACTTTACAGCTGAATAATCTTCTTTTTCAGTGTTTGGTTTTTTATCTTTCGTCTTTTTTCCTTTCAAAACCTTTCTGACAAATTAACGTCAGTTTTACATGTGACTCATTAATTATAGATCAAACCTTTAGAGAAGATGCATATTTTTTATGTTAAAGGTTTTTTTATAAAGGGCGACAGGGTACAAATGACGCCCATTGGTTGATAAATAAAGGATTTTTTTCAGACAAAACAAAATTCATCAAATAAAGTTGCAAAAAAATTTAAATATGTAAATTTATATAGTAGTAATCTAGTAAGTTTATATTGATATATATATATATATGTACAGGGTGTTCCAAAAGTAACCGAACCGCATGTCATTTCTTCTTTTATGTCATTTGACGTTATCCTCGTTACTATTAATTTCCTTCTGCGAGTAGTAATGTTTGAAATGACTACTGTTGTTGTGTGATCATATTGATTTTGTTCTGACGTCATTGCTTGATTTTTTTTCAGGTTGCGCTTCGGGACCCTCATTCTTGAAAATGCAGGAAAGGACTTTAGATTTAAACGAACGTATCTTTGTTATTATTAAGAATTACTATGCAAGGACTATCCATAAACATGTTGAAGAAAGATGGGAAGCAAATTTCAGAACACCTGTAACGAGTAAGTCGACAATGTTCAATCTTGTATCCAAATTTGAAGTAACTGGAAGTGTGTTATATGCTCCTAAAGAAGGTCGTCCAAGAACAACCTGTTCACTTGAAAACAAGGATATAGTGGCAGCTGCATTTCTTCGTTCTCCTAAAAAATCTATTGTCCAGGCATCGAAGGAGCTGAACATTTCTCAAACCTCACTCCACCGTTCCTTGCATTTTGAACATTTGTAAATACTAAATATACCTATTAAATTTGTTGTTTTTGATGTACAATTTTTATTTAAGTTTGCGGTTCGGTTACTTTTGGAACATCCTGTACAGTGATCCCTCGCCACTTCGCGGTTCACTTATCGCGGATTCGCTATTTCGCGGATTTTCATAATGCACTTTTTTTTTAGTGCATTGTGCTCTGCATTCTGATTCGCTAAAAACTCACTCCCGCTTCTTGTATCGAAACATGCTACGAATTGTGCTATCATTTTGTCGTCTCGTGCAGTTATGTGTACGTACATAAAACAGCTTGGAAAATTTACATTAAGTTGGCCAAATTATCTTGTAATTTCGAACATCTCCTAAACCCATAATGTCGACGAAACGGCCTGAACCGACAAAAGCACCTGCGGATGGACCCAAACGGCGGAAATTGCTACCTATCTCAGACAAAGTTAAACTTCTGGACATGCTAAGGGAAGGTAAAAGCTATGCAGCCGTTGCTCGCCATTACGTAATCAATGAATCTTCCGTTCGTTACATAAAGAAGGAGGAAAAAAACATATGGACGACAGCAGCAGTCAATTTTAATACGAAAGCAAAAAGGGTTGTAACTGTCCGCAACAAGACCATGGTACGGATGGAGACGACATTAGCTCTGTGGATTAATGACTGCAGAAAAAAAACATAACCCTGGATACAAACGTTATCTGCACAAAAGCGAGAATGCTGTATGAAAACTTTGCTCTCTCTTCAGAAGAAAAGAACACTGCAGACCGCAGTCAGGATGCAGCGGCCCAGTCTGAAGAGCAGTGAAACGGCCTACACATGAGTCACTGTATTTGTATACATGTAATAGTTGCTAATTGTAAAATAGTTTTCTATTTCGCGGATTTCACTTATCGTGGGTCATTTTCGGAACGTAACCCCCGCGATAAACGAGGGATTACTGTATATATAATTGATGGGATTTGAAATTTTCTTTTCTTTTCTGTTTTTAGAAAGTTGAGTTTTATTTTAATTTTGGTAATTATATTCATTGCTCTTGACCCTTGAATAAATTACTATTTTTAAATATTATTATAAATAAATACTATATAAATAATAGAGAATCTGCAAAAAATAAAGTAAAGAATCATTTCATAAATAAATAAAAAGGATGAATAAGATTTTAAAAAATATGGGATTCATAAATGATATTTTTATCATTTTTATTTTAATCGCAAGATTTATTAATTATAAATAAATCATAATTTGAATCTACAAACCATTTTGCAACATATGGTTTCTTACCCCCACCCATCCTTGAGCTCCTTATTCAATCTACTAATTATGTATTTTAGTGTATTAAAAAGCCATATTAAGCATCCATTTTCCTCTATTACATAAAGAAAATATATCAACATTGATTTGAGTCCTCAACTGATTGGATCTTTGTCTTCTCCTTGAGTGACAATTCTAACTTATAAGAAAATTTTTATAGCGGCGTCCAATAGAGTGACATTTTTGCTACAAATCCATGCATATTTTGAAATATTATTATTAACGTCATTATATTAATAAAATAGTATAAAAATCAATTATAATTTAAGAAAAATAAGAATTAAAAAATGATAATAATCAATAGACAAAAGCGCTCGGATGTTTTTTTGTTTGTTTAATCTTATTATTATTTTGAGCACTTAACAATTACATATGTAGATAGAAATTATAAGTTACTTTTTTTTACACATATCAGACAGCTTTTAACTTTTAATTATACATATGTTTGTAAATGACAATTTTACTTTTGACCTATCTTTTTAGAGAAGTATCTAAATCATTATTACTATGTGATTATAAATCTTTTCTGACTACATGTATTTCGTGTATAACAACAAGAGAGAGAGAGAGAGAGAGAGAGGAAAATATTTATAAAAAAATGTGTTTCTTATACTGGAAAGTCTGAAAAAATATTCTCTGTACCTCTCCAATGACTAACCATATACACATATATATATATATATATATATATATAAATTAATTTCCTCTTTAAATAAGAGTATACAAGAAAATATGCATATTTCTACTTGACTTCCGACCTTATATAAGGAAATATACATAGCTATATCCGAGTTTTCTTCCCTATATATATATTAGTATAAAGTAAACAGTCTGATTGCGACATAATTTGCCTGATAGAGTTTAGGGTACTACAGTGTGCTAGACTTGTTTGGCCTATCGCTACAATAATTGTAGTAACATGCCCATAAACAGTACACTACTAAATTAGTTTTAGAACACGTACTTTCATCCCATAAAATAGGTAATATATTGACCCCAGATGACGTAAACAAACAGAACGAGAATCAAAATTGAATCGGTACGAAAATATTAGTATTCATCTTGAATTTGGAGAATGAGACATGTATTGAGCGATTGAATACACTGATCGACAAATTTGAACTTTCAAAAATCCTACGGGTATAAGTATAGTAAAAGTTATTCATGCTGATTTCAAATCTGTAACTTTTTTTTTAAGAGAGTCCTAAAGTTTTCGAGAAATCGGACCCTACTTTTTTTGGCACATTTTCCAACTTCAACCTAGAAGAATACAAATTTTGAGCATTAAAAAAATAATAACTGGCTATTGTTTTTACGCAAATTACATTTCCAGTCTTTGTTTTGACTTAAAAGGACTCCTATGGGCGTAGGGTGCCGGAATAGACCCAAAAGTCTGCCAAATTCTTAGTACTTAAATAATTCCTTGATTATTACACGAAATAGATTAATAAAGAATTTATTAAAGAGCTGAGCCCAACAGCTTTCAAACAAGATATCAAGCGTCCGACTAGAATCCTCAATTAAAAAGAAATCGTCCATTAAAGTGTGTAAGTTTTCATCCAATTTTGAGCAAAAATTCGCTAGAAATCTAGGACTCACGGCGGGGCTACTTAAGTAATAGTGCAGAAGGATTAAGAAATCAGCTGTGTTATTATTACTTTAGTCACCCTTTCAAAAACAGTTCAAACCATTGGCTTACTATGAGTAGAGTTGATCATTGACATCCAATGGTCATACAATTATTTTTAAGAAATGTGATTTGAGTAAGTTAGTTTGATATTACCAAGCGTTTTAGACTAAGAGTTGTGCACTTCCACACAATTCCACGGTATTACTCTACCAACATAAATGAAATCGTAAATTTGATTCTTTATTTTATCTCCATCAAACACATCCATCCTAAGAGTGGAAAAGTAAATTAAAAAATAAATAAAATACGTTTATATAATTACAGGGTGCATGGATTAAATCCAGCGCTAATGAACTCTCTCGTAAAAAAAGCTCTGCAGTACACAGTTTTAAAGATAGGTTAATTATTTTTGGCACAGATAGACATCTATATTTATACAAACGGTTTATTTAATTCAATCTTCCTTATTGTTGATCACGACCTGGATACGGGACCTGAAGGACTTGCAGGCCTTGTCCTTGGACAGGGACGTGGCCTCCTCCATGATGGTGGTGATAAGAGAGTCCTTGGTGGTATGGGGATCTCGGTTGGTTCGTGTTTCAAGATAGCCCCAGAAAAAATAGTCAATTGGGTTGCAATCAGGGGAGCTGGGGGAGCGGACCTGACCTTCCTGCGCGCACCTGGGGCGGCTCTGGTGCACTCCACCACTCTGCGGGGTTCCATGGTCTCCAGCAGTGATGACTGCAGCTCACCCACCCTCTGTCAGACTACCAACTCCACCATCTCCTTGTTGTTGAGTTCGTCACCCTTGTTGCACAGTATCTGCACTACGGTGCACCTCCGCTCGTACTCGTTCCACTTGAAGGACCGCAAATCGTTGTATATATTAGTCATGATGCTCTCGTTCTGATAAGTTGTAAATAACTAAACAGCTGATCGTCATTAGAAATTTGAGCTTTCTACAATTCTCGCAACCTCAAAAAAATATACAATGAAATCGCGTCGGATTGAATCCACGCACCCTGTATGTAAATATATTGAATCACGTGGAAGGATAAGTAAAATTATTTTTTGTTCTTATTTCCAAGATTATTTTGCCAAATCCATTTTTACTGTTATAAGTATTTCTTATGACAGGAAATGATTATTATTCATGTTGTATAATTAGCTATGTATTTAAACCATTGAGGACGAATGAGGTAGAGAGTTGATAATTTGATTTATTTCTCCAGAACTTTGTTTTAATTATTATAATTATTTATTTATTTATTATTTGACATAAATTGTGGTAATTAGTATTGTATATGAATAAGATAATGACAAGTTAATTTAGAAAGGTGCAAAGTACACATAATTACATTCTACACCTGCAACAATCATTAGAGGAGATAATACAATAATAATTATTAAATTACTCTCAACCACGTTTCAGCTTCCAACTTTTACAATACTCAACTTCTATGTGAGTTGAAATATGTAAGTTAATTAACATTCAGTTGGATTGAATTAGTGATTTTAATTTTTTTTTTTTTAAATAATTTAATTATGATAAAAAGATTCAAAAGTATGCACAAAATTCAATTATTTCAATTAACTTCATTTTTATCTAGAAGCTGTAGGTAGAAAAAAGTTTGGAAATTCAAATCATTTTTTGATGCATTTTAATTGCGAGTGAATATTTTTAACTGTGAGGGAAAAAAAAATCAATATTTCTTTTATTATTTGCATTCAAAGACGGATTCCTCATTTGAATTTGCTAAACAAGTGTCAAATTATTTTAAAGCAAACTGAATTGAGAAGAACTTTACTTAATAAATATGTATGAACTGATGGATTGATTGAATAATATTTCAAACTTATGACAGGCTTGCTACAATTACTTCAAAATATTAGATCAAACACAGAGATAAGAGAATTAATTCATTCTTCAAAAAAAAACTGTTTGAAAGAATGAATGTACTATTTTCACCTGTCTAGAAATACCAGAAGGATTCCATTTTAATTTGAAAAAATGTTTTAAATGATGGTGATACTCTTTAAAAATATAAATTAATAATTTATTTTATTTTATATACAACATGACGTGTATAAAAGATACAATAAACAGAGAGAAACTACATGCAAAGTTTACTCTTAATGTAAGTAAATATGTATGTTTGTTTGACACAAATAATAGTTAAATAACCGGGAGAGTTTTGAAATAACAAAAAGCTATGTACCATGAAATTCAACCTATAGTTGAAGTAATCTTTTTTTTCTAATAATGAAGTTAATTTTTCATTGTTTTCATTGTAGCTTAAACCATTTGAATTATTGATTATTTTACTCTCCTTTGATAATTTGTTAAAATTCATTGTGGAAATATGTGTCAAGTCAACAAGAAAACAAGTTTATCTAAAATATTTCAAAAATGAGTTAGAAATGCGATCATGTTCTTGAAGACATTCTCTTTCGTTTGTATTAATAGGTCATTTCGATTTACGAAATAATGACTTCAATAATAATTGCAACTTAATTATAGGAAAAAAAATTCTAACCACAATTAAGAATAAAAAAGATCTGGTGTTTTTGACTATGTAGTTACTATAACGTAAGAGATTCTTAATAGTCTATAAACAGATGAACTGGTTTTAGCCAACTGTAACTAAATAAATATCTGAGGCTATGAAAAAAATGGGCGTTCTTTCATATGGAGACCATGTCAGCTCCATATGCAGTCTTAACTTTTATCAAATTTCTCTATTAGACAGACAACAATCCTTGGTTTCTCGATATAAAGTGACATTTTAGCAAAAACCGTGCGGTATAGGTCTTAAAATGTCTTCTAAATATTTGACCGTTAAATGGATTTTCTCCTTTTTAATATTTGAAAACAAACTTGCTTTCTTGTTGACTTGACACATATTTGAGAAGATATAATATTATATTTTTTTTTACATGGGGATCAGTTGCATCACTTAGTGCTGTGATTGTCCACGTATTCTGGATTATTATATATCGAATGGGCTTAGTTTGAGAGTGTGTGCTTTGTTGGATATCCCTCATTATCAATTATCAGGATTTCCTAGTAATTTCATGTAGATCTAAAGGCTATGTAAATCTCGGGAGAACGAGATACCTAGAAAGAAATCCTAGTAGCAACACTTGAAAGATTCCTTGATAATGTAATTTGTGAAAAAACTACTGAGTAGTATACTGTATAAATAAATTCAATGGTTGACAGATTAATATAACTATGGTGTGTTAAATTTTTGTGTAACTAACTAAAACCTGCTATCATTAATTGCATCAAAAATTGTTTTAACTATCCCCCGTCCCCCCCTACAATTTTTTTTTCGTACATGACACATTTTATAAGTCAATGTTTGAAAAAGTAATTTATTGTTGATCAAATCTTTACTTTTTGCTTTATCATAAAGCTTAAAACAAAGATATGTTTATGCATGTAGACATATGCTGTTAAGATATAAAATAAAATCATCATTAATTAAGTTTAAGATTTTTAAAAAAAGGTAGATTTAATAATACCTGAAAATTAAGGATAAATATGTTCATCAGATCAAATTTTTAACGGAGGAGAATTTAAGTAATTACTACAATTAATAAATTGAGGTAAAAAAATTAAAACTTCTTATTCCTTATGTGAAATAATCAACGTGGCTAAGAGTTTAAATATCTCAATCAAAGACCCACGGTAGAGCTTCTAAAAAACAATTTCAATAGACTGACGTAGTAGCGTGTAGAAGGATTTCAGCTGATTTCGTAATCCTTCTGCGTGCTATTACTTTTGTAACTTTACCGTCAGTGTTTGATTTCTTGCGAATTTCTGCTCGAAATCGGATTAAAATTTACACATTTAGATGGACGATTTCTTCTTAATTAAGGATTTTAATTGGGCGCTTGACATCTTGTTTGAAAGATCTGAGGCTCAGCTCTTTAACACATTCCTTATTTATCCATTTTATGTAATATTCAAGGAGTTATTCAAGTACAATGAATTTGGTCGACTTTTGGGCCAACTCCCGCCCCCTATGCCCGTAGGATCCCCATTAGGTTAAAACAAAGATTGGAAATGGAATTAGCATTTAATACACTAGCAGATCATTATTTTTTAATGTACAAAATTAGTATTCTTTTAGGCGTAAATTGAAGTTGAAGTTGGAAAATGAGCTAAATTAGCTCAAAAAGTAGGGTCCAATTTCTTGAAAACCGTCGAACTCTCAAAAAAAAATTACATATTTAAAATTAGTGTGCAAAACTATATAAATTGTTTTATACTTATACTCCTTCGGATTCACGACATTTCAAATTTGTTGATCTGAGTAATTATTTATTTCATTCTACTTATGCAGAATTATTTTCTTTTAATACAGATTAATGTTAAAAAAAATATAGTTTGTTGTTATTTTATATGATCACTCATATCTCCTGTTTCTATTCACTATCAATGAGAAAATATTGTTAATACCCACTAAGACAAATTGTTTTTAATCTTGTTTGTTAATCTGTTTTTATTATATGTCATTTGACTGTATCTAACTACATTCATTGTTTTTATGAACAAATTTCCGTAATGAGATTAACTACTAATTCAAAAACTAGAAGCCATGCTCTACAAATGTCTACATTTTTATATATATTTCCTAAACTACATAAATCTTCTTAAGCTATTAATCTTTTATTGATACATTTAACTCGCTCATACTTTTGTTTGCATAAGGATACATGATCAAGACTATATATATTGTAGCCAATATGTACATACAAGCCTATAAATTTCGCCTGAACTTTTAAAAAAATAACAACATAAGAACAGTGAACGATTAAGATAAGAAAATCAAGGAGAATTGTGAATTTGTCAATCTGATTTTACATTTCAAACAAGAGCATCATTCATACACTAATGACATTTACAACAAAAAGGTCTAATGGTTTGAGCAATATTTTGACTAATCCAAGGAAGATTATTCTTTTTCTGGATCAATGCCTAGGCCTACTGGTTAAATGGCTAGAAAGTTTTAAATTCTATTATTATTAGGCTAGGAAAATGTATTGTTGGAATGTTTGAATTGGTTAATTTTGGCATTATAACAAAATTTTCCATTGTACAAAACCCCTTAAGATGCAACTTCAGGATGAAAAAAAAACAAAAAGTAGCAAAGATGCAAGAGATTACGTTCTCTTTATCAAGTTTTTAAGTCGGAACTCTTCAATGAAAAGTTATATGTGCAGTCAATTTTCTACGTTAATTTTGTGTTGAAAAAAAAAAAAAATATATATATATATCAAATATTGACATCTATTGATTTTTACAGACAAACTCAATTCCTTGTATATACATAGTTATAAACATATATTAAAAGTGTGGATAACATAAATTTGATGTTCGCAGATGTGAACAGTGGATCCTGTGAAAAATGAATCAAAACTACTTTCTAAAAATACAACAAGACTAATTGTTTTCTTTCAAAGAGTTAAAATAGTTGTAAAGGACAAAATTTGAAGAAGAATTCCCTCCCACTCCCCCCGAAATATAAGTCCCACTCTGTCGAAATGTAAATAATTTGCGGAATAAAAATGCCAGTATTCATGAGAACATTCTAAAAGAGTTTTAAAAATTAAACAAAATTAAAGAATATTTACATATTAAAAAACATGTTTCTACTATGCATATGATTGATCATATTTAAAGTCTGGTCCTTTAAGGAGTTATCTTGTAAAGGGTGTTTTAAGAAGGGATTTGATCAAGTTGCTTATTGTACTACGAGAGATTTCTGTCTTAAAATGTATAATTTAGAGTTAATTTTGGAGTAAATAAAACAAATTTAGTAGCTAAAGGATCATCATTCATTTACCGTCTCCCAAAGAGTTGAAAGCTAAAAACCGTTTACTCTGTTTTTTTGAAACAATTAAATATTGACTAACTACATTATAAATTTATAGTCACTTAAATTGAATCCTATGTAGCTAATCAATATTATCAATCATCCAAAAATACAACAAAATGCGTTGTAACTTTTTTGTTCTTATGAGGGAAAGTCTTTTTAACTAAAAAATCATCTCAAAGATATTATTGTCAAATGGATAGGATAGATGTCAGACAGCTATTTCAGAATTAAATAATTTTTGATACATAGGCACCTAATATTAAATGAATAACGTGTGTCAAATTTTAGCTCGTGAACTTTAGCCTTTTAGGAGATATAAACAGATGACTCCACTGACCAAAATTATTTAGCGTCGTAATGCATTAATTGTCGACATCATTTTTTGCTATAATTTGTATACCTTTGATTGTAGAGTCTTGAAAATTAGTAAGGAGCTATTTGATAGAGTTAGAAATACCTTTTCAAGTTCAAATGGGAATACATAATAAGAAATAATATTCAGGAAATTTAACCTAATAATAAATTTATTAGAATCTCATGTCAACAAAATTAATCACTTCTACAAAACGATTCTGAATGCTAGCAATACAATTATTACAAATCATTGAAGTAATTTCATTTACTCCTTCTTCAATTATGTAATTGTTCCAGAGATGTTCCTGATCTTTGCTCCGAAATACTTAAATAATTTCTTTAGGCATTTAAAATAATCACAATTTTTCTAGCTAACTCTTTTTTCACAAAGGCTTTCAAAATTGATCCAATATGCTCAATTGGATTGAGTATAGGACAGTAAGTCTTAAAATTTTGTGGTCATTAAGGTAAAAAATATTATTCAATATTTTATTTTATATTTAATTTGCTTATTCTCATATTGAACTTGAGAAAATAGAGATCGGCTAAAGAAAAACACAACATCCGAACAAAAATCAAATATTATAAATATTTTATTCTAAAAGATATTTATTTCAAAATATTAACCGACACTGATTAGGGCACATGTTCTGTTTTTATTTATTTTTTTGAATACTTCAAAATAGAGTTACCCACCTAATTTAAAGTAATCAACCGTTTTCTTTTTGGCGTTCATTTGAGTAAGTGTGCATAGATTCATACAACAATAATCAAATTATATAAATTTTCTATGTTTAAACTATTTGATTTCAAACCAAGGAAGGAATCATCCACCTCTAAAAACCTCCACAGATCCTAACAAGTGAGCGTTTTCGAAAAAAAATGTCACCCTAGGCAACTTAATTACATACCCTTGTTTATTTTCGATATTCTGACAATTAGACCTCTCTCTCTCTCTCTTGCATACAACCATAACAAATGTACTTAGGACCATAATAAACACATACATACACAGTACATTTCTAGATATGATTAATTGTACCTTTAATTATCACTCTTAATTACAATCTTAAATGACAGATATCCCCCCCAACTCCATGTCATTTGTAAAAAAAAAAAAAAAAATTGTTATTTCCTGCCTTTTCATTCTTCTTCTTCTGTGTGTGTCTGATTGAGGGGGCAGTCATTATTACAAAATATGTATATTATACATTCATAATATGTAACATATGAAAAACAAATATCATCAAATGTATTTCCTTATAATGGACTCGTTCATTTCTCTTTATGGTTATGTTAGTTCTAGTATATGTATGTACACAAACTTCTTTCTTCTTCTTCTTCTTCTTCATATATGTACTTTCCTTTTTTGTTGTGGTGATATCAGACTCAGGCATAAATACAAACACATAAAGAAGAAGAAAAAAAAAAAAAACTACTGAGTTACATAAATAAAAAGAAATAAAATATCGTGTGATTGTACTTTTAGTGTGTTTCTTTTTAAATACATACATATGTATGTATATATATATAACTGTACAGGGGAGCTTTATTGTGATTCTATGTATGTAAGTAAGTTGGTTGGTTGGTTGGTTGAAGGAAATTCCTCGACCTGTCAACTGTTCCTATCCTTTATATTCATACCTAGAAAGGTAGACTCATTCATTCCTATAAGGCAAAAAAAACCAACATATTCCCTTCATTAACACTTTATTATTATCAATCTAAATAATACAACTCCCACAGGATTTGAAGCTACGTAGGAATAAAGGACTTAACAATAGAATCGGAATGCCATATATATATATATATATATATATATATATATATATATATATATATATATATATATATATAAGTATATTTAGTATGTCTAGAAATATTTTCCCAATAAAGAATTATGATTATGGGTGTAAGTATTTAGGTGTAGAGGTATTTGCCAAAATAAGGATTGAAATTGATAAATTATTATTTTTTTAAACACTTTTATACCTTTAAAATTAATTAAATTCCATTGATTTGTATTTGTATGAAAAAAATATCAATGCGGCGTCTATCCAGTCATGCAAAATAATCTGAACACTCATTTATAATTATTTTTTTGTGCAAGATTTCCAAAATATGTAGAAAAGCCGAAAATATTATATATAAATCAAATAAGATACTTTAACCATATTTAAAAAATATGAAAATAAAGGTACAAAGTAAATATATGTTAATATATCACATATTAGAATTAGACAGACAGATAAATAATTCAGATTTCAGCTCTTCACCACGTTCAGTTTGTCGTGAATAGTTAGAATATATCGAATAAGACAGGAAATGTTCGTATCTGAATCTCGAACGAACGACTATCTAGCATGATTCTAGTGAGTTTAGCTTCTGCATCTCAGTCTATGAAGACAATTTGGTTTCCTTTAGGGTATTCCTGAAGTTAAAGGTTTTCCCTTGTACTAAAGAGGTCGTTGGAGGACAAGGTATTCCGTGGCTTATCCAGATGGCGTGTCACTAAGATCGTTCAGAATTGAACAGACAACCGTTATTTTACTCAAAACAGTGTTGACCAATAGTTATGCCTAATCTCAAATCATTGTGTAGACCAGGGATCACCCAAATACCAAAATTTCTTAAAACAGAATACACAGATATTTATAACTTTGAGAAATTCAATAAATATTTCCTTCCAATATAAGTGCAAGCTTGACCCCAATGTAAATTAAATAGGGCTCTCACGATTTAATAAGGTGTCGAAACATATTTTATTTAGTTTGTATTAAATGTCAAAGAAAGTCTATTGCAGAAGTTTGTAACTTAAACAAGTAAATTACAAGATATATACATAATTGTGAACCCTTGAGTCTTCTAATATTTCCAGTTTTGCGGTACAAATTTTCCACCACTCAGAACCAACTTTTACTCATGGTGAAGGTGTACAAAAATTGAAACAAATGGTTACAGAGAATTATCTAAATTACAACCTCATTGATAGACTTATCAACTAAATACAGTCCTTGATAAAAGATGTTTACAGTATTGAAAGAAACAATTTTCTTAGGTATTTAACGAGTTAATGGTTCATATACAAACAATATTTTGATTTTAAGGATATATCTTAATTTAAAACATATTATGATCTCATATGAGATCAAACGGAAAGAAATGGAATTTCTCAGAGATGTACAGAAACTAAAGTCTACCAACATTATAACAAATTTACTATCAACTTAAAAAGATTGGGGAAGAAGGCTTGGGCCCCAGTGTCAATCCGAGTGGTTCTAGCTATGACAGCTTATAGTCTATTTTTAACTGGGTATAAAACAAAATTTATAAACTCTGAAGAAAGATGTTATATTTAGTGTAATCCATCGTATAGAATAATATATATGTACATACATTCCTACAAAATTGATTTATAATAAAGAAAAGAAAGGAAATGTAGAGCCCTCAATGATTGGCTTTGGATAAAATATATGTATAATTTACTCACTTAAATTCAATTTATATCCCAATAGAATCAATATGCAATTTTATTTGAGAGGGAAAAGAAGTAGATTTATTGCACGATATTGAAGCAATAACTCCCTCAGAGTCATTGCATTTATGAATAAGCATACTATATTGTGATGAAATGGGAATAATATAATATATAAATTTCCATCATGAAAAGTGAATTTAAAGGCATTCATAGTCTTGAGTTGTTAAGGAACTACTAAAAAAATCCTTCAGAATCATATCAATTAATGCCTCTAGGATTTGTGGACCCTTTGATATAAAACATCTATAAATATACTTTTAATATATTGGATCAAAGTTCATTTTTCATCAAATGAAAAATGGACTTTCAATACTTTTATACAATTTTACTAAATTTGCTAAAACTGAACAAAACATACAAATATTTGTAGCTTAAACACTTTACTTGAACTCTCTAATACAGATTTTTCAAACGGCACAACATGTAAATATTTTAGAATTAGCATAGAGCTAAAATACCATCTCAAAAGGTACTTATGTTCGTATTAAGTCATAACTATTGATACGTTATTTGCACGGCAAATATTTTTATGACGTAAGTCCGTTGCAAGTATCGGTTATAATAACAATTTATTAATGTATGTATAGTTTTAAATGCACCATTGCCCTGGTAGGACTACTATAGTACGAGCATAGCGAATGTATAGTCTATTTACACTTATTTTACATCTGTAATCATACCGTAATTGTTAATGGAACATTTTAGGCGCTTATTTTGACACAAAATACACCATTAAAAGAAGAGAAAATGTCCAGAAATAATTGGAAAAAAATCACTTAAGTGGTTTTTTTTGTTGAAGCCAACCATAAAATATAAATAAATATTTTTCAATCATATTTTATTTACTGTTTCATTTAAAATTAAATTGATGTTTTGAGTAAAAATAAATAGACAGCACTCAGCTCAAATCAAATCCTGAGAGCATTTCTTGTACACTCTAATCCTTGAGTCTCTAAGCCATAATAACTTATTTCTAAACAATTGTGTCTATTTTTATATCTACATAAAATAATTACTTTGCCAAATGGATTAAGGAAAGAAGCAAAGTAACTTAATTTCCATATAAATGAATTATAAATGATTTAACCCTAAGCCCCTGGGCGTATGTAATTCTGTACGTTTGACTTAAATGCATTTTATCAGAATAGTAATTTGTTCAAAAGCAATACATAGAACAATATCAAACAAACAATTGCAAACACTCTAAATAACTGATTAATTACAATAAATTAGAGCTTTTATTTGTGTTGAAACTCAGTTTAAATCCAAGTACTTGGTACATTTTTCACAAGATGATTTTGATGTGTCACTATGAATATTTGACAGCTTGACATCCTCCATTACTAACAATTACATTGTACAGCAAATGAACAGAGGAGGAGGAGGAGGACCTACCAAGTTAATGGAACAGAAATGAATGTATGTAATTGTCTTCTGACAGAACTGAAAGATATGACTTGAGTAAGCCGGGTTTTTTTCCCTTGTGAATTTAACTATTCTCTACAGATACATAAGTTTCGAAATAAACATAGAATTATATATTATATAAGTCGACTTGGTAAATAAATTTTATAAAATATGTCATAAAAATATTTTTTAGGAGAATATCCAAACTTTTACATATATTCCTTAAAGAGTTTCTAATAGAAACTAACAAAAAAAAAAAAAGAGTCTGGGAGATCTTTCGATACTAAATTATATCCATTGCAATGGAAAAGTATCACAAAATACACCAATTATTATTATCGGAAAGGATCTCTAAATTTATTATTATGACATGTGCTTAAATAAAAATCTACTCTGAGGCTTAAAGTATCTAAATAATAGCAATCTCATTTTTCCTTTTTAATTTTTTATGATTAATTATATCTATCAAAGGACTCTGAAAATCGTTTATATCGATCAAATCATGTACCAAACTGAATTTAAATGTGCTTAAAAAATAACTTTTGTATTTTCAAACAAGATGTAAAACACATTACATTCAATGATGAAATAATAATTAAAAAAAAAATAGTTTCACTTAAGTTTACAATACTTTAAAGGATTATTATTTTCGGTGTTATAGAGTCTATATCCCAATAATAATAATAAATAAAAAAATACCGTGAAATTTAATATTTTTGGGATTACGATAGAGTTAAAGGTTTTTGTTTTTAAATTACACATTCAAATATTTATTAGTGTTTGAGATACGTATTCTTTTGTGTCAAAAGCTCAACTTTTCACACTTTTTTAAAATGTCTTTAAAGAATATGACTAAAGTGTAATTGGGAGAAATGTTGTTGCCAACCAAAAAAGTTGAAATGAATATTTCAATAGGGTTTTGTTTTAAAGTTTGAGATTTTAAATTTAATAGGATATTGAAACTACGCAGTTATTTTTCTGTCATTATTGACTAAATAAAAGTGTTGTAAATGTCTTGAAAATTGAATAAAAAAACATTGGCAAATGTGCAATTCATATGACTAAATAAAAAAAAATTTAATTCTGACATTTTTTGCTGATAGTGGTAGTGCACCTAAATAGACTCTAAAAATATCAATTTCTTTTTTCTTAGAACCTATTGATCGTACTCAAGTAACAATAAAGAAACAAATAATAATAATAATAATTTATAAACGAACAACTCAAATGTCAGTTTTCCATAAAAAAGGATCCCTTTTTGCATGTGTGTTTGTAGAAATATGAACCTATTTGCAAATGCTATCAAATAATATGTAATAATTCCTTCCCTTCAGCAAACATAGCTTTTGCAGTGAGATATAAAAAATATGCAAAGGACTTTTCAAACACTATGCAAATGCTACACACGTTTGTACAAAAAATCCTTTAAATATTTGCATCTGAATATCTAAATTAAGGGCATTGGATCGGGTGGTTAGGTTTTTTAACCTATTTTAAAATATAATATAATGTGTATTTATGCCCAAATGAGCTATTCTTAGATATAGTCACGGTTTTATAATAATTCTATGAAAAAGATATGACAGGTTCCATGTATATATCTATATATATATATATATGTAAGTATATATTGCAACTTGTTCTAATATGCACTTTAGATTGATGGCTTTTGATAATTTATTAATAAATTAATTTTGAGATTACAAGATTTTTCAGTTTTTGTTCGTATTAATTTTTGTTAAACTTGAATCCAAATGGTATTTTGGTTCGGATCTGCTCATTTCAACGAGTTTTTTTTTTTTCAGAAAATATTGTTTGAATGCGACTATTGTCTGTAAGCCTAATTTCAAGGATTCTTTTTCAAAAAATAAACATAGTACTCATATTTTATAAATGTAAATTGAATGAAAACCTGCTCGTGCCGATTGTGAGTGTGTCTTTGAAGATTGTAATCTTGAATCTAGAGATATCTACTCATTCCTTACCCATAGAATCTTATTCTTTTGTTTTCAGAAAATGCTTTCTCATCTCTAAAATTCATTCACAATTTATCAAGTTTCCTTATGACGTAATGCATAAAAATGTGTCCTACATTTGAATATAAAAATTACAACTGAGATTACGTCATAAAACATATGGTAACACTGAGATCATGTTATAAGCTGATTTCCAATCGACTTTTTAATAAGAAAGGGAATGAAAAAGTTGTTAGTATTCTTCTATTCTGTTGTTACAAAGCAGCTTTTATTTGATCCATTTGAGCACAAGGCTTTGAAAACGGATAAATAAATCCTTCCCCATAAAATCTGTATTTTGTGGCATCTTTTTATTTCAATGAGATTATGGATATAAGCGTTTTTAACTCATTTGTGCCGTTCTAACTTATCTACTGCAAGCAGGTCTGGTCTTTTTTTTTTT
The DNA here is from genome assembly GCA_963680855.1 of Lepeophtheirus nordmannii. Taxonomy (NCBI): domain Eukaryota; kingdom Metazoa; phylum Arthropoda; class Copepoda; order Siphonostomatoida; family Caligidae; genus Lepeophtheirus; species Lepeophtheirus nordmannii. The sequence continues at coordinate 34,834,608 of OY804521.1, forward strand.
TTTTAAATGACAAAACTCGGGCGTCTTTTCAGAAGATAAATATTTGCAAATACTATAGACTTGAAGTGAGATAATAATAAATACTAAGACTCCATAAAAGTATTTGAGTACTTGGACTTGTACGCAAAGACTTCATCCTTTATAAAATTAGCTCAAACCCTTTGCAAGAATTGGAGAACTGCCAACTGATTTTGGGTACTTACATTTTTTTTTTTTACTATATATAGTGTACACCCCAGTACTTTCAACACATTAACCATTCCAATTGATTTGATGATCAACTTTTGATATATTTCAACTCTTGGCTCTTAAAAGTATTTAATCCGTGTCTATTTACACAACTCTTGATTTATTTAAGCTAATAACAAATAAATAGGCCAATAGTATGTAGATGTGATTTGTCACAGCTATCAATTCATTTTGAGCCATGTTTCTTCATATTTCTTATATGGTTATGAAGATGTACAGAATGTTATATTTTGTGCGGATCACGATCTTTTCTTTGGTATAAACAAAAATAAAATGGTTTCTTTCTTCAGCTATTTTCATTAAGTCACTCTTTTCTGACTTATTTAAAGCAACTAACTCTGTGTGTGGGTTAATTTAAAAGAGCATTTATAATACTTCTTCGACAATCCGAAAGTACCTTAGCAAGGAAAAAATTATACATGACAACCGAGTGTTTTTCTTTTAGGTATACAGTCAAATCTAGTCTAACGGTCACTTGCTTTAAGTGTGTACTCACCGCACTAACGGTCATATTCAGTAGGATATTTATAATATAAGTGCACTATATCAAGCGTGCCCCTACAATCTCTGGCCAGCGGTCATCCAAAATAATGCATATCAATACAGATGAACCTGCTTCAACGGTCACTTTTTGTAGCGTTTACTCATTTTTGATAGAAAATTTCATAACCTATGTGCTTGATATGGAAGAATTAATAATCCCAGATAATAAATTCTAATCCCAGTCACTCCGTGTGATGAGTACTTACTATTCATATTTTTATACAAGTCCGATCGTGGTGTATAATTCAGATCTTTTGACGCAATATATAAAACATAAACGAATATTTTTTTCCCACACTTCTTTCTTTCTTTCTCTTTCTCTCTGAGAATGAAAATGACAATTTCAACAACACTGGGGTTACATTATCAAAATTTAAACAGTTTGTAGTCAATGGAAGATATATTAGTATTACTGTCATTAAATTAAAATCACAGACGACACATATTTACATGGCTAATCGGTTTGTTCAAACGAAAATTTCAAACTTTTTTAACTAATGTTATTATTGAATATTATTTTTAGAAAATCGTAAGGCTCAAAGAAATTGGATGTTGTCGGCCCCCAGCCTGAGAGGCCATAAATCAATGGATTTAGTATTCTTGCTCTTAAAAGAGCACAACCAACAGCAGATAAATCTACTATTGGTTGGAATCGGTCTACCTTCCGACACACCCAATCCCTTCCCAAACAATGTCTTTTATTCATTTAAGGTACATGGTTATTTACAAAGATGATATTAATACATATACATAACTTTACACTGAATGAATTTGATATGATAATAATTAAAGATAGTTTTATTCTAATTTTGTATATATTCCATAAAGTTTTAAATACATGTACATATACTATTTGAAACAGTTATACTTTCCACATTATAATTTTTTAATAAAAACAAACCTGGATATAGATGTCACATGCACTAAGCAGTAATTATTTTCAGCTTCCCTTGCCTGGCAGCTGGCCGCTTGATATAAGTTTGATGGTTAGGAATGTAAATAATATGCAAAATGCCGCGTGCGAGACTTTGTGGAGTTGGCTCTTCGAACAGTACTTTTTGTTTTCCAAAGCTGTTATCATTTTTCCTTTATTACTACGGAGGGGAGAACATCTACCTGATAGTAAAGATCTCGCATGAAGGAATACATGCATTAGGGTTAATAAAGCAAATAAAATGTAAACAAAAAGGGCTCAAGTCCTCGTATAATTATTATTAGTTAAAAATATACATATAATTTCCTGACATTAATTTCAGTTAATTTTCTTCCTCTCATCTATGTTATTATTTATTGTTGTATATATAATGGAGAATAGCAGCTTGTAGCTCAGCCAAACGTCATGACAGCTCAAGTTGCTTCCCTCTCAACATTCATCAAATTGTCAGAGTGGCCAGGTTGATGATTTTCTCTTTCTTTTTATTTTACACACCCCATTTGCATATTATTTACATTCCTATTGATTGTATTTTATTTTTGAAAGTCGAGGCTTTGAGTCAACGAAAAAAAAAGAAGAAAAATGCTGGGAGTGAAATCAGTTGACAACACTCCTAGTTCAACACACTCAAAATATATTTCTAGATAAACATGCAATATATATCCTTCATTTGACCATCTATGTAGTTAAAATACTTAAAAATAAGAGATAGAAGGGGAATGTAGATTTACGAGAAAACTCTCCCGATAAGAAAAATAGGGGGGGGGGGGAATAGAGTGGGGAGGGAAGTCGAGGGGCAATGATTATATGGGCTTACATATATATATATATGTATTAATTAGATTGAATTCTGTTACATCTTATCTCATTACTATGTAAGTTTTTAATAAGCATACATAGAGCAGGATTCTGTCTAAACATTGAATACATTTATCATTATCTCCCCAAGAGAAATGTGTCTCTCATTTGTTTTGTGGTTTCATTTCCTTGTTTTTTTTAAAAAAACAACGACTAACAAGGAATATTCTGTGGAGTTTTGCTCCTTAAAAACATACTCGTAGGAACTCTTATCTCATATACATTTATGAGGAAGAACATGTAGAATTGTTCCTTCTACTCCCCCTTCAAATCCACAGCTAGATTAAGTATATATTTTAATATTTTTTTATAATATTACTACTCCCTTATCCATTCTTCAAACTCATAGAACGCAGAGCTAGTGTGTCTGTGGTATGTAGTTGTTATTTAAAATAATACGATTCTCTTGTCCTCATTTCTTATTTATTGCATGGCTCTAGTAGAGTGTATCTTGTTATTTTTATTACACAGCAGTCTCTTACATAAATATGTACATATATATGTTATGTTGTACTACTTGTATCAAAGTTCTTCTCTTACCCAGCTGTTTACATTTGATAATTCACATTTATTCAAATATTATTGTATCAAATGATTTTGTCAAGTTTTTTTTTTTTTTTTTTTTTCTCGAAAGAATCTGGGAGGTAATAGAATGTCACTTTTTTATATATATATATATATTCATTTATTATATTGTATCCTACGGGATTTCATTGGGTTCTATATATCTACGAGAACCTTTCTTAGGAAACCAACTTACATTGAATTATTTATTAATGATTACATATTTTATTTCTATTAAATACTTAGTGACAATTCATTTGAGATAAAGTTTGAAGCTCTACAAATGATGCCCTACTTGCATCCACACAAACTGATGTCCAAAGAAGCAAGAAAAATGTTGTTCATTCTTGATGAATTTTTGTTTAATTATAAAAAAAAAAACTTTCACTCAACTCCGAGCAAAAATCAACTAGTAATCAAAGACTTACGGTAGATCTACCAAAAAAAGGCGGTGCAATAGCCTGAGGTAGTAGTGCACAGAAGTATTTCAGCTGGTTTGGTAATCCTTCTGCACGCTACTACCGTGAGTCTTTGTTTTCTTCTAAAACTATACAATAAATTATTTAAATTTCCCCGTATTTATTATTTATTTCCTCTTCCCAAAATTTCCCAAGATCTTCAAATATAGAAAGTATATTCCTGGGATTATTCACTCCGAAGGACAATTTCCCTGGAAATGATACATACTAGCTTCTAGAACATCTGTTTGCTTGATGAATGATAAAAGATAAATTATATATGCTTTCATTCATATACCTAAGTATGAGGATAGAATGAGTAATTTTGCAGATAGCAATGAACAAATTTACAATCTTGAAAATCATTATAAATTATATTTGAACCTATAAACACTTTATAAGGAAATCATTTTTGGTGCTCAAATATCCTTCATCACGGTGTACAGAGTGAATAATAATATGTACTATAGAATATAAAGTACTATTCTTCAAAAATCCAAGAGTTTCGATAAGATTTTGTAAACTGATGAAAACAAACAAACAAACAAAATAATAACTTAATTACAAATTGTTTTCTATTAATACACAGGATAAATGAGTTAACCTCTGTCATCTATAAATAAGAATATTTGATTATATTTATTCAGACCCTTAACAAATGTGTATCCTATATGTACAAAGACAACCTTAATCTAGTTATTATTGCTTACATATGTATACTTCAGAGCGGTGAAAGGCATCACTGAATGCATCACTCATCAAGCATTGTTACTTTTAGACATTTAAGACTCCATATTAAACTTGAAGCGGATGGATACAGGTTTAATCTACTGCACTTTTAATTGAAGTTCTAAAATTTAACTATATAATAAAATAAAAAACTTGGCTATCACATAACTTGATAATTTTAGGTGAAGAAGGTCTAACGTATAAGAGGAAATGTGAGGGAAATTTTAGTCCACCAAAGCTGTTCATGAGATATGGGCACTTACTTGAAGCTTTAATATTTTAAAAAACCAAAATAATACATATGCAGCAAGGTACATAAGCCTGAAATGACCTGAAATTTGGAACACATGCTTCTTACAACCGGGTCTAGGAAAATTTGACATCAATTAGGAAATTCATCGAATTTATTCTCCCAATGAATACTTTCAACAACTTTGAGTAAATTCTTGTATACCTATTGCCTCCTCTGGTTAGATTGTTAACCACAATGATAAACTAGCTTATAATTATAATTTGTCGTTTCCTATTTGAGTGCTTCTTTACATTCGTCAAGTTCACATCTATCCGTAATTATTTTAAGTCTATTTAACTTTGATAGGAATAAACTTTATTCTAAACAATTGTTTTTCCTTCGTTCAATTCACAAGGTGAGGAGGGGTTTATTAAATTAGAGGATCTTCTGCTAACTTGGAATAAAAAAAACAACACCCTTCAAAATCTCAAAATAAATCGAATTTACAATTTTTGTAAGAGCTTCAAAGTCAAGTTCTAAATATGTAGTTAAAATAATAATTTTTGAGATTTTATGCACAAAATTTCTTTCTATAATCTTACTCTGGTCGGTGTTCATGAGAAAAACTCTTTTTCAATCAAATTATCCCTCTATGCTGTTGAAAGTATTCATTGGAGGGATAAAGTCGATGAATTTACCTATTGGCGAATTGATGATGGTTGATGAATTCATCCATCCATGAGTTGAGGGTCGATGAATTTGTGTGACACCATTGACAGCGCGTAACCCTTCATTCTGTGTATGGACATCAGTTAATTTTAATGATAATAATAATTAATTAACTATCCTCAATCTAATATTAATGAATGAATTATTTACATAATATGTTGAATAAAAAACTCTCAAATTGTATTTTAAAATTATATTTTATGTTAATGTGTAAGTGAATATATTAAAGTAATAATATTTAAAAGTCTTAAAGAATAGCATTGAATAGAGGGTTAATGGTTAGAGGGTACATTTACTTATTGTTCCTTATTGTTCCCTTAATCCTTTATACATCTACTATTGTTATTTTTGCACGATGGTATATAATTATGTCGATATATCCAACAAACTGAATTGATTGATTGCTCAGGTTGGATTTTCAGAAGGTACAAATAGCCAAGTGTTCCCCTTTGTACATATAATACATATATCTAGGCCACGTGGCATTTATTACATGGATACATGTAACAAATATCATTCTATTTTATGGATATGTAATCCCTTTATAATCAACTACTGTCATTCCACCTACGAATTACTTATTACTATGTACGTAGATACATCAAACGAATTAACTAATAATCCCTGGAAATACTCTCTCATTTAATAACATTTCCAAGAATATGATCCACAATATGATGAAAACTATTGTTGTCATGCGTTGAAAGTAAGAACATCAGGCATCATTTTGATCAAAGTCGCAAATGCATACTTTAATAAATCCCATTTAGGGTACTGCGTATATCTATGGTTGGGGGAATCTGTTACGTCCCTCTTCTGTTTAAAGGATTTGAGTTTTGAGATTCACATAATTCTTTCTTGTAAAGTGTCTCTTCATTAACGAAAATAAATAAATATTTGGATACATCCCAGGCTCAAGCGCTATAAAATTGAGTCTCATCTGTGTAATCGTGATGAAATCATGAATTTCAAATAAGCAATCATGAGTTGTACATAAGATATGGTGTTCCTTAGAACAGAGGAACGAATGAAATGAATAAACTTTTATAACCAGTCATGCTTACATAAGCCAAGACAAAATGTTACTTTTACTAAAACTATTCAGCTAGATTAAAACATTTATTTAAGCTGCATGGTCATTATGAATCTATAATTGGGAACAGGATTCAATTTTTGATATAAAAAACTAAATCAATCATTTTTTGTACACAAAAGTGATGTGATTATTATTATTACTTTTCTAATTGTTTTACCCTTCAAAACTCAACTGGCATCAGTGTGATCATTTCCGCGTGTTTTCTTACCTTTAAGTTAATATTTTTAACTATGTAAATCAATATACTAATGTAAATTACATCACACACTTTACTTGCAAAGAATCATAAATATCCAGGCACTAATAAAATATAATAGAATTCACCATGTGAAAAAATATCAGGAAAAATATTTTTTAGACTATATTTTTTTTCAAAATCTTGCCAAATATAATTTATCACTTTTCTATTGTCATGAGAAAAATTATGCAGTGATATATCGTAGCTTCCCCTCTCTAAAAACACGGATTCAATTTATTATATATGTATCTTGTAATTTTGCAAAATGCATCTGTTTGAAACAAAAATATATGTACATATATCTATTAATACTCATTAAGAATTTATTTTACAAACTTTTCCTTATATATATATATATATATATATATATATATATATATATATGTATTATAGAAAGGATATTTATTTGTGGCTAGATAATTATCAGTAGGAAAACAAAACATAAACAAAGATTTTTTGTTCTACTATCAAAGAATCTGCCTTAATTTACTTTCGTATTTGACTCTAATCGTTAATCAAAATTACTTTAGACAATAGCACATTTATATATATATATACATAAAAATAATAAATTATAATAAAAGACTTCATTGTTTGAAAGGGAATATGAATGTATACAAGCAGTTTACCTGCTTAGTCAATAAACAATCGTGCAATATGTTTTTCTTCATAGTTTAACAAATTTATAAATTAATTTTATGTTATTTTTTTATAGCTAACTTCTTCTCCAATGGAAAAAAGGAGTTTATTTAATTCATTATTTCAACTTTTTACTTTTAGTAATGATGTTATTGATCTACAAAAAACAATTGCATGTATGTTTGTATGTAATTATATTTGAAGCATCTACTACCATTTAAATGATTGAATGGTTCTTGCTAGACTCTCAGTCTCTTGGGTTCTTTTATCGTCACCCATGGATTTCTTTAATTAAATCCTATAGCTATTTATTTAAATTATATAATAATAATAATAGCTCACATCAATCTATTAAGAGCTTATATCCCTGTTTATTAATCCTGTTTTCCTTGGCATTCACTCATTCTTATCAAACTTGGAGACTCACTCAATAGTTTGTGCAATATGAAGAATACATATTTTTGTATATTCCAAAGTTTTATTCGATATTTTTAGTAGGTATTAAAAATAAGGAGCAGGGATACAAGATAAAAATATCTTCATTCCATCCCTTCCCAATCTTTCCTTAAGAAAAAGAAAATAATAATAAAAATCAGTTAATGTTCTGGTTAAGATCAATAATGCATTGAGGGAGTGAGACAAAGACTTAGAGAAGTGGAGAGTGAGAGACATTACAAAATTTATCTCGAAACTGGCCTCTTGACCAATCTACTGATCTATAGATCCACATCATTAATTAACCAAGTACCTCATTTACTTAAACAGTTTGAATAAAATAAATGTATATTCTTTATTTTAACAGTAGATATATTCAGTACTTTGCAAAGTATAATTTGCCGCCACAAAAGTCTCCATATTAGGAAAAAGCGAACTGTCAAATCATAATAAGTCAATAAGTCCCGGACCTAACTACCAGATGGCGCCACTAACAAAATAATTTTCAGAAGTAGCAACTTTCAAAAGGTTACCGTCAAAATTTCATGACGTTTGGTTTATTATTTATCGAGTTAGAGTGGATTTATTGAGACCTTCAAAATATGCTTCATTTTTGGCAATGATCTAAGTCCAATTTCTTTCCACAGAGCACCTTTTTGAGTTCTACGAAGAGCCAGTAGTCGCTGGGGGGCAGATTTGGAGAATACAGTATGTGGGGTAGCAATTTAAAATCCAATTTTGCAGCTGTTTTAATTGCCTTGTGACACGGTGCATTGTTTTGGTTGGTGAAAGAGCACCTTTTTCTTCTTCAAATGAGGTCTTTTCTGGGCAATTCGAACTAGTAGGAAATTAACATTGTACTCATTGAAAGCCAATCTAATAAGAGCAGATAAATCAATTCTAGGCAAAAATATAGAGTAAACTCTTGATATCATTGTGATATCAAAAGTTATCAAAGAATCCATAGAAAAGGTTCCTTTGATTATTATGAATAATTGTTATATTTACACACCTAGATGAATCCTCATTAGTGGAAGACATTTGCATCCTTTAAATTTGAATGATCAAATATTAAAATAAACTATTTCTTGTATATAAAACTCCAGGTAAGTCCTGTTGAACTGCATCCAAAAAGAGTAAAATGTCCACTATGTATAGATATTAAAAACTATTTTATTGAGACACATTGCATCCACATTTGTTCTAAGCATACTATATGCTGAAAGATTGTAGAGTAAGATAAATGAATGAAGGAAGTGACAATAATTATTACTCTTAGTTAATTACTCTGTCCATGACACACAAATTATGAGAGAAGCTCCTAATTTACTCTAAGTCTCTTCTTAACTGTATTTTGAAAATAAGTGTTGTTGTAATTTACGAATAGGATCTGGAAAATAAGTTATGCTTCAATAATAATAATTTACATGTCTACATACTTACTATGCCAAGGGGAAGAATGCAGAAATTTACTGCATTACGCATTAACAAGGACAAAAAAAACAACAACATGTATTTCATTCTCCTTCTTTTTTTTGTTTATATTGTAATTGCATTAATTATGTACACATGGTAGCCCTTTTAATTTATGTATCTCCAAACGTTTATGCTATCATACCATTTTCATAATTAAATGAAATTATTCTGAAGACATGACATGATTTGAATATTATTTTTAATTTCATTAGTGAATAATCAGAGTGTACATACTTTAATGTTTGGGAAATCCGTGGCTAATTATAGAAGATTTAATTTATAATTCGTTAATTATACCTACATATAAATACATACATACATATGTAAATATACTAACTAACTCATTAGTTGCTAAACCCAAGAATTACAATTACTCAAGTCTTGTCTGACTTGCTGATAGTTTGATGACACACAAAAAGGGTTTTAGAATTGTTATAGTCGTACCAGCTTGTACATAGTACTCGCTGCTCTAATCACCTATATGCTATGATTTATTGTATTTAATCAATTAATTTATTTATTTGTTCTTTGTGAATACGTTATGCTCTTTGTTGGTCTGTCATTATTTTTGAGAGTGAAGAATTAGATATAAGATACAATTAAGAATAAGTAAAAATTGATATTAAATTGAATTCAAATGTCAAATATGCTTGACATTTTCTCTAAACCCAGCTACAGTCTTCTAAGCATACGTACAAATTTGTTTCTAACAAAATTTTCTCCTAGACACCAGATCTATACCTATGAATTGAGACTTTATTTTTCAATTTCTAAGGTTCTTTGTGAGGAAATGGTGACAAATCTAATCTTCAAAATAAGAGCCATAGCTAGGCACGCATTTTCCCCATCTCTCAGGCAATTTGTGTAAAACATTGGCTGTATTTGTCCGCAAATCAATCATCAAGCCATTTTTTTTCCACCAATTCCTGGGTCGCTCTTGTTCGTTGTGGTGGTGCATAGTCATTAAGAAAAATTACTTGTTCACGCCAATCGGAATATTTTGGGCGTTTTTGGCGTATAGCGCAGTTCAAATCGACAAATTGTCATTGATAGTGTGTACTATCAATTGTATCAATGGGTTTTAACAACTCGGATTAAATCATATACCAGAAAAAACACAGCATTGCCTTGCAGCCGAAGCGATCTGGTTTGGTCGATGTTTTTGGGCTATAGCCAGGTGAACAGAGTAATATAGAGGGTTTCATACAACATAAACTACTACTGATTTATTTCACCACTCTAGCGTGAGTGAGTGTTGTATGAAACTATGATGATACAACTTTTATTTCTTAATAATGAAGCCCTCTATCTTACTCTGTTTTAACGTATGTAAAATTCCTCACCCTAAAACTTAACATAGATACCTTTAATGATTTTAGAGGTGTCTAAAAGTACGAGGTATAGCGCTTAATAAGGCTATAGAGATCTCATTTTTCAAATGAAATACCTCAAAGTTCAGTCAAACGACTTATATTGTAAACATATAATATATAATCGAAATCTGTCAATAAAATTGAAGTTTTTTTAGAAACACAAAGAGCGTAGAATAAAGTGGAACAAAGACTGAACTTACATACGCCCTGAGTCCTGACACACTTAGGGAAGTACAAAAGTAGCTAATGTTTTTGAAAGCAGTGTCCCAGGGGGGTTACATGCTAAAAATTATATTGGATTTCTCTATTTTTCATTCTCAAAACATAATTTAAAGCCTATAATTAGTGCAAAATAACGAATAAAATTAAATCAAAACTTTTTACAACCATTTGAACTCATATCAAAAACTAATTAGAGGTAATTATGAGTCAAATAGGAATTAAATCTAGCTTATGTAGAGCCTGACCCTTGAGTAAAAATATAAATTTTCACGGATTGTGTAATTGTCATGTCTTTTATATGCACAATGGTACTGATAATTAATTAATTAATTCAAAACTATTATTGTTATACATACGTTGCATTTATTTTCTGATTATATTAACAATGGGTATTTAAGCGAGAGGGTGGTCAACATATCTATTTCTAACAATGGAAAAAGAGATTCAATAGAATGATATTAGGATACGAAATACATAGACATATCTCATAAAAAAAATATATTGAGGAATTTATTGACCCTTGATTATGATGTATAGAGTTGTATACTTTAAGCAGTACCAGTATGTAAAAAAAAGAAAGAAAAAAGGCAGTAGCTTTGCAGAGGCTCCTTTAAATTAATAAATAACCCTCTCTCTGCGAATTGAACAAAGAAAAAACAATGGTTTGGAACAATGATTTCTATCAAAGTTAATTAGATTTAAACTAATTACCGATGGACGAATGTAAAGAAGCACTCAAATAGGAAAAACAACAAATTATAATATAAAGCTAGTTTATCATTGTGGTTAACAATCTAACCAGAGGCAGCAATAGGTATACACAAATTCACTCTCGACTATTGAAAGTATTCATTGACAGAAAAAGGGTGAATGAATTTTTGCATCGTTGAATTTAAAAATCGATGAGTGGTTGATGGTCGATGAATTTTACCTATCAATGAATTTACTATTGATAAATTGATGTGAATGAATTTTTCTAGATCATCATTTTTGACCACTATTTAAATCAAGCTTTGTTCAAATCATTGTCAAATCATGACAATTATTTTTTATTTCATAACAAATTCACACAAGGAACGAATCTCCACTCTACTATCGACAACTTTACATAAGATTTAAAATCAACTCACTTATCATCCAAATACTTTGATATCACCACATGTTCTTGGGATTTGATTAGTACAGAGTTATACTGTCTAGCTTTGTCTCATCGGTTTTAATAGAGAGCAGTGAGTTAATACTTTATAGATGCAATCAAATAAAGGTCAGTTGATGCTCACTCAAAAAATGAACTCCATCTATTATTACAGTAGCTTATTTAACACGATTTCTTAATACGCAAATATTAGCTGTTTATGAGATATGATCATTTTATTAAAGTTCTCCCTCGTTCAAATTTCTACACATCATAGTACACTTTTACTGACAAGTCCTTACCTTCTTTTTTTTAAGTTTCAAAACCATTGTAGGTAATCCCTAAAAGTAGGATTTAGGAATAATAAATATTAATTCTTCAAAAATCCATCTTTGTACATATAAAAAATGAATATTTACAGCATTATACTTAATTTTATTTATACGTAGGGGTTATTATTTACATAAGTAGTGATAAAAATTGAAAACTTGATGGGAATAAGTTCTCACAAATAAGAGTTTATTTTAACAAAAATTACTCATTTGGTAATGATTGGATGACAGATGGTTGATTATTTTTTTTTTTTTGTCAATTTAATATGAAATAACCCTCCATTCATTTCAGTACTCAATTATTATGATTTAAAATGAATAGAACTCACTTTATTATTAGTGTCTATAATTTAATTCATCTTTAAAAAAACAAAAAAACGATTCATTCAAATACGTATTTTCAAAAAAAAAAAAGAAAAAAAAAAGTTATGAAAAGCCAGATTACACATAAAAGGCTTCTTCACATGCAAATGTAAAAATCTACATACATATTTAATCAACATTCAAAAAAATATTCAGAATAAATAATATTCCTTTGTATTGACATTTATCAAAAATAGAGTCTCATTCTAAATTACATTCATTGATGAGTAAAAGGTAGAACAAAGTTTCTTTATAATTTTATAATATTATTATTTAATGTCTACAGATTTTTTCCCGTTTCCTTGTTTTTATACCTTCTCCAATTTTTTTTTATCTTTATTAGTTAAAGACTATTATTTTTTTTAACAAAAAAAGATATAATCATAATTTATCTTCTCCCTTGGTTAACTTTTTTTTTTTTTTTTTTTGGGGGGGGGGGCAAGGTTTCCAATAATTATTAATACTCTACATTTTCTTATGAGTCTCCAGACCAAAAAATCCTCGACTCAAATATTTTGCAACCATTATTTTTTTAAAGAGGGATATGAATAACATAATGCCTACTTCTTGTTTGTTTTTTTAGTCACATACACAGTAGCAATCTTGAAACAAATAGGAGGGACTCATTTTTTTTTAGGTAATTAGGTAAGTATAGACATACTCCAAGGCTGTGAGTAGCTTTGTCTTGGACAATGAGTATCGGTTAAACTATTGAATAAGTGCTACCTAGGAAATTTTCCTTAATGCTTAAATAAGGTCAGAAATGCCAATTCATATCATCTCTGTGGTCAGGATGCTCAGACTAGTGGGCTGACATTATAGTAACCAATCTCTCACTTTTAATGACCCAAACAGAGCAACATAGGCGATATAGGATATTTGATAAGAATGAATACCCAGTGTATTTGAGGTTACGCCCAGTCCAAGTACGTTAATAGACGTACTCATACTGCTAAATTATTGTAGCTATGTAAGCTCCTATAGGGAGAATAATAAAGTCAGATGAAAACCAAACCTACTCTCGTATCCGTATCCAACAGGACTTTTTAGTTTATTTTGAATAACTACGTTGATTGCATTTAAAGGCTCTTCATTTTATTGATGGAAAGGAATTTCTACGTAAATTTTAGTTTATGAACAATTTTTGAACATTAGAACCACATTTCTGACACAAATTACGCATGTAATTCTGACGAGAGCTTCATAACACAGTTAGAGCACAAACTCCAGAGTGTTAATGTTGACAGAATCCCTCTTTGATTTACTCATCAAAATCATCATCCAACAAAGGAAGTACAGAAAATAATCCCTACACAAATGTATGTATATCTAAAATGTTTGTTCCTATAATTTTTCAAGACCCAAGGAGGAAATCTAATACAATTGAAATATCAAACTGATTACTTTTTGCTCATTCACAAACTTTACACGGACTTGTTGTATTTTTGACTTAAACAAATATAAAATGTAATAAGATATGTCATATCTTTTTTTTGTGATAAATGAATGCTTTAATATTTGTTTTAAGTCAGTAGTTATATACCGTGTAGAGCGTTCAAATGTACATCTGTACTAAAAAAAATATATGCCAAAAAAGATAATTTGACAATAATGCATAACTTATGCAATGACCTCTTTTGCATAAAAAACCCATTTAAATAAATAAATAATATACATTACAATGAGTCAACTCTTTATTTTAAACATTCATTTGTTTATAATGTAATAACTAACTTAATTGTGCATTATTTAAATGGTCAAACATATGTATATAAAATGTTATAGGGATATTGAATAAATTCAATGGATGAAAATGATCACATTTCAATATTTCAATAGTATGATTTTTACTATTATATAAATTATATATATTTTGAATGGGGCATGCAATTTTTTAACCAAGTTTATTTCATTGTTTCATGACAAAGAGGCATAAAATAAAAGTTATCAACAACATGTACGTATATGGAATTAATCAAGAGAAATTGCTTATATTTGAACAATTTACTTCCATTTTTATTGTTATTACATATATATGTACAAACATTTTACTTTAAAACTATTTGCTAAGAAGATTAATGGAATATCAAAGCAATGTACATATATGTAAATATATAATAAACATATTTACTCAATCTAATGTATTAAATTTCAATTTGATTCTACATAAATGCATTTAATTGATATAAGTAGTCCTATAAGTATTTAAAGAATATTTAAACCTAAGGTTGTCGCTAGCTAGGACTCTGTAATGAGATTGAGATTCAATTATAAACTTTTAAGTTTTAATTTGTTTTGCACATAGTATGTAGTTTTACTTCACAAACCGTTGCATTAGTTCTAACACTCAAAACATTTATAAAGACAGTCACAACTTCTTGAGAGAGAGGCTTTATTCCAGGGGTGTTCAAAATTTTTGCAATGGGGGCTAGATTTGATGTGTTAGAAATGTATGGGGGTCGACCTTGGCGGACGTTCTTTAGATAGAAAAGCAATTAATTTAAATATATCTGTGTTTTACATTTGCTTTTTATTTTTATTTTACTTTCTCTCTTTGTTGATTGCCGCCATTTTAGAAAATCTGGGGTTCATAGAGTCAATTACTCATATTACTCTAATTTGCTTTTCATTATTGAACCTCTCTAAATGACAGCACTTAGCAACTGCAGGTCAGACGTTATTGGTTTCATGAATGAGGCCGGATGAAAGTTGTCAACAGGCTACATTTGGCCCCCCCTGCCGGAATTTGGACATGTCTGCTCTATTCAATATTGAGTCGCAATTATTGAGTTAAGGAACACATTTGGATTCTTAAGACATAGTACGTACAAAAAGGATTGTTCAATTAGTTTTAGTATAAGCTGAGAATCCCCGTCGGTTTGATATGCAAACAACATAGCTTATCATCTACTATAAATATTATATTTAAAAGATTTTTAGAATGATTTTACCATGGACTCATCTCCAAATCCACCTGTATATTTTTAAAGATCCATTAGATATTAGTATAATGTTTTAAAAAATAATTGACCCTTGTCGGATGAAAAGGAGTTCGTTCAAGGTACTTTATAATCGACCCTGATAGCTCCGTTCCCTCTCTTTTGACTTTCTCAACCCCTTTTCTTAAAGTTTAAGGTCCAAAGAATCCCTCGCGAATGACCTATGATGAGCAACTCTACTCTCTATTTTTATTTTTCATGTAGAAGAGGAAAATAAACCCAATTATAAATCCATTAACTTTTTACTACACGACCCACAAAACAAGCAATTGTGACCCCTGTGATGGTCACAACCCACGGATACCGAACGTCCACTGTTTGAGTGTTATATTTCTTGTTTTAGAGTTTGAATTATTATACTGTAGGTATGCAAATAATAAGTCAAAGATGAAAAGATAATCATCTTTAACCCTCTTGACTCCCAAATTAAAAAAGTACTGCTCTCCACCGATACCTCTATGCAAAATAAAAAAAATCATAGAAGATTTATTGACTCATTTATAATAATATGAGAAACTCAAGATATTATAAATCATTTAATATATATTTTCCTTAATACGTAATCATAGATCTCTAGAATTTTTTTAAGCTTATCTATTTAAATTTATGATAGTTATCAGAATGTCTCTGCCAAATTATTGATGTATAACGATTATAAATGAATCATTAATGTTATAAGAGGAAGCATTTTCTGTTAGAGTGCACCCTTCATGAACTGCTTCTTTTGAAAAAGGAGCTTTATGGAATAAACAATTAAAAACACACTGTATTTTCCCTTCAGCTGTTTTTCATCAGTTGACTCTTTTGATTGAAAGCAGATGTGTTATGAACTCAAAAAGGGCATTATTATTATTTATGACTTTGATATATATATATATATATATATATATATAATATTAAATCAAGGATTGCGATTGAATTATTGTATAATTAAACAAGTATTAACGATTGATTTGTATGAAGGTAGAATTTATTAATCTATTGTGTATCTAAATAACAACTCTGCCCAATATTAAAAAGTAGGCAGCAAGGAAAATACTGAAGGGTAGCTAGCTACCAGTTGCTTTTCTAAATTTTTCCTCTCCCTTTTGAGAGCCGAGGTTGAGAGTGAACAAAATAAACCTTTTCGTGTTAAGCGCAAGTTTTTGAAGGCTTACCTCCTTAAGTTTTTGAAATAGATTGTAAAGTAGTCAGAGCAAAACTGATTTCAAGGACTATATATATCATTTGTGAATGTTATTGAGGGTACTAAGAATATATTCTTAGTATATAACTAGTAATTATCGAATTACATGTGGAAATTTTTAACATTTTAATATTCGCATCTTCAATCTTCAAATTAGAATATTCATATTTACTTTCCACATATCAACATATTTTGTAGATATTCTATACATCACTAATATATATATGCATATAGCTCAATATCATGACGATCTATTTTGTCCACTCGCAACCTCGATTCTCAAAAGGGAAAAGAAAAATTTGGAAAAACAACTGGTAGCTAGCTACCCTTCTGTATTTTCCTTGCTGCCTACTTTTTAATATTGGGCAGAGTTGTTATTTAGATATACAATACATTGATAAATTTCAACCAATATATAAATCAATCGTTAATACTTATATGATATTCACAAATTGAAAAAAAAAATTTGAGTTCATAACACATCTGCTTTAAATCAAAAGAGTCAACTGATGAAAAACATTTATACATAGTATTTTTGTTTATCCCAAAAAGCTCGTCGTGTATATACAAAGTATTAAGCAGGTCTGTGGAAATCAATCCTCTGGCCGGAACAGGTTTTCAAATATTTTACAATAAAATCGGACTCAAAATTAATACGAGAAACTTTTATGCAACATTGTTCTTTTTTTTTTTTTTTTAATTTTGATTTTGCCATCGTGTTTGCAGGAGTTTGACATTGCTACGTGTGCTTACAAGAAATTTTGAGATTTGATCCTGATATAGTGTTTACTATGTATAGTCTGTACCATTAGTTGCTTTAACGTCAAAATATGCATATTTTATTCAAAATGTAACTCGTTGTGTCTCAATGTTTTGTTAATGAAAGTTTGGCAAGCAGAGATATGAGCCTTGTACGTAGAGAAGCTATATAAACAATGAGGCCCTGAATAGATGATAGGTACATAAATCTTGGAAGGGAATATTTGTCTACAAATTTGTCATTCAGAAAAAAGGTAGAAGACAAATATTTATAAATAGGAGCTAGAAACAAAGAAATCTTAACAAAAAAGTATATATTAATTAAAAGTTTTTCTTGCAACTACGTATTTTAAGTACTATATGTATCTATATAAGTATATGATTTATTTTTATTCGTACAAAAAGTTTTGTTTTTTTCCGTAACACTATGCGAAGTATAATGGTGTTATCAATACACATATTCTTTCTACTCTACATACAGGGCTATTATTGGAATTTACATTCATTTAATTTATTGTTTGGATTGATTGAGCTTCAAAGCCTATTCGAGAGTCCTTTGAGGCTATACATGCATACATACATACATATATTTATATACTGTAATTAAGAAGAATAGAAAATCTCGTTAGTTGGATTTGTATGCCCTGGAATAATGTAAAATATTGATAAGAAAAATACTGGAATTAAATGAAACGTGAATGGATGAATGGATTTATTTGAGATAATAACTAATTATTGGAAAATTGAGAGAGTTTAAATAAATATTTGTCAATCTGTTAAATAAATAAATAAATAATATCCAGAGTGGCATCAGCTGCTTGAATTTTTAATAAAGAAAAAAGTGACAGGTTCTTAGTCAATTTGTACAATTTAGTTTATTTTGGTGAACATTTTTTTTTTTGTAGTCTTACCTTTATTTTCAAGTTACATGGTGTACATAAATTGTGTAGGATCAATCTTTGAAAATTAAAGGAAGGATGATACTTTTCAATTATTTAGAATAAGCACGGCTCCTTAACAAATTACATACAAAAACTATTAGCTCACAATATAATCACTAAAATATCAACAACTTCTATGGATTTGTTCCCCAGGTGTCAATTTTTTTGTTCTTCTCTTGACCCTTACAAGTGTTTTTTTATTGAATTCACTCAAATCAACTGATGTATCCTACTATTAAATGAAGAATTGACTCTTTACCAGTCAATTTCTGGGCCTTTTGTTTTTCATTGAGAAAAGGTTGAAAAAAAACTAAGAAAGTTACTATTTAGCTACATATTTCTTTTTACTATTTTTTAAAAATTTACTTCCTCTATTCATGAGTCTGAATCTTTAATATGCACTATAACGTTAAAAAATATAAATGTACTCGTAGTACACACGAATTTTAATTTGAAATTTTTGTGGTATTTGAATCAAAAGTAGATGGTAAATCATCATTAAAATCTGGGCAGAAAAAAAAAAAAAGTTAAAACATTATTGATTAATATTTTCCATGTTGAAATAATCTTTTTATGAATTCCTTTGTTCGTTAAAATTGAGGACCATGAGAACGATTTTAGTAAACAATCAATAAAATGTAAGGATAATCATTTATCATACAACAATGCTAAAAAAATTGCCATCAGACAAAGTGACCGGGTGATCTTCAATTTACCGGATAAATGTTGGAAATTCCGGTCAAGTGTTATCAAAATTTAATAAGCTTAAAATGATAATGAAACGATATACAGGGTATATTAGAATGATATTAAGGCATGTAAATGTACAGTATAATATGTAATCATTTCAGCCTGCTTTCTACGTCTTTTTGTTGGAGTGACATCTACAGCAGCATCTGATATAAAATCTAAGGTGGTGAGTGTTTCTCTAAGACTTGCAATGCGCATCAGTCTTGTTACTTTGTTCAATCCCAGTGACTGTGCTGCTACACCTTTTTCTTCTGGCATACTTGAGACAGGGATCACATAAGCTATCTCAGACAATTTAACCCACTCGGGGTAGATTTTTCTGTGTATTTTTACGGTGGTTAATGAATTAGCCTATCGCCTCTAATGGGTTAATAGTCTGAAATGAAACGTGGAAATTGCTTATTTGAATACAATTCAAATTGTGCTTCAAGGGATATTTTCACCGGTTACTGTGACCGGAAATATTACAAAATATCAGCCAAAGCCGGTAAATTTCGGTTAACGAATACACTGCAATAATGCTATTATATTAATGTTCATAGTCACAGATAGTACGGGAGAAAGAGAGAAATGCTATTATATTCATCTTGATCTGATCTTAGTGCAGAATGACGTAGAAAATTCAGCTTTGTACCCACAGATCTAAATCTTTAATTGAGCATGAAATATAACACCAAACCATAATTTATTTCGATAAGCCTGACTATTTCACTAAATTTAAGGAGTGATCTGTATAATATTAATAATGTAAGGTTAATTTGCATGTCTGACGACCGTGTATGCTTCCCACCGTGTTTGGATAATGAACAGTTTATTTCCTAGAGCCCTTTAGAGTAGGATCTTCCGACTTCAATAACAATTCTCCCTTTCAAAATGAGGAGATTATGCAAATACTTCTTGTTCCTAGGAGAGAAAATAAAGGGAAAAAAACTGTACATCTTGACTAAAATCTTGAACTTCAACATTTTTTTTCTTCGAATTTGAATGGATCCCACCAATGAGGTAGCACAGTGAACTATATTGATAAAACTTATGTATTGTAGATGTGCAAATGGGAAAAGGTACAAGCTTTATACGGAACATTTTTAAAAATAAATCATAAAACCTTTAAATATTATATTTTTTTGGGATACGGATGTATTTTTCAGAAACGGATGTAAATTTGAATAAAAAAATCAATTAGGTACGTATAAAAATCACTATGGAAGGGTTAATAAATATTTATGATAAAAAATAGTATTAAAAAAATCAAAAAAATGGTTGAAACGTCAAGATACCATGCGTGTGACGTCACATCTTTTTTTCTTTTATTTTGATTGTACAAATGCCCTTTTTTATATAAAAAGTATGAATCTTTCGTTACAAAAAAATTAAATAAAACAAATTTTCATAGTTTAATTGCTCTTTTGTATTATGGACTTTGTGACGTAAATACTTGTTGTAATTGTGACTATGAGAATAATTGTAAATCCTGCAACAATCCAAAAAGATTTCCAGAAACATGATGAATTATGTAAATATTTAATTAATCTATAGAATGCGTTTTTTGATGAATCTCGTGATTGGCTTTTGGATCTCTGAAAGGTAAATTAGAATATATATGTAGACGTAATTTTGGTTGCAACTTAGTCTATTAATGTATTTCCTTACTTTAGATAACTCTTTATTTTGAAATCTCTGTAAGGTATGGCCATTTGTAGAACTCATGGATGTAGATGGCTGACTCATTGATTCTAAAACAAAGTTATTTGTGAAAAAACCTCTATTCGGTTCGTTTGCAGCAGCCTCTAAAATCCCTTTTCTTCTCCCTCGATCCGCTCCGTCAATCACGATTTCCCTTTGAAGTCCGTAATAAGACTCCCAATATGATTGCTGATTTAATAAATTTACATCAAGTATAGTTGCAAGGCCATCATAGGCTTTTTCATTGCCAAAGGACATCCTTTGGTTAGATTTTTTTTCTATTTGTCTTCGATTTGAGTCGACATAGAACTGTACTTTCTTTTTACTGCATTCAGAAATAGGGTCCATTGATGGCACTTCATCCAAATTAACGACTTGAAGGCCGTTAACCTCTTTAATTCGAAAATAATCACTGAGTCTATCATGTTTATAAGATTTATACTCTGGATAAGAGTATGGATTTGATGATAAGGAATTGTTTTTACATTTATTTCCCATTGCTCGTGTCAATGATAGAACATTACGAGAGGAAACAACAGCTTCTGAAAGCTCACGAATCACTTTATCCATATTTACATTCTCCTCATTATCTGTACCTGAAATAGAACAGAGAGATAAGAGACTGAATCATAGGGATTTAAGAACAACATACGCAAGTCAATAGGTTCAATATAAGGACTACAATCATCGAGTTCCAAATCATCTTGAGGATCTCCAGATCCACTTGTCATGGCCAAAAGAGAATTTGTAACAATAGAATCTTCCACAGTACTCTCGTCAACTTCAGTCTCTTCTCCTATCGGACTTAATGATAAGGAGGATGGTGGTGGTGGGTGGGGGATCTCACATTTATCAACAATGATTTTATTAACATAGTCTGGATTTAAATAAGGCGTTTTGGTATTTGCAGAATGGATTTTCAGTTCCCTCGTAGAGGAAGTAGATGTCGTGCAAGACACCGTTGAACCCTCTTCCTCCTCCTCCTCCTCCTCTTCCCCGTGATGACGATTGTCATCATCCTCAAAGTCATCTTTGATCTCTTGAATTTCTGCTAACAAAAAAAAAAAATAGAAGAAGTGTGAATGAATAAGTATATGTAATGTTCTGAGAATAAACAGCATCAAATTAACTGTCCATTAGAAACAGGGTAGATACTCTACTTAATAATTCAAACTTTATATATAACTATATATATTTATAAATATCTACTTTAAAAATGTTTTTGAATTCAATTGAATTCCAAGTTGTTTTATTATAATTAATTCTTCATTTATCAAATTTTAAATACTCAAAACTTAAGATGACAAATTACCGCTTTCAGGATGTTGGTCACGTGAAGAATAGCCAGATGTTTCTGAGGAGGATTTGTATTCCATGGGAGTGTCTCCATCGAAAAGTGGATTTGTTCTAAAAAAGAAAGAAAGAAAGTAATAATACTAATAATAAAAATAATCATCATAAGAGTCAAAATCAACAGTTAAAATTCTCAAGGTTTTTCATCAATCTTATTCCCTGTTTGTAGATATGATTCAAATAAAATACATTCCAACAATTATTTAATTTTAATACAAGACTAATTTAGGCATCATTAGGCTTTAATTTAACCCTTCATTACTGTTCCTTCATTATTTTTGATAAATTTTCCCCTAGGGTAAACTTTATCCGAATACTAATGTGCATTTTGTATTTAATTGACACTGCTTTTTGTTAAACAACTTATTTTAATAGATTACATTTTGAACATCCTTGACATTGCTAAACTTATTTACTTTATGTGTTCATATCTTAAGAAATTTATATTTTCATCGAGCCACTCTCAAGTGACATCATCGCCTTATTTGATTCTAGTATAATCTACAAATTTGAATTGATAGTACTTAACAAAATAGCGGATATTTTTTTTTAGTACTACCATTTTATTTTACATAGTGTCATCAAATTTTTAACTTTTATGTGGACAAAAAATTCAATCTATGTTAGATAGATTGCATTGACTCTGTGTTTTCATGATGTCAGTAGTATACTTGTCATGTAAATTTTGAAATAAATAATTAAAGTAAAGGTTGGTTCACTCAAGTGCTTACGCAAAATTCTCTTTCACATTTTTCTTCCATTTTTGTTTTTACTATTTATATGGCAATATAAAATGCAATTGCTAGGACTATTTGTTAAGGTCCATCACGACAAGCATTTCTGTGAACTCGCAACCTTGACACTCAAAAGGGAAAAACATATGATAGCTTCTCTTTTGTATTTTTCCGTGTTGCCAACTTCTTAATTTTGAGTAGAGTTATTATTTTGACATACTATACATTGATAAATTCTACCAGTATAGAAATCAATCGTTAATACTTGTATAGTATTCACACATTCAAAAAAAGGATGTGCAATCCTTGGTTCAATATATTTTTTATATATCAAAATCATGAATAATAATAATACCCTTTACGAGTTAATAATACGTAGAGTCTGCTGTTTTAAATCAAAAGAGTCAACTGATCAAAATCAGTTGAAGGGATAATACATATTGCTTTTGTTTAACTCAAAAATTTCGTCGTTCATTTAACAATTCTTCCTCTAAGCCAGTGGTTCCCAACGTGGGGCGCAGGCCCCACCGGTGGGGCATGGCAATATTTTGGTGGGGCATGGCCAGGACGTGCACCCTTCGGCTTACTATACCAAAGACTACGGGACTACGAAAATTAAATATCACAGGGGGGCATCAGGATTTTAGAAACGCCTAGGTGGGGCATGGCTTAAAATCGGTTGGGAACCACTGCTCTAAGCAAAGAGAAGAAAAAAAGAGAGAGTGTGTAAGAAATTGGTACGGTCTTCATGTTTGAATAAGTCACCACTCTCACTTATTACCAAGTTTGAACCACAGACTATTACAATTACAAAAATTATGCATCAGCCTCTTCATTTCTAGAACCCTTACTCCCACCTTCCAAGGTTGAAAAACCCTATGAGTAAAATCCCTGGATCGTTGCATTTGATTGATTTTTATCAAAGACTATGGACAACAGTTAATGATGATCGAGTATTATCCATGAATAAATTAAATATAAATATAAAGAATTAATATCTTTCTAATGACTATTAAAACATATGATATTTGCTAGAAAAGTACCAGAAAGAAGAGGCAAAATATGGAACCAAAAAGGAATTAGAAGCTATTTTATGGTATAGTTGGTAAAGTTTATCCAGGGGGAGCAAGGAAATGTTAATTTAAAGAGTGTTTTTTTTGTTTTGTTAGACACATACATAAGGACTTAGATAGGTACAATTGCACAAAAATATTCATGCATATTCTTCATAGTAGGCAATTGCAATTTACAATGACATTGTCACGTAACTTAATGTTACTTTCTTGCTATTTTTTTTTTTTTTTACTGTCTTTTATTTCCCTGTGACTGTCTGTTCGTTTTCTCGTATATATACATATTAAACAGATTTGGCTTCCCTGCATTCCTGCCTTTATTTAATTAAGGTAGGAAAAAAAAAGTTAATATATTTATTTCTTGACAACAAGAGCTTCTTCACATCCCTTCTCCCATTTCATTATCATCCAAACAAATTAAAATCATCTCAATGTATGTATGTGCATTTATTTTAAATAATTATGCAACGTACCTAGAGAATAAATAAGTTCGAACATCTTAGTATAAATATATATCTACGAAAAAAAAAATTGAATTTTGAATTATTCAAGAGACTTCAAGTGGATGTCGACAACCTTTGGTCCAACATGATTAAAATATACCTTTACGTGTGACGGTGATTTAATCTTGCAAAACATCTATTTATAAACAATTATGTCATATATGTAATAATAAGTCCAAACACTTTCAATTAACCATAATATCAATAAAATGTTTTGGGCAAGAAAAATTAATTTATTAATGATTTATCATTAAAACTCTTAACTCTCTTTGGCTCAAAATTACATATATACTCTCTGTGTGGTCTTATACTATGCATTTATAGCATTCACCCAGCTTAATAAATATCCTAAGGAATGATTCATACTTATTTATCTATTCCATGTACATATAGAGTGAATCACACCCAATGAACGATGTACTCATAAAATACCTATATATATGTATATGTACAAAAGTGCAACATACAAATGACACAATTGAGTCTTTGCTTTGCATGTAGCGTCATCATTGTAGAAGTTTGTCCGCCTTGATAGAGGAATAAATAACCAAGTTTCATCAGAATATAATCCTTTTTTTTTTTTATTAAAGGTGGAGTACATATGTTCGTGCATTTGGATGTCACAATGTGACCAAGAAATAAAAGGACTTACTCTTTCTATATGTCTATCAAAGATAACTAACTCCCTGTTCATTATTTCATCACTATATATTCACATATAGTTTAGTCAATAAATAATTTATTTTTATTTTTTTAATTTGGCATCAATAGAGGTGATTATACTTTTGTCGTATTTAAAACAATTTGATGAAGTTTCCCTAAGTTGTATTCAGTCAATTTTGTCAATTTTACTTTGTAAATATAAAAGCTCTTTATTCCAACGTGGCGTTGTTTTTAATCTGTTATGCAATCTGCCACGTCAGAAATGGCACATTTATAGCTCAAAATTGCATTGTTCTTTTGATAATGTATTTATAGTTGTATTACGAGCAACAAGACATTAATTACATTTAGTTACCAAATACTAAATATATATATATATATATATATATATATTCAAGTTGATCTTCCAATCTAGACTGTGTACCTATATGAAAGAGGGAAATAAAGTAGTTCCTTTCAAGACGTCAATATAAGAGTAGTATTACTTTATTGTAACTCGAGTTCCCTTATATATATATATATCAGAACAATTTTGAGTTATAAATAGATAGAATTGAAAGAACTTGATCTAATTTATTCATATCAGAATAACGGTTTATCAACCAAATTTTAATATACGTATTTCATTGAAAAAAATTGAAAATCTCCATATCAAATCGTAATGCAATTGGAAGAACAAGAAGCTGAGTTATATGCTATGTATGAATTGAAAAATAAAAATCTTAATCTTAGAAGTGCATCACAAATGTCAACTACAACCTTAATTGATGACTATCGAGCAGAATAACTTTCTTCTGACATTTGTTCCAATCACATACCTTTTTCACTACCTCTCACTTCATCAACTAATACATTTATCACGGGTTTCAACATTTGACTCAGTATCTGACCATTTCAATAAAACTATATTTATGCAAAAATAGCATTCATTCACTGAACAAAGAGTGTGGTTGAAGGCGGTACTGATTTGCGTGTTGTACTAGATTACATTGGCTCATTTGGAAACGAGTCTTTAATGATAAAGACAATCAGAGCAAATAAACAAAAAAAACCAAGATATGCTCAGTACATATTTGTAGAGATAGCCATGCCTTAAAGGACATTCAACATTTTTTTAAAGCTTCAATTTAACTACTAAATGATAATATATATATTAGGTTGTCAAATATCTCCCTTCCGCCTTTTTGTCTTTTGAATTTGTACTTTTTGCCATGTGCAAAGCGCTACAGAGCTTCTATCTGGCTATACTATACATCATTTGAAAGGTCTTAACAAAACCTACAAGACGACGCTATGCATGATTAGTTTGGATATTGTGTTCCACAGTTATAGACGTGTAAACATAGAGTTCACTAACACCGAAATTCGCGCTATTTTAAAGTTTTCCTTCGTTAAAGGCAAATCCGCTAGAGAAACGTTCAGTGAGATTAACGGTGTTTTGGTGTAAATGGTACTCTATCACTTTGAACCGTGGAGGAATGGTTTCGTTGATTCAGAGCCGGTAGAAGACCTGTGACAACGAATACCGATCGAATCAAAGATAACCGCATGTGACATCTCGTGACGCCACATGCTCCTGGGCGATGGGAGTTAGCCACCAAACCATTTTAAACCACCCAGAATCCACCAGGACAACACCAGACCACATACTTTGTTGATGATTCGGCAGAAGCTACGGGAGCTCGAATGGGAAGTTTTATCGCATCCACCATATAGCCCGAACATAGCACCAAGTAATTATCACCTGTTCCTCTCCATGGCGAACGCCCTTGGTGGTGTAAAGTTGAACTCAAAAGAGACTTATGAAAAGTGGCTATCCGAGTTCTTCGCAAATAATGAGGGGGGCTTCTACGAGGGGGGTATTATGAAGTTGCCGTCTAGATGGAAACAGATTATGAAACAAAACGGCGGATATTTGAACTAAATCCGATCCCTCTAACACTTTTTATAAACCATTGAATAAAAAACAAAAAGTGGAAGGGAAATATTTGACAGCCTATTATATATATATATAACCAATTGGGCTCTTGAAATAAAGGCTCAGAAGAACTCAAAGCGTTTATTTTGCGTCTTTATATGTACATGTCTATAAAGGTACATTCAAATAATATCTCAAAGATAAATGTAAGATAAAAAAAAATTACCTGTCACTTTAGGTGTAATGATATCATTTCTTAGAATTATCTCTGCATCAATCAAAACAGCTACAGTTCCATAAAAATAAACGAGGCCTTTATGAAAAGTATAATTGAAACTCCTCTTAGAAGATTGTTTGTATGCTAGTCTCGTTTGTTATCTGAAATGTGTTGTTTCTTTTTGTCCTGTTATAGTTAATTATACTTATACTTAATAAAGCTCTTAATCAACAAATAGCCAGAAATGTATCGACAATTTTATAGATATGTTTGTACGTACGTAGGTTTTTCTAGCATCATTAAAACTTCAAGACTTTGTTGTTGTCTTTTGTCAACAAAAAGGATTCGTAATTAATATGATCAATAAATAATTTAAACGCATGTGTACATTAATGACATTTAGTGGAACATAATCAAAATAAAGTACAACCAATGTGTATATCTATATTACATCCTTAGCTACTTTTAAAGATTTATTATTATTTTATCTAAATTTATTTCATCCCACAGCGTCCTTCAATACTTTATCATTTAATTATTCATCATTTTTTATTTATTTATTTATTTTATATTAATTTGTTTAAGGCATATCTAAAGGTGTTACTTTAATTAAACATAGAAATGGGTGCTTAATAAAATGGTGGAATGCATTTGCTCAATGACTTGATGGAAGTTGAGAGATGAGAGACACTACCTTGTTGAAGGTTAGAACTTAATACTAATAATATAATGATTAGAGTATGCTCCAATCAGTATTTAATAAATATTTTTTATTACCAACTTCGTTTTTCAAAAAAAACTTAATTTAAGACATTATTTAAGAAAGTTAACAGATTCAGTAATTGTATTCCAAAGGCTTTTAAATCCTAGAATGGTATATATGTCTATAACTGATCTGTGTCAAATGATGAGAATAAACTTTAATATATTCACAGAGTAATAAAACTCTATAGCTAAAGATTTGATATTAGAGCCTTATTTTCATAAAATTTGATAACTTTGGATTTAAAAAAAAAATGTTTTATGGTTCTTATTAACAAGATAACGTCTTATGAAGAGCATTAGACGTGATATTAATTCATCAATATTTTAGCTACGCTTACAAAATATGTATCAATATACATTTATACAACAATTTAGAATAAAAATAATCATTTAAAATAATTTCAATAAGATTTTTGTTTGCTCAAACTGATTAGCCATGTAAATATGTGTCATCAGGGATTCTAATTTAATAACAATATTTAGCATGCG
The DNA here is from genome assembly GCA_963680855.1 of Lepeophtheirus nordmannii. Lineage (NCBI taxonomy): Eukaryota > Metazoa > Arthropoda > Copepoda > Siphonostomatoida > Caligidae > Lepeophtheirus > Lepeophtheirus nordmannii. Next base: position 34,863,246 of record OY804521.1, read on the forward strand.
CTTCCATCGATTACAAACTGTTTCATTCTCAGATAGAAAGAGAAAGTGAAGAAATGTGGGGAAAAAACATTCATATATGATCATCCACCCATATTTTATTTATTGAAATATGGATACGGGGTTTCAAACTCGATTCATCTGGGAGGCTGCTGGAGGCAGAGCCTGGGCCACATCAGGATTTCCACAAGAAAAGCACGGATAAAACATTCCAATGTTCGTTCTCAAATACCTTCATTTTTAACACAAAATAATGAATTAAATAAATAAATAAAAATGATCATGCAGCAGTTACAGGGAACTGAAGAAACCACATATTAAGCTGGTTGATTAGAGAAATTAATTATTTTTATACAGAAATTTCAAATGTAGTTATTCAAGTTAGTAGTTCAATTTTGCAGGCCGCAACCACATTAATCCTTCATATTAAGGCTGGCTGCAAATTATCGTGGCTCGGTGGCCGGAAGTCTGAGACCCCTGATCTAAAGGATCCGAATTGCAGAAGCACGCTGAATACAGTGTACATATATATGTTGTTATAAATTTCCTGCGTGGGATATGGCTGCTTAGTGCAGTGACACGCTGGTAGCAGATGATGGCCTTTAGACCAAGTTTGAATCTCTATAAATCATTGCAGAAAATGAGGAAAAGTAAAGACAATTTGTGGATTGAAGGATCCTTTCTAAAGGGATCAAGTCTCTTCACGTTTCAAAACGTAATCATATGCTTAAGTAAATATATATATATATATATATATTATGTTTGAATGTCTTTGAACCCCCCCCCCCTCTTAAAAAAAGAACAAAGAACAAAAATGAATTTAATTATGTATGTAGAGTCTTCATTGACGACATCACAATTTTGACTAGTATGTACATATATGTATGTATGTATGTGTAGACACCTACCTCTGATTCAGCATTTTTTTTTTTAAATACACCTTTCTGCCTACATCTATATTATATATATATATATATATATATATAATGTGTATAACTTTAAAATAAAATAAAAACATTCATATCTATGTACCAATGTATTATTAAACATACTTAGTATATGTATCCTTTTATCTAATTATAAAGATACAAAATAACTACTGCAAAAATATATTTATATGAACATAAATAAATGTAAATATATATTTATGTATAAACTTTAAAATGAAACTATAAATAAATATCTTCTTAGAATATCATGTTACGACTTCATTGTATGAGTATATTTCTATACTTAATAAATAAATAAGCATGTATATATATATATATAAAATCGATTTCCTTTCCAAAAGGAAAACAACAAAACCAGAGCAAATCTCCAAGTAGGTTCATCAGTAATAACATCTTGAGCTTTAAATTCATTGTACACTTTTTTTGGTAAAGGCACTTTAATAGTCAATGTAAAGAATAGAATTTTTATTTTTTTAAATTTGGAAAACAGGGTATTATGACACTTTTAAATATACTTTTTAAATATGCTTATGATCAAGTTCATATTGAAGCTCTTGCTCTGAAATGAAATGTTATCAAACGCTACTACGCCTTAGCTTCCAATGTCAAAATAATCGTTGTTCAAATTTTGATGTATCTTTTATAATAATAATAATAATAATCATGCTGTGTGTGTTTTCGTATAATTTGTAATTTTTCACTATAATGTAATAAATACCCTGCCTCAATATATGTTTGACAATCTACTCATCATGACTCATTGGACATATGTGTCATGTCAACAAGGAAGCAAGTTTGTTATCAGACAAGGTGAAAATCCACATTTAAGTTTTTTAACTTCATAAATATAATGGCCAAATATTTGGGAGTCATTTTAAGACCTATGGCGTACGGTTTTTGCTAAAATGTCAATTTTAATGCAGAAACAACCAAGGCTTGTTGTCTTTCCAATAAAGCAATCGGATAAATGTTATGAAAAATGTGAGGCCCTTTTATTACTCAGCTCTTAAGTAATAATACGCATTTGTACAACTCATCAAAGTGATTAAAGGAGATCGCCTCCTCCAACTCAGTAAATTTTATTAGTGTTATTTTGTTAGTGACATATTAACGCATGATCGTCATTGCAGATCTGTTAATTATTTTTATTTTTTTAACACTCAAGGAGTAACAATGTACTTCCGGTCAAGAAAAATGATTAATATCTTACTTTATAACATTGGTTCTATGTAGTTACAAAGCATTTGTAACAATCTACATACGTACAATACCACACACCTACGGCTTCCCTCCTCCCCATTTTTTTAAAGAATGAAAGAAGCAAAGTAATTAGCTTTTTGCTTTTGTTTCCTTTGGCAGAATTGTTTCATCAGAGTCTTTTATTCATCTAGGGTTTTTTTGCTCAAAAACAAAATAAAAAATAATTATGGCCTATAAGTGCATATTGTCGTTCTTGCAACATCCCTTAGACTTGAATTAAATTGCAAATTAGCACATACTACTCCGCGCACGTAGTCTTGTATGATTAAATTATAATAATGTGATTAATTTAGTTTAATCAAGAAGAAGATACAAAGCTACAATTTACGTTCTTTAAAAAGGGTTCATTTCTCTTGTTCTCAAATATGTTAAATTAACATGACAGTCCATTTAATATACATGTATATTTATATTTTTGTAGTTTGTGCTATATTATGTAAATAACTGAATATAAGTTTGTACAATTTTTGGTTATCTCTTCAACTCCAAATTTTTGGATTCAATATACGTATATATATATACATATATTCATCAAAATTCATTTTACTCCCCTCAAAAGTAGCCCCCTCCCCCTTGATGAATTGCACATTTGCTAATGTATTTTTTTTTTGCAATTTTCAAAACAGTTGCAACATTTTTATTAAGTCAATAACGACAGATCAATAACTGCGTAGTTTAGATATGCTATTAAATTTAAAATATCAAAACTTCAAAATAATACTGTCTGGAATATTCATTGTAACTTTTTTGGTTGGAAACAACGTTTCTCATAATTGTATATTAGTTATCATCATTGAGACATTTTAAAAAACAAAAAGTTCGATTTGAGTTATTCACAAAAGGAAACGTATCTCAAGCACGAATAAATATTTGGACGTATAATATCGCCGATGGTTTTTTTCCAATTTTCAAAACAATTATATAAATTTGCATTAAGTCAATAATTACAAAACTATAGCTGTTGAGTTTAGAGATGATATTAAATTTAAAATCAAATGGCTAGTTTTTTTATTAATGTATCTCAAAAAATGATCCAAAAGGTTCCCAAAAAATGTCAAAAGAACTCAGTTTGGAGTATTCATTTAATCTTTTTTGCAGTCGAATTTGCATTTTATTCTTCATTCTTTTAAACATTTTGATTCTAGCTATTCACAAAAGGACGCTTAACTCAAACACTATTGACTATAAAAAAAATTTTTATCCCATTCAAAAAAAAATTGAATTCAAATTCCTGGTATTTGTTCCTCATAGTTGTATAGTTATACATATATTTGTATTTTTGTCTCATGGTTTTTCAACCATGTAAGAACAAAAGCTTTATTAAAGTCATTCGTATTCCTATTTTCTAAGAAAAATAAAAATAAATATGAGAAGATAATAATTTAATATAGGGTAAAATAATAATAACCAATAATAAAGCCAAGAATTCTGAGTCATGCTTGAGACGAAATTGTAACTCAATTAAAAAAAAACCAGTTTGTCATTTTAGGGTTAATATTGCAGATTTATGTTGGTTAAAAGAAAATCAATACTACTTATATACTTATCCATGGAGTGATTTTATTTTTATTAAGCAATTTATTATTATTGCTAAATGTAAAATTAAACAAGATTTTTTTTTTTTGCTTACAGCATCAATACTGTGCAGTTTTCATAAAAAAAACAAAAAATATAGCAATTGTACTAAATTAAATATATATATCTGACCTACTTTTCCACATATGATCATTAATAATCCTTTTCAAAAAGGGAAGACTGTTATCGACAAAATATTATACCATAGTTCATAAATCGGATTCCATCTTGTAGCAATTTCATTAAATATATATGAATGTATTTTCGGTTTATAAAAATAGAAAAAAATTAAATAAATAGAACTTGCAAAGGAGAAAAAAAAAGGTCACAGTTCCTTTATTAAGAGACGTATATGAACTGATCATTAATGAAATTATTCAAATATACAGTGTTTCTCCAAAAAATGCCTACAGATTACACATATTTGTAAACATGGAGCTTAATTGAGCTTCAAAATTATTTATTTATCGGAGTACGTAATGTTGTCATTGGATAAGTTAATTTCCATGCTCTTAATGTGGATGATTCTGATCATACAGTAATGCAAGTGGTGTTAAGAACAATTTGAGGTAAATGCAGATTTTCAACAAAGATTGTGTGGGTTGATGAGGGCACATTCAAATTAAATGGGTTTATTAACCACACTAATAGTACCTTTTAGGGACCTGAGAATCCACACGTGTTACTCTCTAACGTCATGTCAATTTACTAGGAATTACAGTTTGGTGTGGTTTATCATCAAGAGGATTAATTGAACACTTTCTTTTTTAGCTCTACTGTAACCGGTCCCATTACTTTGAACATACTGCAACAATCTGTTATGCCCATAAGTTAGAGACAACTTTAAAGATGAAGAGTTTTATTTTCAGACGGATTGGGCATTACCATCGCGATGTAAGGTCCTTCCTTGATGAGGTCTTATCAAACAGGTGGATTGTAAGAAGAGATTCAATTGAATGTCCTCCTTGCTCATCTTACCTCACACCACTTGATCTTGTCTTATGGGGATATTTAAAAGACAACGTTTACACTACAAAACCTACAACAGTCCCTGAATGATGATATTCTATTTAGACTGCATGTGCCCAAATACCAAGGGAATTGTTTCATAAAGTGTGCGATTAGTTTGCTTGGCCTTGTTAGCAGTGTCTGGGTCAAAATGAGTGTCACTTTGAGAATAAGCAGTCGAAATGAAATTAAATGAACACAGTTGTAAATATTTTTACAACTAAAAAGAATAAAAATTTAATTAAACATCAAGCTTACAAATATTTTTAGTCTGTATACATTTTTTTGGGACACCCTGTATATGTATATGACCATAAATATGTTCCTTAAACTTTATATCAAATCACGAAATCAAGCTTTGCATACAAATTGTACGACAAGTTACATTTGTATAATTACGTTGTATATTTCATACTATTCTATTCAAAAAAAACATTTGATTAAAGCATGTAGTCATCTAAGGTCTACATATATAGATATTGCTTTGTAGCAGCCAGGCAGTTGTACATGGAGATGAAACATTTCATCTGCATTTTTTCCCAAAGGGAAAAAATTGAGCTCCAAGCCTCTTATGTGAAGTTAAAGTGCCGTTATATCAATAAATTGTTATTCTTATGCATCAAACACAAATATGCAACAATAATAAAGTAAATAAAATACTTTTTTGCATAGAATGTTCTTGTATATACATACACAATAATAATAATAATAGTAACAAAGCAGGCATTATGCATAATAAAATGAGATAAGACAGACAAACAATGATAGAGTTGAACAGAGCGACACTTACAAACTATTGAATTAACTCATAAGCTGCACGAAAATAGCAAAAGATAAATTTGATTTCATTCAAGAAATAAAGGACGATTATGCGTTCGTCATTATTTTTTTATTTTTTGTATGAAGAACGAACGTACATGCCTCATCCATATAAGGCATAGTTATTGAAAATTAACTAAGCATTGACTAAAATAAATATTTCGTCAAGTAAGGAAAGTGGTTTTTTAATCAAGTTCAAACAGTTAGTTGAACGGGAATGTCCAGCTCCAAGGCAATTTTCAGACACATCAACAAAAGGGGAAAGGGAACAGGAAAACTAAGCAGCTCATTAGAGTTGGTCTTGCACCAAGATCAGCAGCGACGGAGTGAACTTTTAAGAGGGGACAAATTTTATAATTATGACATCACAAGTTAATTTATGATGTCATAATACAGAATACCCTATAATCATTGTAACAATGTTAGTAAATTGAACTCATCTTAAAGTTATGAGATCTGTAAAAACTTTGATAAGTCAATCTCGATAGGGTTAAAGAGTCTAGTGGAAATTTGGGCCCCATCTCTAAGATAATAGGGTCATCCAAGATGAGGTGCTAACTGAAGAATTGGCGTGGTGCGGTCATGTGAATGTTCGATCCAATAGGGATTGATGTTATAAAATATCCAGATAAAACGAAACATTAAATATATAGAATAATCTAAGAGGATAACTCTGGGTTATATATTTTGAGTCCAAAACAATTATAAAACTAGATGACGAAGTATCTTCTTTTTTTTTAAACGAGTCTGTGTGGGGGGGGGGGGGGTATTGGCCCCTATGGTTCCGTCGACCAAGGATAAGACGTACTTTTATCTATGGTACTTTTGCTATCTTTTGGTTAACCCTGATACCGTGAGTTATCACCGTGAGTTTACCTACACGATGAGCTTTTCTGTGCACTCGCAACCTCGACTCTCAAAAGGGAAACGAAAAATATGAAAAAAAGACGTATGGTGCCTACCCTTCCTACTTATGGTACCTTGCCTTGTTGTCAATATTAGAGTACGGAAAGTCTGCTGCTTTAAATCAAAAGATTCAACTCATGAAAAACAGCTGAAGGGAGAATACGTCATAGTATTTTTGTTTATCTCAATAGGCTCGTCGTGTAAATTTCAATATTCTTTTTTTTTTATTATTATATTTTCTCCTTAAATCGAGGTTGAGTTAGCTCCCCATTATTGTTCCGGTTATTAAAATCAAAGACTGTTTTCTTTTTCGATCGGATTTTTGCGACCCACGAGTTGAAAAATACTGCCTCCATGCACAAAATACAAGTAAGAAAATCAATTGTAATGCCTTCATTCTATGAATCATAATAATAACTCAAAATTAAAACGAATGAGTACCTACTAAGATTGTTTTATAGTAATTGTTCTTCAGATCGAAAAGGTCACAAAAATGTTTAGTCTCTATACTTTTGAGATTTGATTTAGGTACAAATTCCCATTTGGCTGTTATCAAAACATCAAACTAATAATTTTCTTTACTATATTTGTACAACGGGCCTCATGTAAAGGTGAACACTCACACATCATTTCCAATTTCATAAAGAAAAATTATTTTTAATATCGATAAGATAAATAATTATTTTAAAATCAAATTAAGTTGTACTCTTTGAAAAAATACATTTTTGATATGAAAGGTACAATCTGCTAAAAACCCTTTATACATTCTATGTATGAATTATGAGAGTTTCTAATAAATTATCCACATTTTATGCATTTTGTATTTTAAATTATAGGTAGATGCAGCATTGATAACGTCATTGTTATTTAGTAATTTTTTCAGAGAAAATCCTTGACGACGCAAATTTAAAAATTACTTATTTTGAAAACTAAATTATGAAGATTTTATAAAAGATCAGAAAATTTTAAATTCAGGGTCACTACTTATATGACTTCTTTTTTTTTTAATTGAAAAAACTTATTTTTCTTCATAGAAAAATAAGTTTTTAACTGAATGAACTAAAAATTAAAATTCTTTAACGATACAATGTCACAAGTTTAAATAATAACTTTGTTTTATGCCTTCACGTTATGCACTTAACTATCCCTCAATAAAAACCATACTGTTATTTTATATTTTCCTCAACATGCCTTTCTTTTAAAGAGACAAATTGCAAGCTTATAATAATTATGAGGCTTTAGACTTGTTTACATCACTAAACATGAGATATTTATGAATTTAATAGCATTATGCATAACCATATCTAATATATGTATAATAATATCCTAATGATATAACTATGTTTAAGGATGCGGGTATACATATTTTTATCTAATTAATGAGTAAATATTTGATGAACATGTTATATTTTTCCTATTTGTTGATTGATCCTCAAAAACAATTGATGAATATTAATAATAAACATAGGAGGTCTGTGTCATCACTCGATAAAATAGCAGGGGGGAAATATGAATATACATATGTAAAAAATATTGAATGAATAAATTTGTGAGTAATTTATGGTTGGTTTTTTTTCTTTCTTCAAGAGGGTTGTGTGGGAAGTAACCATTCACAAAGGTATGCATTCTTATATATTATGTATATGTACCCATAAGTTTTTCTTCATATTTGGTATTTCCTCAAAGAAAGGGGAAAAAAAATACTGGTAGAAGTTTGGTAGTAAAGGGGTTAAGATTTATTGTTCGTAATAATACCAATATATATATATGATAATTTATTGAGTACATTTTAATAAATTTATCCAAGAATCTTTAATATCAAGTCATCAGATATTTGCCATATAAAAAAAATATATTCTATATAAAAGATTTTAAAGGCTTTCAACGAATGCTCTACGTGGCTGCAAACCATTGATATATTATTATGTATCCAATAGGTTGTAACATATAATTGTTTACCCTGTACACATTCAAGGGAATCAAATGAGAGGGACAATGATTCATTTCGAAAATGTTCACAATAACTATTCTTCAGAACAAAAAAGCATATTAAAAGTAATGGTTGATGCCTCTTTGTACTCTGTAAGCCAGTGCTTCTCAACATTATTGAATTTATAATTTATTTTTTAAATAAGCCAACTGTTTTGTACTACTTTTTCTGTGTTCTCTAGAGCTATTTGACGAACCCACGTGATCTAAAGTTTAAAATCACTGAAAGATTTAGTTGATAGTATTCAGTATCATCAGGATGGGAGAGCAATCCGATCCAGTCACGACCGTATTCCAAAAGTAGATCAGCTTTTAGTAATACCTACATAGTAGAGGCAATAATTTAAAATTACTTTCACCCATGTAAGTAGGTTTTATCTATTACGTTCATAAAATTGCTAAATTTTAAAAAGAATGTTGGCATCATTTACGAAACAGAAATACTTTAAACTGAAGGTATTCTTTTGTAAAGGATTCATTTCAATTTATAAATCATTAATTTTAGATCAAAGTCCATAGATTTGATGTAAACATAAATTCAAAATATATTGTTGACCCCTGCAAAAGGAATTATGTATTATAGTATACATATAGACGTTAAATGTCTATCACGTCTTAATTTATTTCTAGAAACGGTTCTACTAGAATTTGATTTATTCATACGTGTATATTATATGTATGAATATATATAAAGAAAGTTATAAACACGCATCAATAACTTTTTTATGAGAATTAAATTTGTAATCAACACAATACGACATGGATTGAAACAACCGATGTTTCTATTATTTATTAATCATGTTTCTTTTGAATTCTCTAATCATCGTTTGTCTAACTTTTTTAGATTTAAATTATCATATTTTAGATTTATTTATCCTTTTTTTAGTGTATGTTATGTTCAATACAATTGGACAATGATTAGGATCGTTTAGAATTCTGGTTTGTTAGTTATACACTCAAGATGAGCAATCATACTACATCTATAGGCAAAACTTATCTAAAGCTGGGACCTTCAACCTGCAGCTCTTGAATAGGATGTGTGCAGCTCTCGGAACAATATGAATTTAGAATTGCGTACTCTGTGTTTAAGTCATATTCCATGTATCAAATAGTCAGTGTTTAAACGTGTAGGTATACGCGTATTGTATAACTCATATTAATTTCCCTCATGATACGCTCCTTGAAGCTACAAGAGCTGTAAAAAAGGAGCTATAGCCGGCAAGCGTTATCATTCATAATACAGATTGACAACCGGCATGACTTTGGAGAGATAGGAAATTTGTCGAGATAGAGTTGAATTTGATGAACAAAAGAAAAATATCAATTGGTGACCTATAATATAAAGTCCCCGTCTACTCAATGGTTTAAAAGGAACACACACCTTTTTGCTTCCCTTCAATATATTTATGTATACAGGGAGATCAGATGGCAATGGCATGTCTCGAAATCGCACTCGACAAATTCTCCCATCTTTACTTATGATTTATATATATTTATTTGTTCAACTCTTTCTGAATGTAACAACACTCTGTGAAAGTTATGTGAGGGTCTTTGTATTTTTTTTCCTTTTCAGGTATCTGATTCTATGCTGATAGCATTATTTGCATCCAAGACAACTCACATAGTCTAATCACATTTTTTGTTTTAATTTTTTTATTTCAAAGTACTCTTGCTATCGTGGAAAAATGGGTATTTTTGTAGTCGAAAGAAAAATTCGAATCACCAAGAGTGACTTTGTTTTACTCCCCTCTCTCTCTCTCTCTCTTTCTTTGCATATAAATGCGCTTAGTTCACACTTACCCTTCTCTCCCCTTTATACAGAAATTAACATCATTTTGGCTAATTATAGAACATGCAGATCTCATATATATATATATATATATATATCGAACCATTGGTTATAAAATCATCCACTTTCCATGTCAGAAAAAACTTTTTTTTGCCTGGAACTGGAATTGAACTCAAAGATGTATGCTTATAAATAAGTTATAGTAGACTCGTATCTTGGTTGTTAATTAAACTAAAAAGCAGTTGGTATGAAGTATGTACGTACTAGTTGTGTGATTTAATCACGAGTGATAACGAGAGAAAAGGGAGTGAAAATGCATTCAAAATTGTTTCATTAAAAAAGTAAGAAATTTTTTTTGTATAGAAGCAGTATCATACATTTACTTGCTAAAATATTTCTTTTGCATACCCACAATGTATGTATGTGTGTAATGTACCTTCATAATAATGTATTCATTTTTAGATGCTTGAGTGTATTCTACATAAATATTGAGAAATGAAGAACATATGCTATATTCATATTTATATACATATATTTTGTGTACTAAATGAATAAAATACCTTGTCATGATAAAAATGAATTAAAATACTTTGTATTCACTATGACAATCTGATAAATGAAAGTTAGCACGGAAAGTTGTACAAATATCAGGAATGATGTATGGCAAATCCAAATTTGCAAGGTCCTTCCTGTGTTACTAATATTATATTATCATCATCATCATCCATTTGATTTGTATTATTCAATCATGGAAATATGTATCTATAAGAGTACATACATACACATGAATATAATTATGATTAAATTAGGGGTTAGGATTCTGGGAAATATTTAGAGACGCTTAATTAGAGATCCCAAGACTCTCATTTCATTTGTTTTTAATGTTGCAGACGAACATATATAGACAAAAAAATCAAATTAACTCTTCTCAAAATTGTGGTGACAAAATGAGATCATCAACGTCTAGCATTATCATATACTAATCATGAATACGTCTTGAATAAGGTAATGTTTACCTTATAAAGAATCAAATTTGTGTTTCACTCCCTAATACAAGCAAAATGTTTTGCAAAAGTTTAAAGAATATCTTTTTTTGAGGGTTTTTGTTTGAGATTAAATTACACTTTGGTTTTTATTATTTTCAAAAGGAAAAGGATTTTATTTGAAGTCTGAGTAATTGGCCTTTTAGTTGAAAAAGAGTATTTACATTTAGTTGGCTTGATTCAGAGGTTACATTCATTTGATTTCAACTTTATTGAGGCAAAAGTCATTCAAGATTAAGTGTTGATATAAAAAATCTCAAACAAGTTTTGATACGAAATAGCTAACTTCAGATGCATGATCCGTGCATATAGAAATTATTACTTTACTTAGATAAGGAATCCAAAAGAGCTGTTTTTTTAATTGAGTAATAGGTAAAAAAGTGTTTGAAATACTTAGAGGTAAATATTGGACATTTGATAAGAGCTGTACACTAATCATTTTTTATATGTGTGGCCCTGTAGAGCTACAGGACCAGCATCAAATGTTAAGAACCTATGGGGCAATTAAATATGATGAACCTTTCTTTCAACGACTTCGTTATCTCAGATAATCGAATGACACTCCTCTTCATCGATGTTGTCGTCACAAACTTTGGTGTCGGTTCTGCAGCTCGGATTCATTCCTCATGATCAATATAATAAGTCAATCAAATAAAAGTATAAATATCGCTTTGACATTTAAAATAATGAATTTAAATAACTAACGTTTGTGAGTCTCAATCCTCGAGTCTTATTTAAGGTTCAATCTTTTAACTTCGAGTCCCAGTCAAGTTATAAGTCTATTCACTAGGGGTTCAAGTCGTGTCAGAAATCCAAGTAGAATAACATTAAATGCAACTCGACTAATAAATAGTAGATGCTTAGCTCTGCATTAGGTCAGATCATATATATGAAAGAAAAAAAAGTAGGCTAATGACGACCACGTAATTAATTTTTGTCTAAATTGAGTAGGCTATTTTTTGTTCGCTAGAGGGCGCTGAGTTTGCCATTAATTACTAAATAACTAACCACGCAACCTCCATAAATTTACTTTCCAACATTAATTAATACAATGTGAATAATAATATTGTATAGATACTTTAAAAAGGACATTTTGCTGGGGGAAAAGTTGTCATGTAGCAAAGAAAATCTCCAAAAGCTAAAAGACACGTTTAGCCATGATTTATTTTGTAACTTTGGGTCAGACTTACCTGTTTACACACATATGAAAGTGTTGTGTAAGATACTCTGGGTGTGTACATATTACATATATGTTGTAGGTAGATAGGTATATCTTTCCTAATATGTAAAATAAAAGTGTCCCACTCTGATATACATATGTATGTTGTATGTATTACACCTAAGCATCTCTCTATATTTGTAAGCATCTTATAAGTATTTTAATACTTCGTCTTAGCAATGCGTGCTAAGCATGATAAACACGAAGAACAGAGGATAAATATTTTTCTCATCATGCAAAAACTCTCAATTATAATTCAAAAATCCATCGTTTTTTATTTATTTCATATATAGACATTTCAAAAAAAAAAGCCAGGATTTCACAGTATAAAACACCTAATCTAGGTGTGAAAATATGTTATTATAAAAAGTATGCAATTATGCATTACTGTTCATCAATTTTTTTTTTTTGAGCTAGCCAAATTATATATGTATATGACCCCTACATCAATATCCTCAGTTAAAAATAATAGTCAAACTAAATATTTAATAATGTGATGAGCTATTATCGATCCTTTTGTATTTACAATAACATTAGTTGCTTATAAATATTGTAGAAGTATAATAGTACATACATTTTTAAATGGAGATGAACGCTTCAAATATCTACATATTTAAAAAAAAATAATCAATTTTTTATTTAATTGGAACAACATTCACAACTATGAAGATGCATTCAAACATTTATTATTTATTAGTCTCTAACAAGAAATATTTACCTGTATGTAGTCAAAAAGAAGCAAACAGAGCTCTTAGAGTAGGAATTATGTAGCGTGTATGTATATCATAAAAAAAAACATGGTTATATACTAATAATAATCGTAAATGAAATGATTTTCACCAATTTAGTTAGTTTGGAGGCATGTGGGTGTCAAGAATCTCTGAGTCAGACAAAACTTTTTCACTCTTTTTTTTGCAGACAAAAATGTATACATACATACATAGTATATTAAATTGAATGGGTTCGTCAAAGAAGAAAAGCTGTGCAAATGAAGTAGGTTTCATCACATAGTACGAATCTATCTACATATTTTGAAATATAATAAAACAAAACAAAACATGAATAACACATATATTTCCATATTTGTCTACATATTATTATTATTATTATTATTATTATTACCAATGAGCCCCACAGTAAATTGAATCTCTTTTGTTAAGTAGGTGGATCTAGGGCGTTAAAAAATGCTCACAAATTTAATCTGATAAGAAAATTATATTTAATAATTGTGTTAATACTAAGTAAAAATTGTAATTACAGAACATATATGTAAGTTTGTACCTAGCTTGGCATTGAAATTAACTTGCCACCTTACCTTGAAACAGAGTAGATTTGATTATTTGAACTATTTTTAAAGCGTCGTTTAGATCGACTGGATGCACTGCCCTTGCTTCCAGAGCCCCTTGACTCCAGTCCCAATTCAAGAGTTGCCAATGGATCCTCTGTAATCATATCCAAGGAGGAATCCTCTTCCAGGGATTTCTTTTTTACGAGCCATTTCATCATTTTGAAGGGTTTTTGTAGGGTTATCACACTAGGATGATGTCTTGAGGTGTTGTTAGTCAATCATGTCTATAAAAGGAGGGATAATATAGTTATAATTAATTTTTTAGCTACTGGTGTTACTCTGGGCTTTATATTTATATATGTATATATATATAAACATTGTATTGGATATTTATTGGACATTTATCACAATTTATTTTATTCAAGACGAAACAAATTATGATCTATAAAAATATGGCGGATTGTACTAGTTTCTCAACTAACCATGATGATGGCAGCACCTCGTATCAAAAATTAATTAATTTTCAATGAAGTTACAAAAAGAAAAAAAAATTAATGGTTAATGGTACATTGCTAAAAACATCAAAAGCTTTTGCAATTTAAAATGTTTTTCAATCATTTGATTAAGTCATTTTTTTTTGAGAAAATGGCAAAGAGTCCAATTCTCCTCTTGTAGTTCATTCTCATTTTTTATTTAGTTGATTTTTGTGTTGAGTGATTAAATTTCAGTTCAGGTCTGATTTATTGCAACTAAACTGTATCATATTTTCTATTTGCAACAACAAACCACTTAAATTGTCTCAGACTAACGATTGCATCTAATAATACAACTATTTTCATCATGTTTAAAATAACTGAAATAGTTTGAATAAAAGTTCCGTCATCATTAAATGAAAAGATTGGAATCTTTTCAGACCCTGTGCACAAAAGTAAATGCATATTACATTTGAATGCATATATATTTTTTGAGCAGTTTGTCCTAGAGTTGTTTTTATACAAGACCATAATTGATCTTTATATATAATTTAAATAAAAGTATTTTAAACACCCAAACAATACCACTAAGACCATTCAAATGCAGCACTTACCTACTTTTAACCAATATCAATATATTAAGTCTCATAAAACCGAATAATTATTTACCTACACACATAATTATTTATCCTACATGAACATAATTACGTATATTTATGAACATCATGAAAAGTTTTAATCATTTATTAAAAATTATTTTGTACAAAAGAAGTGATTTATCAACTTATTATATATTCAACATGCTATTTTCTTTAAGTATTCTAAACTTTTCAGCATAGATATTGGTACATAATATCCTTAATCAAAAATGAGAACCATAGAAGATAGAGCTATATATTTAGTTTAATAATAATTATTATTATTATTGATAAATTTGATATGAGATACTCGATGAAAACGGATTTTGAGCCGGTACAAGTAATTTGTTTGAAATGATATTTTTATCATAATAGAGTCCATTTTTAATTGTTTTAGATTTATCTTCTATAATTTGAGTATTTCATCATTTTGCCATCACTTGATATAGTTTATTAAAATTCAAAATATTTGAACATGTGTTACGTTCGGGGGGTACTACAAGGGGTCAGTTGTAATAATTACCTCTTGTGGATTATTTTATATGAACAGGGCCTTGGATCTAGGGTTAGTGTGAGAGATTGTACACTCATTGAGGTGGAGTGAATAACTCGAATCTATAATATCTAAGGATCCGTGATTTATAGAAAAGTGCTTTACAATATTTTAATGTGCAATAACAATTAATTAAAAATAAATAATTACTTCTTGAAATGTGTATGTAGTTATTTATTACTTAAAAAACATTATTTAGTCAACTTCTTAGTACAAATTCATTTTTTTAAACTGTTGGAACCTTTCCTGGCCACTGGAACTATTGCAACATTTGACAAACTCAACCAAAAGCAAAAAGTGTTTCATACCCGGATTGTAAGATTGTTTCAAACCAAGAGCTCTAGTTAGATTGACAGTTAATTTCCTTTGTATTTATACCTTTAAAATAAACCGGACAATTAATTTGCCCTTATACTAGGGCTGGGATAAGTGAAGCATTTAACTAAAGTTACGTTGATCCCTGCTATTAAATAATTGCCAATTTATGTACTTTTATAGAGCAATTCCTCAGTCAATTTTGGTTATAAAACACTCTTCTGACAAGAAAGGTTGTACTCGTTATAAGAAGTATCATTTTTCATGCATTAAAAAATATTGATTCATTTTTCAATTGACTTAGTTACAATAGCAACATTATTACGACTAATAAAGAGACAAGTAAAGAGATGTAATAATGACGTCAATAGCTAGTACATGGACGTGCTAAGTTATACACTTGCTTTTCTTTTTCTGTACTTTTTTTTTTAATTATATGTCTCAAAATAATCAGGGGTATATATCTATATACACATGTGTTGTTACATATATATATATATTTACTTATGTGGATGCCTATGTGTATGTAGGCATATATGTACTCACCAAATGCTTTTATTTTTCTTCTCCTTTTATGTATATATGTATGTATGTATATACGAACATAATCCTTAAAAAAAAAAGACAAAGAGATTTGGAAATAAAACCCTTGCCAAAATGTTATTTTTATAAATGCCTTTCTCGAATGAATCTTCATTAGAGTTGCTAATCATATCCAACCAAATAATGTGCATTTGTTGTGTTTTTCCTCGTTGCTTAAAGACATGTACATATATTTATGTATGCACTCGAGGAAGGGTAAAATTATCTCACATCTAACGTAGGTTTAATTAGAATATATATATCTACATATGTGTCAAGTCAACAAGAAAGAAAGTTTGTTTTCAAATATTAAAAAGGAAAAAATCCGCTTTTAAGTTTTTTTACTTCATAAATATAACGGCCAAATATTTCGGAGTCATTTTAAGACCTATTGCGTACGGTTTTTGCTAAAATGTCACTTTAGATCGAGAAACCAAGGATTGTTGTCTATACAATAGAGCAATTGGATCAATGTTACGACTACACATGGAGCCGATATGGTCCCTGAAAGAACGTCCATCTTTTTCATAGCTCCAGATATTTATTGAGTTGCAGTTGGCTAAAACCAGTTCATCTACTTAAGAACAATTAATAATCAATTTGATCCGCAATCATGCTCACCATGAATCATAGTAACTACATAGACAGAAATACCAGATGTTTTTTTATTCTTGATTTTGGCCGGTGTTTTTTTCCTATAATACAGTTGCAATTACTATTGAAGCCATTATTTGATTAATCGAAATAACCTATCAATACAAACGAAAGAGAATATCTTCAAGAACATGAGGACAATTCACACTCATTTTTGAAATATTTCAGACAAACTTGGTTTCTTGTTGACATGACACATATGTATGTAATAGGTATTTTCCCTCTTTTCACACCTTAAAATGTTTACTTTAGCTCTAAATGTATACATACTATATGTATGTATAAAATACCTTTCTGAATGGTATATAAACATATTTATTAAGCATGAATTCATTCCTATGAATTCCCCATTGGCACAATGAATAGTTAATCATTACTTTGACTATCACTCTGTTGTTCAGGGTTTTCGTTTATTAATTTATTAGAAGAGGAGTGTCTTTAAGGCATGAGAGAAATCATTTCTGTTACTTTCCTAAGGTATTTTTCTTCATTTGGGCTATGTCATTGTTTTGTATGTATTTGTTGTGTTTTTTTGGAGTTTTTTTTTTTTAAAAAAAAGATATAAATCCAAAAAATCTTTCTCCTCACACACACAATTAATCAATAATCATACATAATGCAAAGAGTTATAAAAAATATCTGTGCAAAAAAGAATATATCATCTAAATGAAAAATAATTATATTTGTATTAAATATGAGTGTGTTTCACACACATGGGGAGAAGGGGGAAAAACTGATAATGTAAACACCGATGGTTGGATTCCCCCCCCCCTCTCCTTCTTTTGTATGAAACATCTGTAAATGGAACAATATATATATATATATATATATATATATAAATGAGAAATTAGTCTACACACATATGTGTGTATGTTCAAATATCTGCTGCATTTTGAATCGAAAAAAAAAAAAAAATGACATATCACCATGGAGATGAAAAGTGTGCATTGTTTCAGATGGTTAACTTTGTGTTGAAATATATGTAGATATGTAGCTATCAATAAATGTACATCGTTCTACAAATATGTATGTAATAATTAAGGTAAGACGGAAAAAAAAAACAAAAAAAAAACACAACCAGATATTATTATTATTGTTGCACCTACATAGAAAATATGGAACAGTAAAAAAAAAAGTAAAAGAAGTCTGCCAAGTTCAATAACCCTTTTTGCTTTGCTTCATTTTGTGATTCAATGAAAATCATATCAATATATGTACTTATAGAAGTCTATTATTTTTTTAAAAAAAAGGTGTGAACTTGCAGTGTTCTTTTTATATATATATATATATATATAATAACTACTTAGGCACTTCTTCTTATCCTTTCGAACAAAATCAAAAATAAAGGACAAATTATAAGAAATGTATATTTATAGTAGGGATATATAAAATATCTTGTCTCATGATATTTGTGTGGTATGATGTTGAAACTTTTTGATTACAATAATGACTTGATATTAAGGTAATTTAAGGGCCATTTTGAACCAAGGTTGTGTGGTAGTTGCTCGTTACAATGACTCCAAATATAGATTAGAACCTTGGAGTAGAAGTCTTACCCACGTGAGAGTTGCGAATTCATTTCTGTCAAATAAATAGACTACCATAGCAAATAGCACAACGTGTTGGAATGGCTATTTTTTGAGCCTCCTATCCAAAAAGTTGAATCTTTTTGGGAGTAAAAATAAGTAGGGAATTTTAGAGCCAATCAGTCAAGACACTCAGTCCTTATCAAGGTTGTGAAAATGGACACTACAGTATACAAAATACAATTTTGCAATTCAATAAATCATTCTACTTTTTTCAAAGCAATTCATTTTCCAAAAGTCAATCGAAACAATTTGTCAGGTAATAAGTATGCCATTCATCAAAAGCGTCTCCTCCTTTTGTAAGAAATTTGCTCACTCATAAAGACCCCTAAATCGACCATTTTTTGAAACATTTTTTTGACTTCATAAACAACATCAAATTCAGTTTTTTAAGCTTTTAAATCCCATATTGTCCTAAAAATCAACCTTGTACGACTTTGAACAAACAAGCTAACTCGTAAGTCAACGAATCATAGTTTAAGTCCTATTTGGGGGTCCCTTTGTATACTATCTTCTGTCCCTCTTCCTTAGATCTCCTGGCTGACCCTGATGTTTGTTCAAACATTTCTAACAATCAATTTGATAAAAAAGATCTTTCTTTTTTTTATTGAAGGCTTTTTGACAACATTTATATAGAGTAAATATTAGTTTTTGACAAAATTCTATTAATACTTTAATAGTAATATCGTTAGATTATATCACTCGTTACTAAGTTATATAAATATATTACAAAAATACACATAATACCACTAATTTTTTGAATTATTCAACATGTTTTACATTGATATTAACTCTTGTTAAAAGTACAAGACTTCTTTTTCTTTTTAATTTCATTATAATTATGACTTCGTTTATATGCAGAGTTATACAAATGTATATATGTATAATATATTGAAGAAAAAAATAATTGCAAATTCAATTTTCTTTCATTCAATTCATTTATATATATAGATTTTTTTTTTGCCTTAATTTAACGTCAAAGTAAGAAAATAATTTAATGAAAAAATACATTTTCCTTTTGTTAAAGGTTTCTAAATATATTTTTTATATATTTACATATATAGATACTTTATAAACAAAGACAGAATTCCCTCACCCCCTTTCCCTTTCTTACCTTGAGTAACAAGTTATTATTTACTTCAAAAATGACAATTAATCAAACAAAACCTTTGAAGAAATTCACCCCTTTACAAAAATCTAAATTGATTAGATATTTGATCAAAGATCTCTAAATTAATTGCTCTAATGAATATGTATTTGAGTCAAATGATTTAGAGCAAAAAAATCCTGGATCCATGTGTGGGAGTTCCATTATTTAAACTTCATGGCTCATTATGAGATCATATTATTACAAATGTACAGTGCCGTGGGATTTACCATTCGGTTATAATCGTATCTATGTACATATAATGATATCATTTATTTAATATCGTTTCTTTTAAAAAAAATCAAATTTATCAAAAATCAAAGACTCTTCAATGTAACAAAAAAATAAAAAAATAAAAATTTAAGGCATAGTTACATGTTACATTATAATGAACATTGATTTATGAGATAAAAAAAAACTGTAATTTTATATGTACATATATCGAAGGATAACAAAAAGAATATTTGTATTTGGAGCAGCAAAATAAAGAAAAATTAAGTAGTGCACTAATACTTTCATGACCTTATTTTCAAAGCCTTCCAGTTGGATATTGTTTATATATATATATATATATATATATATATATATATATATATATATATATATATACTTATAACTGTATGTATGTATTTGTAATAAAATTGTTTTAAAAGTAATTTTGCATTTTCATCAAATTACACTCCTAATACACTTTTGTGTTTTTATTAGAACGTTTCAAAAACATAGATTAATTTGTTAATATACATATGTTTTGATTTTTTTGGATTTTATATAAAATTTGTAGGTTACAAACTTTTTGACTATTATTCATTCATGTTTTTTGGGTTTTTTTTTTTTTTTTTGCATTTTAGACATACATCATGGATATTGATTTAGTATTTTTAAGGATTTTTTTGCAATAAATTACAATGAAACATATATGTATAAATTATTTTTTCCCGACTTATTTTCTAAAGATATACATACATACATACAATCATGTTAAAGCTGGAAGAGTATCATTTTTTATATTTAACAGTTGAATGATCAAGGGAGCCATATATTTTGATAATCCTCAAGTGACTTAGGCACATTTCATATATATATATATATATATATAAATAAGTGGAACAGCAACGTCTCATGTAGAAAATATGCTCGTATTACATAGAAGCTAAACATTAACTCTCTGCTTTAAGTATACATATAATTATTATATATTAGGAATAATAGGGCGACTTCTCTACCTCTAAATATGAAAAGTGGACTTTTTTTTTGCATAGCTTTGAACTATGCAAATTTACATTATTCATATATTGGAAATGATTATTATTATGATTAAATCCTTCAAAATGTTCAAATTGATATGAAGACCAATAAATAATCATATCTGTGATTACAGAGTACTTCCGAGTCAGAGATAAGAACAAAATGCACATAATATATATAAAAAAATAAATACTTGGCAAACATCAATTTGCAATTCTTCATATAAAGAAGAAATGGATATGATGTTCTTATCATTTGTACTCAACACGTTCTAAGGTCTTTTTAAAAGAGTGATAAAATACGGAAAATTTGCCACCGTGTGTATTGAATTTAATATCCGAATGCTCTTGAAGAGACTGCCAAAAATACTCGCAAACCAATTGATTCCCGTTCGAACATTATCATACAAATTATTATATAATCCCTGGTGAGAGCAAATTAAAAATATTTTATTAAATTGTTTAAATGACACGAGCAACAAATTTGAATAAGATCTCCTCCTCATTAATATTTATTAATGTTATTTTTTAATTCTATTTTGTAGTTTTAATTGATTATTATCAGGCTTTAACGCACATATTAATTGAGTAAGTATAAAATTTATCAATTTTTACAAGGACAAAAAAATTTGATGAACAAACAAAAATTTACAATAACGTAAGGAATTAAGTCCCCGAATCAAGTAATCAAAAGACGTTTCATTCTCAAAGACAATTCCACATATTTAACATATTCTTAGTATAAAAACATACATTGTTAAATAATTTTTAATCAACACTATGTAAAATAAATTAAAATTAAAAGCTAAGTTTCTAATTATTATATTATATTATATAAGACTGATAATATTTAAAATCCAGTGTGTGTCTTATAGGTAAATAGTCTTATTTGCTGTTAATTCAAAATTGTGCAAATTTTGCATGAGATATGCAGATTTATTTTCATGGGATATTTCTCTCGAGGGATTTTGTCTCGCAGAGTGATTTGTTCACAGGGAGGTTTGTCTATACCTTTGGTTTTTATACAATTAAAACCAACCATTTCTGAATGAACTGTTGCAAAAAAAGAAAAGAAAAGAAGCCTCTTATAAAATTCATTCAAAATAAAATATAAATTTATATGTAATGTTATAAAAATACACTGGCGTGGATTGCAGATGAAGAAAAGAGATATTTAAGGCAGTGAAGCAAAACATACATACATACATATTTTTTTGTACCTTATCCATGGCCTTCAAATGAAATGATTGCAATACAAACGCACAATGGAATCATTAGTTGAAAGAAATAAGGTTGAGCTATATCAATGTACAAACAAATTTGACCTCATAATTCAATTAAATGTATCTACTACAAGAGTCAAGAACAAATACTGGTGTTATTACTTCTCTTTTTTTTTTTTTAATTGATACACCTGAGGGCCATTAGAAGAAGTATAATTATAATAATTGTGTACATACAACCCTATGTATACATATAAGGAAGTGGGTGGCTGGAATAACTATGATATAGATAGAGATGAAGAATGAGTTAAATCATTGAGGCTCATATGTCTGGCCAATTGTTTCTCCTATTTGAGGCTATGTGCTATATATACATCAAATAAGAGACTATTTGTACGTTACGTTGGTAACAGTAGGGAAGGAATGTAATTAATATGTAATTCAATCCACTGCTGAAACTTAGCCTTTTTCAGTTGAATTTGAAAAAAAAAAGAGGCAAATATACAAAATAATAAATAAATAGTAAGAATATATCAAAGAAACTGCTAAATTTTGTTAGACGGCAACAGTATCAAATTAAATTACCCTATCATCAAAATAAAGATAAAATCCCTTTTAAAGGAATCAAATTTTTTGTACATTATAAAATAAAAGTGTTAAATTCAATTTTGCGCCATTGTTACTAACAATATTATGAAATTAGATATTAAATATATTATATTAACAAGACTTATATATATGTATGTATATAATATAACTATAAGTCATTTCAAAAGTGATTCGGGGATTTTTTTTATATATATATAATAAATTGTTTTTTCCTTCCTTTCAGGATGAGTGTATTATTATAACTGTATCTATCAAATCATGTATGTAGATACAAACCATTGGAAAAAACACCGGCATTTCCTCTCCTTGATCTTAGTAGAAGGTTTTTTTGTAGTACAACAAACACATACATACAAGCATAAGGACATTAAAGGTTATTTTTGTTGTTTTTGTTGTCGTCAGTCAATGAATGACGTGGAAACAAGAGCACATAATAAGGAGGTAGGTAGGTAGGTTTAAAAGATATCGATGACACAAAAACAACAATTCTCATGTTAAGAGCTTCGTGTAAATGATTTCGTTTAAAGAACTTGAATTACAGAGACTAACAATTACACATTATATATTGTATGCTTAACTATTTAATAGCACAAATATGTACAGTTATGAATCAATGTACTTACTTATACGTAATTACAAAAATGAATTCCATTTGCATGAAATAACATATTTTATTATTTGATCAGAGAGAAGTTTTTTTTTTTTACACATACACACACACAAATAAAATGTATATTTACATGATGAAAAAAAAAAGTTGATTAATGTGAGAGTGTGGCATTAGTACTCATGGGCCCATAGCTCATAGAAATATTTGATAATATGCATAGTTATAAAGCATTCATATGCTCTAGATGCAATTTTGTAGAGTTGTACATACATATTATTTTGAATGCTGTTATTCAATTATTCAATTATTGTTGTAATGAATTGTATTCAGTGGTAGGTATGAGTTGAAGGATCTTTGTACCTAGACACAAAGTTTGCCATAGATATCATATTATAATATATATATGTATTATATGATTAAATCTCCTCATTGAATCAAATTTATTTTTTGTAGTTTTGAGGAAAGAACTTTTTTTTTTCTTTCTTTCTTTGTGCGTTATTTATTATACATATATATTTTTTTATTCTTTCTAGACAAAACCACATTTAATATGCAATTTTGAATGTGTGTTCACATGTATTTTTTTTTTATTTATTATTATGATTATTATTATTCCTCATTGGTTTGATTGGCAAATGAATTCTAATCATGCAACTTGTCTTTTGCATATATATTTGGGTTAGTGTCTTGATGTGCATACGCTAGGCTGTACCATTTATCCACATATCTATGATCACATGCAAATGACACTCAAATTGCGTTATTATTGTTCCAACTACTAAGGGAATGAAATAATTATTCTGGAATAATTTAATTGGATTGTCATGGCTTACAAGATGCAATAATAATGAATGACGAAGAGCAATACAAATAAAATAACAAAGCGTGATAGATTAAATCCATTCACTGTGACTCTTTTTAAACGTCTTTTAGGAGCAACTGAGAGCTGTTGCTATTTTATTTTGTGTGTGTTTGTCTCTGTCTATTTTTACGAATATTAATTAAACAAATGCCATGTGTTCATTTATTTTTATTTTTAATTATATCCAATGCATACCTAGAACAATTTGCTATTCCCACACTTCCTTCTTCGCTCTCAAGTTCTTTATACATGTACATCATATGAAGTCCTCTCATCAAAATGCAATTTTGATGAGAGGAGAATTGATTCTATAAGTTCCATTTATAATATTAAAAAAATGAGCTCTAACATGCTGCATCATATATTCTTATTTCAAAAAAATAACTATTTATTAATGTACGGATGAAATACCAAAATTTAAATATAATTGCAAAAAGTATGTATATGTATATTGACAAGATTCCCTCAAAATACTAATTTTCAACCCAGCAACTAACTGCTACTTCATTATAATTTATGAATGAAGAACTGTGTTCTCAAATATCTACATACTTATAAAGGTGTGGCTTACGTATGTATATATAAAAACCCTGATTAGAACAAACCCTGGCTAGAAAAGGGACATTGATTTCCATGCGTTTATATTTCAGTATTACTTGTTAATACATAAGATTATCATGGTAACATTTTCCTAGAAGGTTATTTTGCATTTTGCCAAGCCAGGCTTTGTTGTTGTTCTTTCGTAAATAAATAAATAAAGACAGAATATTCATATATGTACATAGATACATTATAATAAGAGCTAAGTTACTATTTTCAGGTTAATTATAGCATGTGCACATAAATATACATACTTCAAGGCTTCAATTAATGGATCATTTGAAAATGAGTCAACTAGATGTACATACAATATCTATCTATCAAAATGGTAGATAAAGACAAAAACATCAAAGAAACAAAAATGGTACTGTGACTTTTATGATGACATAAAATCATAACAACAAGAGTAACTAACGACGCAATATTGTTGTACTGATAAGCATATGAAGAAACATGTCAAGTTAGTATTGATAGTAGGGTGTACGCAGTGTTTTTGTGAATGGCCTAGGAGCAACCATGCATAAATATCTATATACATACATATACCACTTTACAAATTAGCTTATCATAGATATACAATCAAGGATCTAACGTAAATTGATCCTTCAATAAAAGTAAACTTAATACTTTGCGTCGCAATCATGGGAGCATAGATTTAAATAACTAAATTGTAATGTTCCCTTATCAACTAATAAAAATATGTTATTGCAAAAAAATGAGAGGTAATAGGTACAAATACGTACGTATGTAGATTGGACTGTTTTCAAGAGGATCTATTCAAGTGGACTTCCGGGTAAATGTCAATATCAATTCTTAAGAAGAGCAAAAGGATTTGTATCATTGGAAGGCATAATTGGTTTTTGTGGTCAAATCCTGGAATGTTTACTGCAAAAAATTAATATCAATAGGCATATATCTCAAAAGATAAGTACATGTCGTTTTCGGAAGGTAGAATCATAATCATCATAAGGCACTTACTACTTGTATACTTTCTGTAAGTAGTATGTATGTATGAATGAATACCTTGATGAGGTGTAAGTAGATAATTAATACAAATATGTAAGATATCAATAGATTGTCCATTAAATGCCTACTAAAGGTGGTATGATACACACACAAAAAATAATTTTCATCAAGTGTCTCTTTAAAACTGTCATTTGCAAAGCCGTACAACTCATCTATGTACATAGATATATAAGTTTTGAGAGCATCTAACCTAGATTTTTTAATAATATTAAAAGTTGTGAAAAAAAATATGTAGAGTATGCTACTTATGAAGTGTTGTACATAGTGTATAGAATCTCTATTTTGAAAAAAAATAAAAATACAAATTATAATAAAAAGAACCCCGAGAGTTTATAAAATAAGAATTTATGGCCTTGTGTTTGAATATTTTTTTTTTAAATAATCAAGTATTTTAAGTCCTTTGTTGCTAGTCCTAAAAGATAATGCTCTTAGTTTCATAAGAGCATTATTTCCTTTAATTTATAAAACTCTGTTAAAATAAGGAAAGGACTCTATTTTACTTCTAACTCAGCGAGTTGAAAAGTATGGGTGATGAAAGTAAATAAGTAAAACCTATAAACCTACAATTTATCAACGCCACAAACACATCTGAGGTATATGAATATTGTTTATGGATATACTATGTACAATACATATATGTATAAATATTTACACACATTCTGAGATCAAGGCTGTATTATTATGTTTGAGATTCATTTATTTACCTAGAGGTTGAATTTTGAACAATGGATCATGTATTACTCAACATGTCTTAACAAGGAGGATTCTCTTTAGATTAAAATTCTGTCAAAACCACATACTAATAGCCTATTTGAAATATCTTGAAGGTATTTCAAATCTTTGATTCAGGTCAAATCATTTCCTTATTATTTATAACAAATTCATTTATTTCATTCTATGTATGTAGATGCTATTGAATGACAGCTATAATATGTATATTGTAGTAGATTCAGGTTCCGTTGGATCCCCTAACATATTATAAACATTCCTAAGCAAATCCCTATAAGATATTTCTATGATTTTTTTTCATACAAATATTTCAAGTTTTTGAGTGATTACATTATGTACATATAAGCATTGTCTCATTTGATGTCAAAAATGAATGAATTAATATTAATACTATGGGGGTGTTTCAATTCAGAAAAGCAAATGATTTTATAATACTCTGTTTGATAGTTATACATATCCTTATTCAATCTCATGGCTAATGGATTTCATTCTATGACTAATAAGTAAGAATAAAATGTATGTTTAAGATAATTGTACCAATAGGTCTGGAAATGTATTTCCATCAATTTGGATAAAACCCAGATAAATATAAAATTAAGCTCCAATAAAGTTAAATTCATTTAAACTTAATCTTGTTGAATGTAATCCCAACTAAGTATTTTGATTTGTTCTATTAATAAATTTTGATATATGTAGTTGGACCTACAAAGGAAAACACGACACTGTACATAATATATTTATACAACATGTACGTATATATGATCAATTCTATATTGTAAAAGGAATAAAATGCTTATAAACACAAAGTAGTATTAATGCAAAATATACTTTTTCACTTAAAGGAGAGTCACTAATTACATTACTTAAATACAATAGCAAATAAACATCCACATAATTAGCTTTAAACAAATGGTTTAAATCTGTTTTTTTTTGTTTTGTTTTTGTTTTGTTTATTTGTGTGTGTGTACCTCAAGGGAGTACAGACGACACAAAAAAAAAGAAGTAAGGAGATGTTGACATATTCTTATATCTAAACGAAGAAGTTACATCTTTTTATCATTGTGGACCGATGGTGGCAAATACATATATTTTATATATTATATACATACATATGTAGAATCATAGCTCTCAAATTGCGGATTACATCCCTTGGGTATTTTAATATAATCAAGCTAAGTTAGAATCAGATGTCATCAATAGAACTCTTGTTCTTACAAGATGTTCATTGTTTTTTTTGTTTTTTTTTACTTAATTTAACTGTTAAATAACAAAACATCATTGAATATACAAGGAACCTATTAGAGCAAGTTGTCTAATTATGCCCTCATTGAGTAGGTATATTATTACACTGAATATAATAATAATAGTTCTTATTAGCCCTGTCACCTCAGCACTCCCTTCTTTATTTTATTTTTTTTTAATAATAATTAGTATTCCTTAATAATTATTTTTCAAGTAATTATTATTAAATAATTGTACCTTTTGAACATGGACCTTGGTTTACTGAAAAAAAAAAAGAAGAAAGTTTTAAACTTCCGATTAGAACCTACCATTTAGACTAAGGTATGGAGTAGAATATTAAACTACGTATCAAAATAGTTGTTAGCTATGCATGTAAAGACTTTGAAGAGTCTTAAAAATACCTTGCCCACTGCCTACTTTATCTAGCAAAGTATTTTCTTATATACAATTTGTATATTCTTACAGCCTCTGCAACATAATTATAGTCTTTTTGAATATTATACTTTGAACTGAAAACAGTAATATACAAACACAATTCATATTCGAAGACGAAAGCAAACTTTTCATTTCCTCTTTTTCTGAGAAAATGGTTGGATAGCTCTTCAACCATTTGTCTAACTCAATACAGCAACATTCAATGTCTATATGTAAGATACATGGTTTTAAATCATCAATTGAAAGAACTCAAATAAAATATGACTCATTCAAACATTTGAAACTCTTTTCACTCTAAAGAACTAACTATTATGTAATATAACAAACAAAAAAAACATACATATAAAAGAGAATGACGTTGAGAATAATGGCAACACCTACAAGCTCACACTTCATGTATCAATTAATAAACATGTAATGAAAGATTTTGCACACGGTCTCTTAAGTGTTTTTTTTTTTTTTTTAAATACTCTCAACCCATAATATGACTACGCTTTTTAGGTCATTGAACATTCAATTCGTGATTAAAAACTAAAAATAGCTATGAAGGTTTAAATTTTTTTGAAAGGCAGAATATATATTTGAGACAGAAAGGTTCATTCGTGACTTAATGTGTTTTATTTATTTTAAAATTGACATAGAGTAAGAAATCCCCTTATAACAGTCAACCATTAGGACGTCCTATCATATATACATAGTATTAAAATAAAATTAAAATGCTCAAGCCATTAGTTCAGAATGTATTGAAATTGATACAGAATGTGAATTGGTTAGCCTTAGACTCCTTATTTGTGGGTATATGGCTCAAAACCCTAAACAAACAAAACAGTGGGAATATGGAAATATAATAAATGCATTGACTACAACATTTAGTCTCTTGAGAAGAAAAAAAGTTTGTGTTACTTAGAGTTAAAATCAATTTGTCCCACCATGGTCAAACAAGCTACTGATGGGTCTCTCTTCATCGCAAAATCCAGTCTACGACAGAATCAAGAGAGATCCTGGAGTAGCATTGATACTTTTAGATGCTTAAAAGAGACATTGATTGTAGAGAAGTAGAGAACTTGGTGATTTGAAATAATAAACGTGGAGAGATGACATTTTAAATTGAATGCAAGAGGGTCGTATTTTCTAAGCAATGACTTAGTTTTAACATCTCAAGAGAGTGTATACCCATTAAGGGCATTAAGTTGTCTGCCCTTTCAATCTATAATACATATAAATTTATACATGTATAAGAATCAGGATCTGAAAATGACAAGAGTCAAAGAACAATAATGTACATATAATGTTTATATAAGTAAGTCATTTTCTTTCAAACAGAGGTGTGTACAATACACATTTTAAAGCATTTTTCATGCTTATTAGCACAAACATTTTTCCTGTCTTCGTATATATATATATATATTTTTTGTCAATTCAAGACATAGATTTTTTTTTTGAAGTGTACATTAAAATATATATATATATATATATATGATGAAATAACTCAAGCATCCATTCAACACAAAAAAGAAATTGATTTAATCAGTTTGATACATTTTTTTTTTTTTACTCTTCACAAATTGAATATGAATATTATAAATACATTTTTCGTACATCAGCTAAAATATATACATACATACTTTTTTTTGTACATATATTTATGTATGTACATACAGTTATCTACCTATGTATTTATGTATGTATGTAGAAGGTATAATATACATAAACTTTTTCCTTATATGTATGTACCTATGTATATACGTAGGCCTAATATTTTATTAGATTTTGAAAAATGAAATAAAGTACCTCATATTGAATAAAACCATTCATTTAAAGAATTATAAATCGACTTGAGTTTTCATTTTTTTTTATTTTTTAAATTCAATTTTGCAGATTTTTAAACACATATATAAATCTTTGCACTTTCATAGATTTGTACCCTAAAAACATTATATATATATATATGTGAATAGACATTTTGTGAATATTCACCGAATTTTACATACTATAAAGCCATAATAAAACGGTGGCCTGAGGCAACCTGTTTCATGCTAATTTTAGCATGAAGTTAAAATTAGTGTTAACATCAAAATAGCCTCCATAAGGGCTCAGATGACCTACCTTGAGCCCTCTAAATTAACTATTTTCTGAAGCTTTTGACTTTATGGAAGGGAACCTCAAATTCTGGCTCAGTAGCCTTCAAATCGTATTATGGCTTCAAAATCATCCTTCATACGGTTGAATTTGAGGCTACTTCCAATAGTGTCAAAAGTTTGTCTTCCCCTAGTCCTCTTGGCTGACTGTGAAAACGAGAAAAATTATTGTTTCAGACTGTAAGCAAGTTGCTTTAGTAATTACTCTTCAAAAGAAAAAAAAAAAAAAGAGGGAGGGGGGGGGGGGGTAAACTAATAGGGAAACTTACTAAAAGAACAACTATTCAGCTTATTGTGATAAGGGATGTTGATAGTAATAATAATAATAATAATAACTGTCTTTGAATTGTAGGTAATTTATTTTTAAGAGACAATGAACTCAAGCAGAGCCCTGGAACTCGACTGTCTCAAATATCTCGAAATATTTGGAGTTCCACGGCAAATTTAAAAAAAGCTTAGTCTCTGTGCTCGAACACAACTTTAGAATCCGATGAATTCTACTCACATGGCTTTTGTACATAGACAAAAGTCAGTTTCTGCTTTGTGGTTTACGGTTAGTTGTTGTTGTTGTATAGTGGGCTTTAAATCATAGTATGTAAGGATGTATTCATTCCAGACCTTTGTTGTATTTTGTTTGAATGGGGGGGGGGGTATTTTATGTACTGTTTTCGACAAAAAAAATGGGTGAAAGATATGCCAGAAAATTAAAATAATAAGATGGCAAATGTTGGTTTAAAAAAAAAAGGTAACATTTGGGTGTAAAAACTTGATGTTTGAGAACGGATCAATCCGTTCTCAGTTATTTCATAATAGAAGAATATATTTGGAACTCGACTACATCACTTCTTGACGCTCTCCTTCTGAAAGGAATTTGTGTCGAATTCCAGGATTTCAATCATATATATATATATTAGTTATATTAATAGTTCAAATACCAGTATATATATATATTCCAGGGTTTCAATCATATATATATATATATATATATATACTGGTATTTGAACTATTAATTATAACCTATGCTTTGTATTAGAGCCTCAGGAACGGTTTTGTTCATTTATACGATCATAGGTAGAGTAAATCAAATATTACAAATAAATAAGGAATAAATATGGCTTTTTTTTCTTCTTTCTTAGCTTTGTCCTCTTATTAGTAATGTGGATTTAGTGAATACAATCCAGTGCAATAAAGAACAACTATTGCGAAAAATGGTGGTTTTATTGAATAACTTTATAATGAAAGGTTTAGAGAAGATGCATTGAATTTATTCTGACATAATTAAAAATTTCTGACAAATAGGAGAATATGCAAAAAGAGAATATGCAATTCGAGGCCCACAACTTCATATCTATTAAACCAATCTCACTCAAAAGGTGTAAGAGTTTGAATTCAATTCAAAAGGTGATTTGCAATATATGTACATTGATAAACACTTTGTTCGAAATATCACTTGCTGTATATGTATATATTTAACTATATGTACATCAATAAATCACATCTAAAAATTTAGAAGTATACATAATGTGTGGGTTTATATATATATATGTATATATATTTCCTTCAATCAAAGTACATAATAAAATATTTATTTATTGCTTTCAGATATATAATATGTATGTATATTATTACTCCTATCATTGAGTCGAAATTAATTAAAAAGTGGACATTTTCTTTTACTTTTTCTTGAATGTAAAAAGTGTGCTAGATATATTATATGTTAATATAAATACATATATATATATATATATATTTGTTCAAACATAACCATTAAAAAATAATACATGATTCGACATATAGTTACGCTCTAGATATCAAATAATAGAGAGAAGAAGATGATTAAGCAAGATCAAAATGTATCAAAGACTGAGGAAGAGACTGATATCCATCCATTGTCATCAGGGCCTAACACACTCCTTTAAATGTAACTCTAGGAACAATGTACTGTACTTACAAACCTTTTCTCTTTTATTAAGAGCTCAATGTGGCTCTAATAAGCATTACTAGGAAACTAAATTGGTTTCTAAATGATCTTCTAATATATGCCTTGGATACATTGAAATGATCTTCTTTTTTTTTTTTATGAGCTATACTTTTTAA
This sequence comes from Lepeophtheirus nordmannii, assembly GCA_963680855.1. Taxonomy (NCBI): domain Eukaryota; kingdom Metazoa; phylum Arthropoda; class Copepoda; order Siphonostomatoida; family Caligidae; genus Lepeophtheirus; species Lepeophtheirus nordmannii. The sequence continues at coordinate 34,895,855 of OY804521.1, forward strand.
TCATAAAAACAAATACAAAAAACACAATTGAGCTTATGTTTCAAAGCAATTAGTAGTTAAATTCTCGCTACACTTAGATAGTCCATACAAAAAGTTGGGATCAAGACTTGAGATTAGTGATGGGCATTTTGTTGAGGTGAGGTAGTGTGCCTGGAATTACTATTTGGTATCTTTACCCTTTATGAGAGCTGATTATTATTATTTGTCAATATAAAATATTACTCAACAACTGAGAGGATTAAAGGGAATTTGAATTGTCAGACGTCCAGGATAAGGGGCACACTTTCTTCAGCACCATTTCTTAATAATTGGAAATATAACTACTTATAATAATAGCAAAAATTTGCTATAATCATACAGAGTAGAGTGAATTCAAATTTAACATAGAGGAACAGGCACCAACTGATATTTTTCTTTCCCTCCTTCAACTCTACACTTTCTCAACATTTTGCCATGTCGAATTATAATTACATATAAGTATAATTTTTATTTTGCATTTTCCACAAAATCAATAACAAATGTAGGTAGAAATTATTTTACAAAATAAAGAATAAACATAAATTAAAAAAAAAAAAAAAAAAAGTAACAAACGTTTTTCATTTCTAATCATAAAAATGAATTTTTTCTCTAACAAAAGTATTATGCCTTGACATACATACATATTATGTTCAGGATCGCATAAGGATTTTTAAAGCACTTGTAGGGTTATAACTTTAGGGATTAGATTTTTTTGGATCAAGCAAATCCTTCTTTTTTGTTGACATAAAAGATTTTATGGTAGAAAACGTTAATTGTTTGTGTAAGCAAAGACCTTGTACTTAAGAATGTACTTTTTGAACACGTATACACAATATCTTCCTTCTTGCAATATGTACAAATTTTTGCAATATTCGTTTTGACAAAACTCCTTATTTTTTAGAAGAAAAAAGAGAAGGAATGTCTGATTATGTACGTTTTTGATTCAAAATATGTTCTTAAAATAGTTACAAAAGCATTAAAGAAACCCAGGAAATAGTTTAAAACTAGATAGAATTTCTCCCATTCCGTGTTTCTAATAATCTATTATTGAATTAATTTTAAACTTCTCACTTTTAGTTTGTATGAGCAGTTGATTTCTACCGAATTTTTGCATGAAATTGAATGAAAATTTATACACTTATATTATTATCGAGCGCTTGACATCTCCTTTAAAAGCTGTTGGTCTAAGCCCTTTAATGTGTTCCTTATTCATCCATTTTATGTAATATTCAAGGAGTTATTTAAGAACAAAGGATTTGGCCGACTTTTGGACCTATTTCGGCACCCTCCGCTCCTAGAAGTCCTTGTAGGTCAAAACAAAGACTGGAAATGAAATTCGCATAAAATACACTAGCGGATCAGTATTTTTTAATGCACAAAATATAGGCTTAAATTGAAATTGAAGTTGGAAAATGGGCCAAAAAAGCTAAAAAAGTAGGATCCAATTTCTCAAAAACTTTAGAACTCTCTCTCAAAAAAAAAAAAAAAAATACAGATTTGAAATCAAATTGCAAAACTGAATAACTTTTATAATACTTATACCCCTTAGGATTTTTGACTGTTGACAAGTGTTATTATTTTTATTTCTATACAAAAGTAAATTTAATCTTTTCAAAGTAATTTTTTGGGTACATAATTAATTCAAACCCATTACCAAGAGTCCAAAAACGGATATCTACGTATTACCTTCTCTAAAACGTGTTTACTATTACTAATAGTACATACATGGTTAGCTTTGCCTTTTACCGTTTTGTACATATAAGAATTAAAAATGTGTTCTAATCTACCTTTGCACTACTGTGGATTTTTTATAGGGATATTTATCATCTACGCGCAATTACAATAACACGGTGGGTTTTTGATTAAAAAAAATAATTTATGACTTTCTACAAAGATATAAATTTAAATGATACTAATTTTATTCTTTTTGTTATCGATAAATCTCGTGCTAAATGAATAAAAGGAGAGATTTAATCAAAATTATAGGCACTAGAACAAAAATGAAATGTACATACATAAAATATATAATTATTTATTGAACAATTCTATTTTTACTCTCACACAGCATGCATCACCAGATTGCATACATATTTAACTCCCACGCCTAATTGTGCAAGGATTTATACATATACATACGTACATACATAAAAAAAATTAGCGAAATGACAAGACATTTTGATATTTCCGGTTACTTTATTATATTACGTCTATTTAATTTTGAAACTAACTTTTCTTAATAATAATAATTATAATTATAATCGATAATTCGTCCTTGATATAGAAAAAATAAAACTTTTAATTGATGTTCACTGCATTACGAACCTTTATGTCTTTGTTTGTACATGGAATTAAAATTCTGTTTCAAAATAACATTCAACTTTATTTATAAAGCCTACAAATTTTGTTATTTGACATGCAAACTAAATTTGAAAAATTAAAAATATACTGTCAAATGTACTTAAAACTTTAAATAAAAACAACAACTAACGCCTTTACTTATTGGTAAAAAAAAGTTAGACATTTTTGTCAACTTTTTCTTTGAGATATTTGTTAAAAAACTGATTTTGAGGAGAGAAGAAGTAATTTTTTGAACTTGACATCATCATATTTGTGTCAAAATGGAGTCAATTTTTCTTAGTTTTCACTTGTAGCTTATACCATTGAATTTATTGAATTTTTGACATCACATGATGCAATTTATTAAAACTCAAAGTACACACATTTAGGTAATATTAGAAAAAGTGAAAGTTACGGTACAAAAAGATTTAGCTGCAACACTTTGTGTTGCAATTGTCCACGTTAGTTTTTTCTTCGACAGGGCCACGAACCTAGGGTTAGTGTGAGAGGTCGTGTACTAACTGAAGTGATGTGAATTTCTTCAATCTATAATATCTACTAATCCGTGATCTAAAGTAAAAAGTTTACAAACCCTTGCAAAATGAAATTGAAAGTTAATTATAATTAATTTAACACCTTAGAATGTTTAGTTATTTATAACTCAAACTAAAATATTATTTTCTTTAATTTTCTTAATTTCTTACGAAAACTGATTTTTCTATGATTTTTGGAGCCGGCAACAGGGACAATTGTAGCATTTAACAGATTACATTGAAATGTAATATGCAAAAAATAAATATTTAAATCGATAAGTATGTTATGTTACATTTTGGCATGCTTAACTAAATAGTGCTTTAACTCTCCCTCTTTTTCCAGACCTAGATATAAGCTTCATATGAGAAAATATTGAATTTCATTAACACTATGGTTGTACTATGAATGAAACTCAATATTATCTCATATGAGTCTTTTAAACATAAACCAAATGGATTTATCTAAAACAATGCATATTTCCTCAAATATCATTCATGTTTTACACATAAATATTTTCTTTTAATTTGTTGATGTATTCGTTTGTACATACATTACTTTACAAAAAAAAAAAGCAATATTTATAGTGGTATAACATAGTATAATAACCTAATGTGTAGTTTTTACATCTTTTTTTAACAAAATAAACAAAAGGAATTTAATATTAATATTCAGGAAATAAAATTTCTTAGAAGAGTTACCCACTTCTACTAATTTATTTTGTAGATCGATCCATTAATATGCTTATTTTTGAACGTACATTTTGTAATTGAAAACAATCAATCATGGATCCAGGTCTTGAAGGATTTTAAAGATGAAAGAATATGCCAATATATATATATATATATATATATTTTTTTTTAAGATTATTATCTGGATTATAAACATCATATCAAGGACGGTAAACAAATAGGGAAGGAACATGACGTCAGAGCTTTAAAGTCAAATTGCATTACATGTCACTTCATTTACTTCATATAAAATATTACTTATCTAGGAGCTCTAGGGTCCACTTGAGCAAAAAAAAAAAGTAACTTTTAAGTACTGATAAAAATGAAAAGGAGAGACAGTTCAAAAGACATCATGTTCCTTAGTATGTACGATGACTCCTTTTTGTATAAAACAGGCACACACTAAAATAATAATAAAAAGCAATTCAATTTGTAATAATAATAAAAAAATATTTTTTCATTAGGCTTACATTTTTTTATTGAATTTGCAGAGCGTCAATTTTAATTTATTACGATGATAAATCCATTAATACACATATAAAATTATGTTTTCCATTTTTTTTATTTGACCAAAAAATGATCTATATATGTATATATATATATATATATATATATATAGTAAAAATGAACAAGTCTTATGGTTGACCATTTTGAAAAAAAGGGCAAATTGAAATCTGTTTTTTTTTAATATGAGTATATACATTTATTACTAGAAGTAGAGAAAACATTGCTCTCCGTGTATTATGAATTAATTATAGGTTTTGTTTCTAGATATAATGTATTTCATATATACTGGCAATTATTTAATATAAAAAAGCTATCAAGGATGAAATGAAGCGTAAAAGCATTGATTGTTTTAAAAGTTACGTCATATGACAAAACTATGACGTATGACCAAATGTGTATGGTATTTAATTATCATTACCTAAAGGTATATACGTATAAATGAACCACCACCTCAGCCAATGAACAAATACAATTTATCAATAATTTTATGAACAGATGAACTTTTCATATTTTTTTTTTTTTTTGTATCTCAATTAAGGAATGGTTTAGATACACACACACAGAGTAGGTTTGTCTAGTCCTGCGACACAAAAATTTGAGTTGTCTTATTTCTATAGGAGAAAATGCTTTATTTTTTACAAATTGAGATTGTCTAAGGATTTAGTTGGATAATAGTGGTATACAAAGGAACACTTATGTATATAAATAAATTGATACATGATATTTTCTACTCGGTTTGATAGCACATATGTATAGCATTATAGTGAAGTATCTTTGTGTTTTTGTATGAATTGTTGCTAGCCACTAGCAATGATTCTTCATTTTTTTGTTTCCTCATAGATTTCTTAATTTTATTAATAGAGGGTTATAGAAATCTTAATAGAAATTAAATATGAACAGATCTGTTTTTATATATATTACAATACAATAATAAGTGATAGCTGACTGCATGAAAAAAAAAAAGTAAAACTACGCCGATTTCTAATGTTATTTGATATTTTCTGAACCAAAACAAATGAATTATTGTTCATAGTAAAAATTTCAAAATAAGATGATGACTCGTAAATTTGGAAGTCGTCGATTGTTCTAAAGAAAAAGAAAAAATAATAATAGCTCTTAGAATTAAAAATGTGTGTGTTTTTGGTTTTTTTTTGTTGTTGTTATCTAATCCATCAACAGTTGAAGGGGGTACATCAACGGTTAATTAAACATAATCATCATAGGGTTAATTGACCTGAAAATAGACTGAAATTTTAAAGAAAAAATGAGCGATTTATTTGCTCAATGATCATTTTGATTAAACAAGTTTGAAATCAATTTTTAAAAGAATTTTCTTCTTTATATATATATATATTAGAAAACACCAACTAAACAAAAATGTAAAAACGTAGCAAAGGTTAAGTAGGTAGCAATAGATTTGGGGGGGGGGGGGGGGTAATTAAAAGATAATTAATTATTTAGAGAAATAGAATTGAGGCTTTATATTTTTATAGCTACAAAAAAAAAGTCTACTAAATAGGCCCCATAATTAAAAGCAAATTCATACATTCAACTTTTAAAGTGTTTAAAAATGTTTTGAAATTTAACATAAATTAAAAAGTTATTAGTCTAATGACGACACTTATTGTATCTCACAACCTTTCCACACATAAGATACAGTAGAAAAAACCAACAGATGACGAGTAAAATATTTAGTAAATTTGTATAGCCTTAGAATAGGTTGCTGCTATACAAATATAAGATAACAAAATACATATATGACGACCATTTTTAGATGTATGTACATGCATGATGGCCAGTCTTTTATAATAATACAAATAATAATAATAATATCGATAATTGTTCATTGATTGAAATGGTGTATAAATAAAATACAAATAAAATATCAAATCCTCCACAAAGAAATAAAAATAACTAACTCCATTTGAAACAAAGTAAGTTGTAAAAACTAATCAAAGACTATAAATCCCTAAATACATAACTTGGCTCCAAAACTAAACTAATAATCATAAAAGCATTTTAACCCAAAAATTATAAAATTTAATGGACTTTAAATGATTCATTAAATAGGTACCATAAAGTACATAATTCTATTCATAAAAATTTTCATTTTATGACTTTGAAAACAATGCACTGAGCCAAAAATAGTAAAATGCAAAAAACACAGATATATGTATAGAGTGGCTCATTTTCACGAACATATATTTAAGTTTAATGGTATGTATACAACAAAGGTACTTTATGAGGGTATAATCATAATAATACGTAGGTTGTGGGAGGGACTCAATCACCTGTGCATTATTTTGTATCCCTACAAATACAAAATGTACTACATATAGAAAAGCTAGAACATAAATTGGTTATGTTGTTGTTTCTCTTGAAGGATTTGATGTGTCAACTTCTACCATTTAAATATTTTTTTAAAAATATGGAAGAAACAAAAAAGAAAGTCAGATAAATGCATATATATATATATATATATGTCTACGTATGGCAACCTAATTCAAAATAAATAAATAAATAAAAAATTAAGATATATGAGGTAGACTTTCTCAAATATACAACCATATATTTATATAATTTTTTTTAAGGATTTACTCCCATACACAACTTGTATATGTACATACATGAAGTTAGATTCATAAGTTATTTACATATCATACATCGTGTTAGTCAAATAGTAATGAGCTAATTTTAAATACATTACAATATTATTCAAGCATCAAAAGATTATATATATACATATATATAATGGGTATTTTACTTGAAATGGCTCCACTTTCAATGTCAATATAGTGTGAAGGAAATGCAGATCAATGTATCCGTTATATTTATTACATATGAAGAATATTTTCAAGTGCTAATCATGAATCTGTAATTGTTTTATATTTTCTATCAAATCAAAGACATTTTGTATTATTGTTTGTACGCTCTTTATGGATTTGAGGGCATTTTTAAATGAGATACACTTAACATTGATTTATGTCCTTGCAAAATGTAAAGTCAATTTAAAATATTGTTAGTGTTATGTAGATATGAAGTACTTTGACAAACGCTTAATTCAGACGCGCAAATTACTGTCAAAAGATCATCATCCTCAGGGTCAGAAGGAATTAGAAACTGACAGGGAACAATTGAAAAAAAAAAAAATGCCACCCTCGTTTCTACAGCTATGATTTTATTATTTCAATAAAAAATGATGACCGGTTTGTACTATCAGTTGCATTTAATTAATGCCAGTAATACAGTAGTAATCTCTCAGATTACTGAAAATCTAATACACACGTGTTTTATTTTTACAATCGACATAGACTCAAATATTAAAGTAAAAAACATTTTCTTTGTCGTGACTTGATACGCTGATAAATCCTAATTCCCATTGATTCGTGGCTAACAGATATTTGAGAATCTACCTTTAGCTCTTGATTACTTATGGTAATCAGGTACATCTATAATAAGGATGTTGCTCGTAATCCAAACAATAACTATATATCAGCGGTGCTGGAATGGATTTGTAATTGAGTATGTGTGTGTGTGGGGCGGGGGAGCTAAATTCTATGATCATGATGTCTCAAGTTTATCTACGACAAAAACTATTAAAAAACTAGACCACAAAACCGCTGTGGGAGGTCTAATGGCCCCCATTGGCCACTATGGTCCCGACGCCACTGCTCTAACTATAAACTATGCCTGATACCACAAATAAATTGAATAATAATAATAATACGAATTTGAATACTAACTAATGGCTTGGATGGATTACATGCAACACCCCTGTGGGAAAAGTAATTGCAAATCAAAAGTAAGTTGTTACAAATAAATTACCTGCCTCTTTCAGTATCAATTATTGTATTCATATGCATAATTCGAATGGTGCTCACATCAGCCGTTTTTGTTGAGATGGTGAGACGATTTGTTGATGTTGTTGGGTTTTTTTTATTTTTGGAAAAATTAAATTATACACACACAATAAATAACTTGCTCTCAATCACTCATTATTCATTTTAAAAAGGGGGCAATTTGCAATCCAAGGTATCATAATAGTACATACATATGTAACTATCTATGCATAGTTTTTTTTTAGTGATACCTCGAGTGCTTCTACAAATATTACTAACTTAAACTTTGCAAATTGCATCATATCTTTATTAAATTACATTCTTTAAAATAATAATAATAATAATTCAACTACAAAATGCTATAAAAATGATAGTAATGAAGGGTCACCCCCCCCCCTCCCCCCAGCTGGTTGCTCTTTCCACAAAGACAAAAGGCAAATATAACCACATACATTCATTGTTCAATGTAAATATATTATTATTGTTATTATTATTATTTTAAATGAACTATTCTACTTGTTTTATCATTTTTTGGTGAAATTTATTTAGAAACTGTTTGTTAAAATAAGTATGTACATATCATGTGCATTTAATAGCAAAAAAAAAATAAAAAAACACAATAACAAAATGGCAAAAAGTCTAGATTGTTTATTAAAATTAGAAAATAAAAAGTGTGTGTGCCCACATGTTTTTATATTCATGTCATTACTAAATATTTGTATATAGGTAGATATGTACATACAATAGATATGTGCACAAATGCAACGATTCCCCTTGGATTATAAACCTTGATCATAATACTGAATCTAATTGATGTACAAATCTATGCATCATGGAATACTTGACTAGAATTGAACACAATCTATACCTATGTACGTGGCCCAAACAAGGTGACTTGCAATCTGATGATGGGGGATGAGCATTTTGTTGAGGGTAGGGAGCGTGTCTGCAATTACCATCTGGTACTCTTGTTTCATTTTATCAGCTGATTTCATTTGACAATATTAAATAATACTCACTGACTAATAGAAAATGAAAGGACTCAATTTGGGATGGGGATTGTTAAAAGTCCAGGAGAAGACTTTCTTCGGCATGATTTCTTAATAATTAATCAGAAATTGAACAACAAATAATTAATTGTTGTGGCCAACTTGACCATGACACTATTTTTACAATATAGTGAAGACTGAGTTAAATTTGATTATCAAAGTAGTAGAAACAATCATTATTTTTCTTTTCTTCCTTATACCCAGCACGATTTCAATATTTTGCCTATATCTAGAGTTAATGATCAGTGGCAGTACTACTACCATGATTTGGGATCTGGAGACAACCTCTACTAATTTACATGTAGATATCTGCGATATGTAAATTCAAATTAAATATTCTCTTTATGTATAAGCCTATTTTTTTCAGGAGATGGAAACATAAATTTTTTGAACTCATTAGAGCCTATATATTATAAAATAGACACATTTTTGAGTCGGTGGATCCTGACTTCGTAAAGATTATGTATTAAATAATTACAAGATTCTTAAGTTGTTTATTTTCCTCTCTTTCAAAGGAAAGAGGACTAAAATGGAGACACTGGTAGGGAGTGGAGCTTATAATTTTTAGATATGAGGTACGCCAAAAGGTTAGAAATCACTGTTCTAGATAGTCACATATAATGATTTTTTTTTTGTTACAAATAAAACAGTTGTATGCCAAAGGCTCTGATCAAGAATCTTTAATTAATTTTTTTCATATGTATTAGGAAGTTTTTAGTGTGTTTAAAATTCATATTCCTTTGATGGTTTGTAAGTCATGAAGAAATTAAAGACAATTTTTGAGGTTATGAATAGGTTTTTTTTTTTACACTATAAAGCAAAAGTAATCAACCATACAGATTCTAAAGAGCACATGAGGGTCCTACTAGTATGATAGATAATTGAAATATTGATTTGAGACCATTTCTTTTGTTAGAAAGTTTTTTGTTTTGTTTTTAATTTCTTCATTTTTAGCAATCTAATGCAGAGATTCCTTTAAAAAAATAAATGTAAAATGCTCAAAAATTTGATCATCAACGAACAACAATTAAAATTATAAATGTACACATGTTAGATATATACTGAAGCCCCTTAATAAATGTATAATAGCTTAACATTTATAAAATGGTCAAATTTTGCTGACTGTCTCCACCTCTCCATCAAAGTATATAGGTAATTATAAATAAACTACTATATAATTATGTTATGTATGACTCTTAATTAGTCTTCATGGATTAAGTTCATATACATGAGTCGACACACGGGTACCTATGCATACCTATTACATATATAATTTAAAAAAAATACCTGTTGAATGATATATTACCAAAAGAGACACTCCCTATTATGACTTAAAATTGAATTACGTACCTACATAGAGCCTGGAGAGTTGCATATTATACATACATACATACATACATGAAGTAGGCGTGTAGTTTGATTTATTTTCAGACTTGATCAAATTTTTCCAAAGAGTCTCATAACCTCGACCCCACCATGTATCTTTTAGATGATTTTTATTGATAATGTTTAATTGGCAATTATTGGCAATCTCGTTAATATAAAATTCATGTGATGTCACTAAGGGGGTTAATAAATGGTGTTAACAAATTTAGGCCATATTAAATATTTATTAAGTACTTTTATTCTATATGCTATTTTTGGAATTATTTAAAGCCAATAAAGCATACATTTATGTACACATAACTAGGCATAAATAAGAATGAAAAACATGGAAACATACCAAGAGTTAGCAAAATAATTCTTTTCTCCTTACTGACTTATAAGGTGCTATTTTTAAATATACGTCATATGATACACCATTTTAAGTGACATTGCATTTTCTTCTACTTATTGACGACATTATGAATATCATTATGACTCAGTGTTTTGTAAACGAAGAGTATTTGCTCCTCAGGACTCAATAGTTTTAATTTAAAATTGAATTAGTGTGATAACTAAGAAAAAGTAAAAAATGGTTTACTAATTGATTCCGATCAAAACTCGTATCTAAATGCACTTTTTTTTCTACTACATGGGACAAAATAAAGTTTTCTTCAAAATGACAGAGTTACTTCTATAAATATTTCATTGAACATTTCTCTATTAATGTGCATATGTATCTATCTATCTATATATATATATATAAGTAATTGCTACTATTATCTCTCATTAAAAAAATAGCCTTAAATATTAACTTTTTCTTCTCTTAAGCTTTACTACACATCAATTATTGACATATGTTTCCCGAGTTTTTTTTTTTTTGTAATTTCATTTCTAAGGTTAATTTTTTTTTTGTTTACCAACTGATTCTTTAAAGTTTAATGTATATAAATATATATGTATTAAACATATAAAAATCTCTCATGAGAAGGAAATCAAAAACTACATGATTTTAAAAGAAAATACTCATCAAAGCATTTGTGAAGGATACAAATACGCCAGATGCACTACACTCAAGTACTTTTGTACAATTATAATATGTAGACGATTATTATTTGTTCAACTATTTATTTGAGATTACATTTAGTATCTATCAAAATTCTATCCTCACAATTCTATAGTCTTTATTGTTACACATGTGCCAAGTCAACTAGAAAGCAACTTTGTTTTCAAATATTGAAAATGGGAAAATCCAATTTTTAAGTGTATTTTTACTTCATAAATATAACGGCCAAATATTTCGGAGTCATTTACTGACCTATACCGCACGGTTTTTACTAAAATGTCACTTTAGATCGAGAAACCAAGGATTGGAGTCGATCTAATAGAGTAATCGGATAAATGTTATAACTGCACATGGAGCCGATATGGTCCCTGAAATAACGTCCATCTTTTTCATAGTCCCAGAGATTTATTTAGTTATAGTTGGCTAAAACCAGTTCATCTGTTTAAGAACTAGGTATTAAGAATTAGCTTAATTCACTATCATGCTCACTGTGAATCATAGACATAGTAACTACATAGTCAGAAATACCAGATGTTTTTTATTCTACATTGTGGCCGGGGTTTTTTCCTTTAAATAAGTTGCAATTATTATTAGAGTCATTATTTAATTAATTAATCGAAATGTACTATTAATACAAACGAAAGAGAATGTCTTCAAGAATAATATGAGGGCAGTTCACAGTCATTTTCGAAATATTTCAGATAAACTTGGTTTCTTGTTGACTTTACACACCTTTTCCCCTCTTAAAGAAATAAAGAAATAAAACAATACGGAAACGAAAAATTGAAAACAATGGAGATGCTATCCCTTTAAGAGGCTTCACTTTTGAAGCCACTTTATTCATTACTCCATATTTTCTTCAGTATGCATTTAACTAACTAAATATTTGAGAGTACATATGTAAGTATTGTTAGTTAGTATTAATAGGGTAAATAAACAAACATTGAAATGAGTTTTTTTGCAATTATATGATACTATTATTATAATTATTTCTATCCAACCCGCATAACTTAATGTGGTTTAATTATATGTATACAAGGCTTTTACAAATAAATATTACATCTATTGATATATAATTTATTAAATAGTTATAATTTTAGGGGTCAAAGATGGATTATGAAGAATCTAAAGTCGACTCACACATTTGGTAGATATTACTAATTTTGTGATTTACTCTCATGCAAAACAACCTTTATTTATTTATATCTTACTCTGCCCAGTGTGTGGTAAGATTTCTTATAATTAAATATAAAAGAATTCGACCGACTCTTAAAACATAGTATTAAGGAATTTTTTTTTTCCATATTTATGTGTGCAAAAAATAATCACTTTTTTTGCACTTTTTTCAACATTATTTATGAATAAACGCACATAAACGATCATATTTAATGAAGGAAAAAAAAACCGTCGCATTCATTCATTTTTCTTACTTATTTGTTTGTTTGTATGTTTGTTGTATTAGTGCACTGCACACCCACCATTGAAATCTTTTTTTTTTGTAAAAGGCCTTTGAAACATATAAGTTACAGGCTCAAAGATACATATATTTGATATTATCACACTATATTTAGACACTTACATATTTAATAGTAAAGGAGGCGCCGTTTAGTGCCTGATTATATTAAATATGTTAGTGTAGGAATGAATACAAATTAGCTCACCTTTTTGGTTTTTGTCATTTAGGAGTAACAAATTGAAACATTTTTATCATATTTAAATGAGCAAAAGTTGTGAGCTAGTGTTCTAAAACAAGATATATGTATCAAGTCAACAAGAAACCAAGTTTGTTTTCAAATATTGAAAATAAGAGAAAATCCAATTTTTATGTGTATTTTTACTTCATAAATATAACGGCCAAATATTTCGCAGTCATTTTAAGAACCATACCGCACTGTTTTTGCCGAGAAACCAAGGATTAGAGTCGATCTAATAGAGTAATCGGATAAATGTTATAACTGCACATGGAACCGATTGTGCCCCTGAAAGCAAGTCCATCTTTTTCTTAGCCCCATGGATTTATTTAGTTGTAGTTTGCTGAAACCAGTTCATCTGTTTAAGAACTATTAAGAATCAACTTAATCCGTTATCCTGCTCACCATGAATTATAGTAATAGTAACTACATAGTCAGAAATACCAGATGTTTTTTATTCTTGATTGTGGCCGGTATTTTTTTCCTAATAATAAGTTGCAATTATTGGAGTCATTATTTAATTATGTAATCGAAATAACCTATTAATACAAACGAAAGAAAATGTCTTCAAGAGTATGAGTGCAGTTCACACTCATTTTTGAAATATTTCAGATAAATTTGGTTTCTTGTCAACTTGACACAACAGAAATGTTTGATGACAGAGTACCTTATAACCCTGTTTTACCTATTCATATTAATTTCTACTAATGAAGGAACTTTTTTATACCTCAAATTCTTCAGAGAGATCAAGTAAACTTGCCAATTTACTTATTAGTTATCCTTGAAGGCAGGGTTTATTAACAACTCTTACACTGAAACCTCTATTTTCCAATGGTCATTATTAGGCTGTAATCCATTTTCATAGTGTTTTATGTCAGGCAATTTACTTTCGAGATCAAATGACTTTCAATCTGAACTTGAAATGAAGAACTTTATTTCAGTCCGTATCATCCGATAACAAAATTAATTAAGAGTGAATTTTTTAGAAAATACTGCATATATCTTCAATTTTATTTTATTCTTTGTCATAAATCAAGATTAAAATAGCTCTTTATTATTGTGTCGGATATGAAAATACAATAAAAACTAAAATATCAGGTCTCCACGATCCTCTCATTGAGAAACAACTGCTTTAATTCTCTTTTCCAATTCTTTTAGCGCCGTCGTCAAAAACAAGCTTGAATGAATTTTCTCAATAACAAATTTTGGATTTGTCAATTAACTTCACTTTCTATCGATAAATTATTTTGATTAATCCGTCAAAGAACCCGATAATTGAACTTAAAGATGACAAAGCAAATTAGACAAAGAGAAGAAACATTATAAATGACTCTTTCTAAATGTCTATAGGGGAGCCTAATAACGTTTCATAAATCAATTGAGGACTCTTGATTATAGATGATATTTGTCTGTATAATCAACTCTCATTTCATAAATTTGAATACACAAAAAACAAAATTGATCAAAATGTGGATGTTTATGAGTTTGGGAGAAATTGGGAATTTGTCATGAATAAAAATTATTTTTGAACTACTCACGAGGAGCTTTTTGAGATAAATAAAGATATTATATATTCTCCCTTCAGATGATTTTCATCAGTTGACTCTTTTGATTAAAAGCAGCTGACTTGATGTGTTATGAACTCAAAAAGGGTATCGTTATTATTTATGTTTTGGATATATCAAAAATATATTAAATCAAGAAGTGCGCGCCCTTTTTTTGAATTTTATACTAGGATGAACGATTGATGTATATATTGGTAGAATTTATTAAAATATAGTATATCTAAATATTAACACGGCCCAATATTAAAAAGTTGGCAACAAGGAAAATACAGAAAAGTTGCAACTACCAGTTGTTTTTCCAAATTTTCCCTTTCACTTTTGAGAGTCGAGGTGTCAAGTGCACAAAAAAGCTCGTCGTGTAACCCACCATATATTCAGGAAAACCTTTATGGACTCACAATTTAATAAAAAAACAGTACAACATAAGAACAAAATCTGTTTGTTTATATATGAAAATATAAGAAGAAGAAAGTTTTGGAAAGTGAATCACTCATGTGCTTGCAAAATTTATTTTTTTCCATATGCAATTAACTTTTGATTTTTGAGAACCACGACCATTTTTTTATATGGAAATGAATTTTAAACTCTTGATTGTTTGTACATAGATCAAAAATATAGCAAGTTTTAAAATATTAAGTCCAAGTATTGTATTCAATACCACCTTGCCCAAGATTAAAAGAAGGTCAAGACTTTGGGAAATCGCGACTTAATACAAGAGCAAGGCTTTGAGGAAGAGAAACTATGTCAAGATCAATTGAAAAATAATAATTATTTTGTTTTGTTATTTTTAGAATTTTTAAAAATCTATATATAATTACTATGGTCTTGACCTTTCATTTGAGACCAAGTCTTTGAGTAGCCAAATTCAAGACCTTCAAAAATTAAGATCCAAGGATCAAGACTTATTTATGGAATTATATTATTATTTTGTTACTTGGAGTATTTGTAAGACTCTACAAAGCTCAAAATATGTAAAATGAAGCTTTCAATAACTGATGACTATATTTTTTTAGGATTTAGAGTAGGAAAGAATGTCAGGTAAGGTCGCCTCTAATATGTAAATACAATTATACATACATACAATGAAAAAATATGTTATATATATATAAAATGAACTACTTATCAACAGTCATTCTTTCTATGGGTTTATTTTACATACTATGCACTTAAGTTGTACTAATTAATAAGGACTTAGTTACAAGCTTCTCTATTCAGAAAAGCAAACACATACTAGAATACTTTTGTATATACATAGGTACACCCTTCAAATGACTATTTATTAATAGAGCTATCCTTCAAGCAAGTAAAAAGGCTGTACATGTAATAAAAAAAAATATCATTTAAAGTTATTATTTTTATGTTCTTGAAAAGGAGAATTCGTGTCTTGGACCGTCCTTCATTTGCAAATACATACTTATATGTATAGATATAATTTATTCAACCTTAGCATAAATGAAATAAAAATCAATAATTATAATTAACAATAAAATGAAGAGCAAATTTAAGGGCTTAGTATAAGGGACAGACTGTTATCTTTATATTTGGTGTATTTATTTATTTATTTATGTACGTATGTAGAAACATAATATAAAATGTGGTTTATTTATGGTTCAATTCATATTAGGTGTCTATACTTATGTGCGTATTATCAAGCATTCCATGCAAAATGTACATATATATATATAAATATATATCCATGTAAAAATAAAAAAAAATAGGCTCCATTCTGTAAAAAAATGTGTGAATAGTAAGCAACAAAACCTTACAAAAAGTTACATATATATACACATAAACATTTAAATAACTCTGCAAGTTATTTTAGTGTAAGGTAGCTGCATTAAATTATTGGGTGAACATAATTTGATTAAAGGATCAAAGGGGTCAAAAATCGCATAACGAACAACATGGATGCATTTTAAACGTTCAAGAAAATGGTTTTGCATTTGGTTATTATTAACCATGTATTTATGCTTGTAGATACATTTAATTTTATAGGTTGGCTTTGACTAATTATTGTTATCATAGTATCGAAGGGTTGTAAAATATTTTTTTTTTTTTTTTGCATATTATATGAAAGAATAAGTACCGTATTTTCCTGTGTATAAGAGGACAAAAAAGTACATACTGATGCTAAAAACACTTACTTATATGTATTAGAGATCCCCCTATTTTTAAAGTGAAAATTTTGAGCAAAAAAGGATCTCTTATATATGTGTCAACTCAACAAGAAACCAAGTTTATCTGATGTATTTCAAAAATGAGTGTGAACTGCTATCATATTCTTGAAGACATTTTTTTCGTTTGCATTAATAGGTTATTTCCATTACATAATTAAATAATGACTCTAATAATAATTGCAACTTAATTATAGGAAAAAAATACCGGCCACAATCAAGAATAAAAAACATCTGGTGTTTATGACTATATTGTTACTGTTACTATGATTCATGGTGAGCATGATAGCGGATTAAGTTGATTCTTAATAGTTCTAAAAAAGATGAACTGGTTTTAGCCAACTGTAACTCAATAAATCTCTGATGCTATGAAAAAGATGGACGTTCTTTCAGGGACCATATCGGCTCCATGTGTTGTCGTAACATTGATCCGATTTCTCTATTGTATAGACTACAATCCTTGGTTTATCGATCTAAACTGACATTTTAGCAAAACCCATGCGCAATAGGTCTTAAAATGACTCCGAAATATTTGTACGTCATATTTATGAAGTAAAAAAACTTAAAAGCGGACTTTTTCCTTTTCAATATTTGAAAACAAACTTGCTCTCTTGTTGACTTGACACATATGGGAAAATACGACAATTATTTATTTTTTTATGTTCGCTATTGTATCACTCAACCTCTATAGTCAGCCAATTCTTCTCAACTGTGAAATAATTGTTTGTTTGATAGTCGTAGCTGAACAAAAAAATAATTAATTAGAGTTCAATCAATCAATGATCACATCAATAATACAGCAAATAAAAACAGAAAAGTTCAAAGTTCACAACATAATAATACAATGTAATCCCCCTATGCATGTTGACTAACACCATGTTCATTAAAATTATTTATTCTCTCCAGCTATTTTTGAATTTTAAGAGTCATACAAAATTGACTACTCAAAATCATCTCCTTCTAAAATCGTTTATCAAATTATTTTCTAAAAAAATCAAGAGCGTCTATAAATTTATTCTTTGTTTTAAGCCATTCAGGAATAAGAGATCACAGCGCCCTATGCTCAAAATGTTACTCAAATCCTGCACTGAATCAAAGAAAAAAATTGCCTAATCATAATCTTGACTTGAAGCTAATTGAGTAGGTATTTATGCTTAAATAGGAATGGCTTGGCTGCCTATGTGGAAGCATAGAGAGAAAGAATGGAACAGTTTATTAGGGTGGAGTTTTTTTTTAATGCTTATGTACGTATGTTGTTGCTAACTCTTTTTTTTCTCTGTTTCGAGCTTTTTTTTTATTGTAAAATGTAGCCTTTTTGCTTAATCTTTCTTGGATATTAATGCATTTTTTTTATGTTGTGGTCACGTATATTTATAATATATGAATTGTTCTCAAGGAGAGTAATCACTTCTTCTTTTTTTTATGAGCCTATTTGAATTGGTAAATTAATATCATGATCAGTCGTTACTAAAATTACAATTTGCAGCATCAACCTTTCTCTGAATTAAATAAAAGGATGATATTGAAACATAGGAAGATATTGACACTTTTTATACAAGTGTTTTAACATAATGTCATCATTATTGAAGACGGTCATCTTGAAGGAATTGACAACCAAATTGTATAAGAACAAAAAACCTAGTTCCCATATACATAGAGTCATCAACAGTTTAACTTTTTTAATTTTTATTAAAATCATACAACTGCCTCTACAATTATGAAAATTTGTACATTTTTATATGACTATATCAACAAATAAGACACCAGCATGATGGCGCATCGATTTTAGTGTACTATGCATATTGTGACGTCTGTGAAAATGTTCTATCGTCAATTATAATAGCAACTACGGTTGTTGTTTTTCCAGCTAAAATTCAACATAGTCGTACAAATTGTAAGTTAACTTTGAGTGGTATATGTATGTAGGTTGGTTTTTTTTGTTTTGTTTTTTCAAATGTGTTAACCTGTTCTGATCATTGTGTTGGTTCTCCCTTCCACAGGATCAGATTTGAACAATATTATTAAATGTCTATGTATTATGATTTGTTTGATATTAGAAATAATATAATTCCTAGTGTTGTATCCTATTTAATTATTCATAAAAATAAATTCAGAGAAAATCCTTTTGATTGATAAAAAACTGTTAGTGGATCTAATATAAATTCAAAATGAGTCAAGTTAATAGATGCAAACACAATTGCATCAACAAATAAAAATTGTATAATGTTTAAGGTATCATTTTTGTAAAAAAAAAAAATAAAAAAATGATAAGTTCTGTTCCACTTTTGATTGCACATCACATTTACAGGTAGAATCGTCACATCATAGGTATTTTGTTGGAATAATAATAATAGCAATAAGGTCATTACATTGTCACAATGTGACAAACAACTCGTGTAACAAACTTCCTGAGTCCCTCCTAACTGTACTCACTTAATTTATGTATATGTCTATGATTTAAAAGGAATAAACTAAAAGAATGACAAAAATATATGACCTTGAATTTATTTAATTAGCCTAGTTTGACGTACATATAACTCCTTCTAAGTAACGAATACAAATTGTAGCATAATTAGTATACAACTAAAAATATTTTTGAATCCAATATTTTGTTCAAAAATAGAGTAAGTAATTAGCGTGTAATTTATTTAATGTAGGAAATTTTAAAAATAGCTTCATGACTTTTGATCTTTAGTGGTTATGATATTTGAAATACATAGATTTTGTTTAAGAGAATTTAGAAGGTAAATAATTATGGAATATCTGTAAAATATTTTGGAGCATGAAGAGCTGACTACAACCAAGCATGAACTTAAAAAAAACACATAAAGAGTTGTCTATTTATCGTCATATATCACACAAGCTTTTTGTTGGCTATTGGATGGATCATAATCATTACAATATCAACAAATTCACAACCCCAGTTTGTGCATACTTTTAGGAAAGTAATTTGGACTGTTGAGCAGAAATGCTTACATCATATTAAAAAAGTCTTCTTAATTTTCATAATTCATCTTAGATTATTCTAAGTTCTTCATCAAACTTTGCTCTGTGAATAACAAAACTAAATATATTAGAAAGGTCCTGGCTTTAAACTCATTTAATCATTTGTCTTTATTGATTATTGAAAAAAAAAGCTCGGTATTAATTAAAAGAAACGATTAAATAATTACTTTTGCTCTTGAGCAACAGTTATTTTGGGGGCAAAATAACGAATAATTTATTACTTATTTGAAATAACGTGCAAAACTGTACATACAATGTATGTACTTGCATATCCTATCAAGATATATACTATTAAAACTTGTCAATTTTGAGAACTTCTTTAATTCAACTAAGCATATGATACAAATGGATATGAAACCTATAATCTAATTGTAGATCTTTATTATTTTCTTGGGCACTATGTAGTTACCGCCTTTTTTTTTCCTTTTCTTAGTAATAGATTTTAAACTCCATAAATGCATATTTTATTCCAAAAAGAGAGATAAGAGATAGTTTGTAGTCAAAATCCATATGATTACAGACACACTAATGTGTATCCTATTCAACCCAAAAAAGCCCTTTCTTATTATTATAACAACTTTTCTACATATATGTACAAAATATATATACTTAAATGAAGGATCTTTGACGACCTTTGCAGTAAGATGGAAAATGAAATGATGCATGCAGGTTAAAGAAAAAACAAAAAAAAAAAAACATTGCAAAAAATGAACAAAAGAAGTGGATGACTACATTCATATATTGGTTAAAAAAAAAGTTTTGAAATTCAATTGTGTGGGAGTTGAGCTCTTGACAATGTAACTGCTAGATAGTCACAGATAGGAAGTGAGTCTTTTTAGTTTACTTATCATTAAGGGCATTGAATCGAGTGTGAGTAATGGGAATTGAATTTTGGACTACTAGAACACTTTGATCATAAATTAGTGAAGAGACTTTACAATACCATAGAAACAAAAATTTGTATGTAGCACGAACATATCAACCCACAGTCCTATGAAGTTTGCATATTTTGAGTTAGAATAGAATATCAAATTATTCAGTAAATCAAATTCATTCTACCTTTGTTTCCTCAAAAGGATCGAGAACTATTGGCTACTGTTTGCCTTACTCTTCATATTCAACTAATATTTTAAATTAAAGGTCATTGGCTGTATTTTTTTAAGAGCAACACCAATAGGCCTATTTAGTAGTATTTGAGTACTAAAAAAAGCACAAAATGAAATTCCAAATAGCTATTATTCGCTTAAAAAATAATGATCCGCTAGTGCATTTAATGCAAATTCCAATTCAAGTCTTTGTTTTGACCTAAAAGGACTCTTGGAGGCATGGGTGACGGGTCCAAAAGTCGGCGAAAACGTTTGTACTTAAATAACTCCTTGAATATTACATAAAATGGATTAATAAGGAATGCATTCAAGAGCTAAGACCCACAGAATTCAAACGAGATGTCAAGCGCCCGATACAAATCCCTGACTCAGAAGAAATTGTCCATCAAAATGTGTAAATTTTCATCCAATTTCGAGCAAAAATTTGCTTGAAATCTATGACTCACGGTAGAGCTACAAAAGTAGTAGCACGCAGAAGGGTTACAAAATCAGCTGAAATCCTTCTGCTCGCTACAATTTCAGTCTGTTGTGCTTGTTTTTTAGTAGCTGTACCGTGAGTCTTTGATTTCAAGCGAATTTTTGCTCGAAGTTAAATGAAAATTTACCCATTTAGACGGACGATTTCTTCTTAATTAAGGGTTATTATCGGGCGCTTGACATCTCGTTTGAAAGCTGTGTGGCTCAGCTCTTTGTTACATTCCTTATTAATCCATTTCATGTAATATTCAAGGAGTTATTTAAGTACGAACATCCCTAGGATCCTCTTTAGGTCAGAACAAAGACTGACAATGAAATCTGCATTAAATAGACTAGCAGATCATCATTTTTTAATGAACAAAATGAGTATCCTTCTAAGCTTTAATTGAAGTTGAAGTTGGAAAATGGGCCAAATTAGCTCAAAAAGTAGAGTCCGACTTCTCAAAAACCGTCGGACTCTCGAAAGCAAATTTACATAACTTTTATACCCCTTGTGATTTTTGACTGTTGGTCAGGTGTTATTAATCCAACCCTTGTTTATTCTCTCCCAAAGGATATTGAATAACCTATAATATATTATATCAACTCATTTTATTGATATTTTCCAAAATTAGATCATTAGATACTCAAAAATTTAATGATGCTTAATTAATATTTCCATTCTATTGAAAACGTTAGCATAAACTCAAATTTTCTATCTAATTATTTTCATTCTAAAAGACCAGTATATGTCTTAGGCATATACATACATGGGTATACTGAATCTTTTGCAAAATTCAATTATTGTTGATTAAAATACTAAACGTTTACTACATACATACTACAATGAAACCATGAAATAGTCCATTGTTTTTCAATAAGGGCTGCTGCTCCTAAAGGCAAATTGAATAGAGATACATTTTTGAATAGCATTACATACCATTTTGTATGCTATTAAATAATGAAAGATAAACACGAAGTCTTGAATATAAAAAAAAATAATTAAAATTTACTACATAGAAGCACGCTTAGAATTTTTGAAATAATTATCATCTTTTTAAATTGTTGGTAGTCACATAAATTGTATATTAGGTATATGCATAGCAACTTGCGTACATAGGTGCATTAGTTAAGTTTTATTTATTTGTCTTTGTTCATAGTAACGTAAAATATGTTAGTTACTCAGTAGAAGGACGAACAGAGACACCTTCAAGACAAATGAATGCGAAATGAAAGTGTTTAAAAATTATAAAGAGAAATTTTTTACATATTGTTTTGGTTTCCTTTTGTGTCATTGTCAGAGGTTAAATGCAACAAATATGATCCTATTTCAATTAAAAACATTATTAAATGAGTTGATGTGAATATTTGTGCTACAAATTTGGTCCAAATAAATATAATCACGTTTGTAGAATGTGATTCTTAACTGTGACAGTCGTGAAACAAACTAGATTTATTATAGTATAATAAATTCAATTGGTCATACGTACACCTTTTGAGGTCAAATATATGCATTTCTACGGCAGAGCGGATCAAAGATATTAAAAAAAACCAATGGTTAAACCGTCTAATCCATTCTGATACATTAAATATTTTGCTCGCATATTTTATTGCATATAATTAGTATACATTGAATTAGTATTATCAGCAAATGTGTAGCACATCACATGGCAAATCATTTGAGTCATCAATTAACTACAAATGATTAGATAATAATTTGTTAATTCAACCTACAAGCGAAAAAAGAACAAAGATGTATGATGCATGTATTTATAGGGTCCGGTATGTAACACAAATGTATATTTAAACTTGATCAATATAGCTAATGCGAGAAAAGAGGGTGAGGCTGAATTGAATTGAATTTACGTAAATACATAGTCAGCTCAAATGCAGCTTAAAATTGAATTCATAAGAGTAAACTGGATTCGTAGATCATTATTTTTTTTTCGTTTGTGAGTCATTTATTTCATTCAATTAGTCCGCATAGATTCGTTAAACACACTTTTTAAGAACATACTGTACATTAAACTTTCAGCTTAACAACAGATTTATATTTTTAAAAAAAACACACACAAAGACACACACATATGACAACTATGAAATATAGATCTTTTAGATTGAAATGTCAACACTCAAAATTATTTGCACCCCTCTCATAGATATGCAGACAGGAAGTTTGTTATGTAAATTACAAAAAAAATCATATTTCCTTTCAAAGAAGGTGGCCGTAAATGTTTGTCAACTTTCATTCTTTACTTTGCAACTAAGGTAGGTACTCGTCATTTCGTGTGTGTCCCCAAAAGTGATGCATCATCATAAAATACGTACTCTCAAATAATGATGTTTTTACAAATATTTAGATAGATTCATTTTTTTTTCCATCTTTTGTTTCTTGGTTCATGAAGGCTCATTATGGCAAGAGGAACACACGAGTCATAGAGTGGGATTATGTAATCCCAAGTAAGCATTTAAAACCTAAATACGTAATTAAAAGTTATTAAATGCCATCTACGTATATTTACGTTTATACAACAGCAGATAGAGGGTTCCAGTGAATGGATACAAGACAATGGAATGAAATGCCCGGTCATGTTAAATTATACTTAAATATATAGAGCACTTAGCCATCATAATAGATGTTAAGCTGTTCACTCTCTAAACTTGTGCCAATTAAAGTACATAGGCTGCCAAAAATACTTTTTTGACTTCCAAAAGAATAAAAAAATAAAATGAATTTTTCAAATTTATATATATATATATATATACTAATCGGAATTGAACAAAATAAGTTAATTAATTACAATAATTGCCAAATAGTTTTGTTTTCAATTTAATACTAAGATCCTTTTTTCTTACTCTCGTGAAGAAATATATATATATACATATTTTAAATTGCTACTTTAAATAACTATTTAACTCATAAATGTCTTCTAGGTTGTATAATTTGTCCTTAACTAAGGACAATTTCAAATAGATCGTTTATCTCACATACTTTGCTATAGTTTAAATGGTTGCTAAGTCCTTCTATAGCTTTAAAGGTGTAAACGATTACGAGGCTTATATTGTCTTCTTTCTTAAACTATTTATGACCCAAAATAACATGGTTAAACTCATTAGAAATTCTATTTGAATAACTCCAATTAAATCCCCTTTCTAATACGATAATATCCACATAAATAATCAAAATATTTACTCGGTTGTAATCCCATGTCTGAGTTCCTAATTGGGAGACAACAATTCAAATTGTATCCATTAATTCTTAGAGTACTTAACGTGAATATTAAATAAGTCAAAATTAAAAGATCAAAAATATTTATTTTATTTTTGTCTTTTAGAAAAATTGAATGAATATTTCATAACAAGGAAGGAATAAAAGGAATTAAACTGTACAATTAAACGTTCAAAGGTTAGCTTTAAATGTTTTAAAATTTACAAAATTGTAACTACGTCACCAAATACTCGTAAATATATTTAGATCTCTATAAATAGATTCTTATTTGTACTCTACGTTTTCATAATAATTTATGGGTTTTTTTTTTCAATTTCTAAATAATCATGACTTTAAATCTTTAAAATGCAACAATTTATTTCTGAAAAATAAATCAATAATACAAAAAAAAAAAGATGCACAAATTTTTCCTTTTTTTATATATATAATTAATTCTTATCAAAATGTGGCCCACGTCTAAGAATTATGACATTTTCTATTGATTCATATCTCAAATGCATTTGTTTGTTTTGTAATTCCTGACTAAATAGGAAATTTTAAAATATGTACAAATTCAATTTTCCCTTCAAAATAATAAGTCTTCCTTTTTCTTTACTTAGAGTGATCGTGTAACATAAGCCTTTCTTCTACTACCCAACACGTATCTCAAGGTACCTTAGGAGTTTGTCTATTTTTCTTGACCTAACTTAACTGCACTTGAACCCGTGATCTTTGATATGATTCAAAGATAATTCTTGTTAATATAATTAATGGAATAGTATCAGAGGTTCTAAGTTATTTTTGAGACGTGAGAATTTGACCAAGAAGTTGAATGAATGAATGAATGGTATTTAGTTGGATACAAAAAGTTGGGAGGATGAAGCCATTATTATCATTATCATCATCAATGGTTTTCAAAATACTCTACCACAAACATAATAACACAATTCTTCACATTGACTCTTGAAAAAACGTAACCTTGTGACTCACACATTAGGAGTAAATTACCCTATATATATATATATATATATATATATATATATATATATGAATATATACATACACAACAATTTTTTCCGGTATCTACCTAGACAATAACAACAACAACAACATCTGTGGTTAGAGGGTATTTTATTTATTTTTAATTATGGTATGAGTTCCCGCCTTTTTTTAAAAAAAACTTTATTAGTAATAATATTTTTAAAATAAGATGAAACTTAGTATAAACTTACCGAATAAATGTCTGTTTGAATGATTTGTTGTTGTTTTCTTGCAAAGTTATTATTATTATTTTTATACAAATTAAATCACTCTTTAAAAATACAGAAATATCACCATACTTAGACAACACACACTTTAACTTTAACCAAAAACGTATTAGCAAAAAAATACAGATTCACAAGGTTGCTATAACAAATTTAAACTGAGACAAAATATACTGTATACATTTTATATTTCTCAAAAAGTAGAAAAAAAAACAACGAATTTACAACGCGCGTACGCGTGACTTTATAGGTTGAATACCTGTCTACATATTATGTTGTACATATATGTATTTGTACTCTAAGTGAACAATTGTAGTAACCATTATTGGAATATAAAGTTTTCCGTTAAAGAAAAGGGTTTAATTACTGAAATATATGAATGTATTACTATGCATATATGTAGTGTTCTGATTGTACAGGAATTATATCTGTACTACCATGGCGGATGTAGGGATCAGCCGTTTTTATTGAGAGGAAGCATACTTAAAGGAATATCATTTAAATTATGAATAATGGTGTTAATAAACATTAATTTTTTCATTAATATTATGGTAGAGTGAACATATCTCAATATTTAAAAAAAAAGGTCATTTTTTTTATACGGTTTGAATATATTTAAAAAACTATGGATCATTTTATAATCATATTTTTTTCTATATGCATATGTACAAAGAAAAGAGAAACATACAACTAAAAATACCCATTCAGATCTAAAATTAAGGGTACAACAAGCATACCATACCCATTTTAAATATATAAATTTGGTATGAAAATGCTAGTGGTACGAAAATACGGAAAGGTTTTAGAAAATAGATTTTTGATGAAAAAAACAACAACAGCAACTCAGAAAGAGATTAGAAAAGTGGAAAAGGGTCCTTTCTACCCTGGGTCATCTACACTGAATAATTTCAATGGCTGGCAAATTGAAAAATTTGTTGCTCTAAGAAAAAATCAATTTTTTCTTCCAAAAGATTAAATTTTTAAATGGCAAAGCAAATTTTGTAAACAATACTATGTAGTCTACCCTTCATTTTTGTAAATTACAACCAGAACTTACAATGAATAATATTCATTACTTATTATTCTTATGTATGTATACTAAGATTTACATAAATGAAATAAAAATTAAAAGTACAATTAAAAGTACAACTTTTGGGAGAAATATAATACTTTTGAAGGATACTACAAAAGTAGTAGCACGCAGAAGGATTACGAAATCAGCTGAAATCCTTCTGCACGCTACAACTTCACTCTATTGGAGTTGTTTTTTAGTGGATCTACCGTGAGTCTTTGATTTCTAGCGAATTTTTGCTCGAAGTTAAATGAAATTTTACCCATTTAGATAAACGATTTATTCTTTGTTAAGGATTGTTATATCGGGCACTTGACATCTCGTTTGAAAGCTGTGTTTGGCTTTGCTCTTTGTTACATCCCTTATTAATTCATTTTGTGTAATATTCAATGAGTTATTTAAGTGCAAACATCTCTAGGATTCCTTTTAGGTCAGAACAAAGACTCACAATGAAATCTGCATTAAATAGACTAGCAGATCATCATTTTTTAATGAACAAAATGAGTATCCTTCTGAGCTTTAATTGAAGTTGAAGTTGGAAAATGGGCCAAATTAGCTCAAACGTTTTGGCCCCCTTAGTCCTTAGGATCCTCCTTAGATCAAAGCAAAGATTGGAAATTGAATTTGCATTAAATGAATTAGTGAATCATCATTTTTTAAATTTGAGAAATTGAGAACCTATCAAAGTTGAAGTTGGAAAATGGGCCAAATTAGCTCAAAAAGTAGAGTGCAGTTTCTCAAAAACCGTCAAATTCTCTCTAAAAAAAATTATAGATTTGAAATTAGCGTGCAAAATTAAATAACTTTTATTATACTTATACCCCTAGGATTTTTGACTGTTGACTAGTGTTATTAGTAACTATACGATAGTTATTTTTTCGAAGAATCATTGTATTTTATTAAAGAAACTACTTTTCAAAAAAAATAATAATAATAATAATAATAATCAAAGTGAGGACACACAAAAACCTTAATAAAATCTACATTTTGCAAAATTATTAGGGCATTTCTAATTTTATTTAGTAAATATAAAGCATTACACTTTTAACTTTATTCATTTTTTTCAAGTGTTAAAATGTTATTGACCCATTCAAAATTTTATTTTGAACCGAGAAAAAATAATGAAAAATTTGGCTCAAAAATAAAATACGTTTAGTTGCTTAAAATTTTAAATCGTAAAACTTATACGCTAATACTTCTTAAACTATTTTCAAATATTTTTGGAATCGATTTTAAAACCGATTTTACTGTTTTTACAGCCCCTCATATTATTATCGTATCTTTCCTCGCCATCAGGATTTTTGTTGCAACACGGAAGAACGTGTCCTAGTTTGTCTTTGATAAACATTTACACATTTCTTTATTTTTATTTGGCGTCAATAGCCTACTTTTGGTGTGAGTGAATAATTATAGGTAAATACATATCTCGGAATAATTTATTTAGCATTTACGCCCGAGGTTTGTCCCAAAAATCAAGTCTAACGCTTCTTATCAATTAGTATAATATGTAAGCGCATATTATATGATGTTATCTACATAATAACTAGTTATTCATTCATAGTATGTTGCCTATTAAGCATTTAGAACAGACTTGAGACGGTCATAAGTAACTTTTGTAAAGAAAAATCAACAGTTTTATGATTATAAAAGGAAAAACAATTGGTACTTTTGTTCTTTTTTTTTTATTTCTGTTCATTCCTTATTTCATCTTTGTGGAGGTAATTTCTTTCTCTCTTTAATAGAGGATTTTTAAGAACTATCACCTACTTAAGTTCTCGATTTTGTTAATAATGCATGATAAAATTATAAATTATAATAGGGCCTTGCACGTTTAACTGCATCTGCATCACTAAATATTGCACATGTATATCAGTTTAATATGCCATTTGAGAGGTTTTGGTATTATCATATGATTAATTATCATTTTGAGTGTAATCAGACAATGAATAACGATGGAGAAGCGAAGAAGGTCAATTATTGTCGAACTTGCTAACGTGGTGAACGACCCTCTTGCTATAATGAAGGTAACTGGCTACCCAAAGTCGACAGTATACCAGATGTACAAGTGCTAGAAGGATAAGGGCAAGGTCCAGAGAAGATCCACAGTCCCAGAAGTGATCAAAAGAGGATACTGAGGTTCGTAGCAAGGCAGAAGAAGTCAGTGGAGGCCTCTCCTGGGACATCAATGTCAACCTTGGCCAAGAAGAGGAATGTGAACGTCCTTACTATTTCCAGGTCCATCAATAGGGACCTGGGGATAATATCCTACAGAATGTCTACTCACCACATCCTTACTGAGGCCATGAGGATGAAAATGATGAGGAACAGAGTACAAAGTTGCTCAGCTATCTGAAATCTTAAGGAAAGAGGATGGATCTTCTTCTGTCTCATGAAAAACTGGACCATGGAGCGGACGCTCAACAATCAAAATGATAGGTGGTTGTCTTATGATACTTCCAACGTTCCCCACGTCTTCAGCACTAAGTTTACGGCTTCCACTATGACCTTGGGCGTCCTGCAGAGCACAGGGTTAATAAGGAGCACGCAGTACCTCTGCCCCATTTTCAGACCAGTACCTCCGTGTATGATCTTTTTTTTTATGTAAAGTTTAGTTCAATAAAACTACAATTTCTTGTCATCAAATCATCAGTTTAATTATAAATATATATATATATATAACATTTAGTAATCGTTTTAAGCTAGAATAAAAGTTTTCAAATGTAGCATGCTTCTCACATCATTGTATTGGTTTACGTGGAACTAAAAAATATACGGAAGAACAATTATCTTTATCTAAAGTTTCATCAGTAATAATTACATTTTGATTAACTATTTGGTATTTATTTTGTATTTTATTTCAATTTAATAATTTGTTTCAATCATCATTCACTTTACTTTTTTCATCACAAATTTATAGCTTCCTAGGTGCACAATTGTATAGTTAAAACTAAGTCAATTCTTGTAATATACCTATCATCAAGTATATAATCTTGATTTGAAATTGAGTCAAATGTAACGGATGAACACCACAAATTATGAGTTCAAATTTTGATCCGTCTTTAATTATAATCATGGAATTTTAGCGTGAATAAATGTGGGAACCTGTCTATTGCTCACTTATAATTTTCAACTAATGTCAATTTTCTTACTTTTGACCAAAAAAATAATTAAATCATATATATAGTATGTAGGAGAAAAAATGAAGTCATAGACAATGTGAAACTAATATTAACTCATGATTGTCACTATAAATGTACTAATTACAAGATTATTTGAAGAGTATATTTTTCCTTGATTGTGTATGACGTAAACGAAATTTGAAACCTAAAATCTATAGTTCTATAGGTTAAATCTATTATAAGAAATTGATTACATCTACGTTTATGACACTCAACTTGAGAGTCAATCTGCCTCGGTTTTCCCCCATCTAATTAGTCTTTTCTTCATTTGAACTTTGCTTTTTATAAATGCCTACAGTTGATCTCATTTTTTCAACTACCCATGAATGAAAAGAGATGTTAGAAAAACAAAAATATACAATGTGCATTTATTAACTAACTTTGTGAACAAACACTATTTGATATTTAGGATAACAATGTCTTTGTAAGAAGTTTATAAATTGACATCATCCATTGCAAAGAATATTTTTCTTACCTTCTCTCTGCCATTTCGAATATTGAATTAGTAAAACTTTATTTATTATCATGAAGAAAGGCTTGCCACCTACTCTTTCTTATGCAACCCAATTAATTGTATTCATTTAATAACCTCAATAAATCACATTGGTACAACTAATTTGGAAGTATATAAGTCCTTGATGGTCTCCCACGAGTTTTTATAACTAATATTTTGCTTCATTGATCGAAGATTTTTTTTTTTTTTTTTTTGTAATGAAGGAAATGGGTTAGCTATGGATAAATACATACATAGATGCATTATCTTGGATTACGAGAAATATCTGTGTCAATGAAGGTGTTCTGTTAACTTAATACTTAAAAATAGGTTGACTACCAATCGATGGCAATTATAGTTAGCAACGTGTTGAATGCATTAGTGTGAGAGTAGGTGGAAGTCTTTTTTTTTTCTTTTTTTTTTTTTTGATTCACTAAAAAGAGGAAACTATTTCCACTAGTCGTAGTCTAAAATACTTACAAACGAAGTTTATCGCATTGTTTAATGTATGTAGATATAATTGATTCCTTATTAATCCATTTTATGTAATATTCAAGAAGTTATTTAATTACATGCGTTTTGGCCGACTTTTGGGCCTACTCCCACACCCTATAACCCCAAGAGTCCCTTTAAGTCAAACGAAAGACTGAAATTTAGATTAAATACACTTGCAGGTCATTATGTTTTAATGCACAAAATGAGTATCCTTCTGGGTTTAAATTGAGATTTGAAGTTTGAAAATGGGCCAAATTAGCTCAAAAAATAAAGTCCGATTTTTTGAAAACTGTCAGTCTCTCGAAAAAAAAAAAAAAATACTGATTTGAATCAACGTCCAAAATTGAATAGTCTTTATTATACTTATACCCCTTAGGGTTTCTAACTGTTGACCCGTGTAAGTATTAAATAGGGCTAAATAGTCAACTAAATAGCTGATTTTAGGGTGTTGTAAATTCATCGTTAATGAGTTGAAATCGCCTATTTTTGAAAGTTGATTACCCTTAAGCAATATTTTTAACCCTGATAGTTAATGTCATTTAACCTTTCATTACTCCTCCCCCCCCCCCCTCTTAGGTAGATTTTACTCACCAAATCATAAAATAGCTTTTATTTCCTTTTTGTCTCCATATACTTTTGCTTCTTTTTTCAAGTAAATCTTAAGAAATCATTACCTTCCTGTCTGTAAAAAAAATATTGGTGTCATTTTTAATTAGAAACTTGAAGTATTTCCATTGAACTCTGATTTTTCTTTCGAGCTTTAGTAACAAAAAGATTATTGTATGGTGTTACGTGTTATTCTTCTTTGACTATATGTTTATTTGTGTAACGCTTTACATCAAAAGTATAGAGCAGACATGAAAACACAGAGTCAATGCAACAATCTCATATATAATTTAATTTTTTGTTGAAGTCAAATTTATTCCAAAAATTCAAAATTTGACGACACTTTGTAAAATGAAATAATAATTCACAGGATACTTGTACAAATATTCATTATTTTTTTTAGTACTAAAAGTGGATATTTGTAGGTTATATTTACAATAATCAAATAAGGCAATGCTAGCACTTGGGAGTGACTCCATGAAAATATAAACTTTCTCAAGTTATATATAAGATAGACAAGTTTAGCATTGTCAAAAATGTTCATAATTACATATGAAATCTATTGAAATAAGTTGTTTTTTTTAAAAAAGAGAAGTGGTTATGCCATACAAAATGTAATTTTGTAATTGAGTAAAATCTACGTAAAATCATAACTCATGGACTTTTTTAAGTGGATGTTACGAGGAGTTAAGATATTGTTGATAATCACTTTACCTGAAAGTTTTGTTAAAAAACGAAAAACTTATATAATCTTTCATGTTCTGCCAAAATAAAATTGAGTTCAAAATTTAAAAATTCTAGGTTATGGCTTCTCTAAATCTTGGCGAATGATGATTTTGCATTGCTAAAGTTCATCAGGAAAATTATGATGTGGCTATATTATTGAACTACTTTTTGTAAGATCTCTAAAAAAATTACATAAAAAAATCGGTGCATTCATTAATGAGTTTTCGGTTTTTAAACTCCCCCAGCTAATTGGTATTCGTCCCTGAAAAAACCAACATTGGTCGACTACAAAGGGGAAATTCAGGTACTCAAATTACTTTCAATTTTGATAAAACAAATTTTTTACATATTTTGTAAACATTCTTTTCCTGGTACTTTATTAATTAAAAAAAGTTAATGTTTTTTTTTATTATGTAGCTATAAATTAAATTTTCAATAACTTTGAATTACTCATCAAGAGAAGTAATTACTCATGTAACAGAAGATGACTACTACCTTTTAACAGTTTTATATAAATTTTTTCATATAATGCAATTATTTGGTATTTACATACATTTAAAATTATTTACAAATAATGTGAACAGTACAATACTCTCTTGAGAGTATCACAGATAAAGTTGAGTTCTATTTCACGGTGCATCAAAACGAAGATTACGAAAAATGAGGCATGTTTTTATACTCATTCAGTTATATTTCAAATCGCGAAAAAAATATAATTTATAAATACGTTTGTAGCTAAACATGAAGCACTAGTTGCTTATGACTAAATTCCTCTGATAATTTAGTTTTGAATTTGTTTTTATGTAAATAGTACATAGATCAGTGGTTCCCAACCGATTTTAAGCCATGCCCCACCCAGGCGTTTCTAAAATCCTGATGCCCCCTCTGTGATATTTAATTTTCGTAGCCCCGTAGTCTTTGGTTTAGTAAGCCGAAGGGTGCACGTCCTGGCCATGCCCCACCAAAATATTGCCATGCCCCACCGGTGGGGCCTGCGCCCCACGTTGGGAACCACTGACATAGATCCATAGAAGCCTAGAAAAAATGACTAAATAAAGTCATATTCGAATGGATAAGGATTTATGAAGATACTGACTAATAAATTCAAACTTTTGTCATATTCATCATTGTCATTTCCATGAAAAACAAAAAAAAAACATATTTTTTTTTGCAAAATATCACATGTATATACATATATAGGCAAATTGGATTGCAAGCAATATCCGTATAAGACAATTTTTTGCCTTAAAAAATACAAGTAAATCAAATTGACAAAAGTTTCCTGCTTAAAAGTATATTTGCAACCTTATTGGACGTACTCGTAAAAATCATCGGTGATCCTTTGAATCAATCAATTTGTAGCAACCCTCGGAGTCATATAATTTAAATTCCTCAATCCCTTTTTAGTGTCCCTGCCTTAGGAAAAAAAAACTCTGGAAAGTTTAGGTCCATTATGACCCCGAAACATTTAAATAAATAGTATTAATGTTTCGATTCCTTAGAAATTGAATAGTTAATGGTTCAAGTTAGGAAACTTGCTACTACCAATCATCATGGAAATGAAACCAGACACTCGTTGTTATATATACACGCAATATCAGATATAACCATATAATTGAAAAAAGAGTCCACTTAACAGACAGCAAAGTAATATTTGAAAGCATATCATAAAACATATGGTAACACTGAGGAACATCATGTCAGCTGATAAGTTGGCAACTCTTATATAAGCAAGGAAGGGCGGGAGTAACTTAACTAGTGAATATAATTAATAATTTGAACGATTAGAGTTTTTAAAATTAATGATATTCATGATATTAGTTAGAAGGCCTTCTAATGACGTAAGATTATTTTTTTTCAATGCAAATCTACCTTTTAAAATATATATGTATTTTAAAAGGTGTTTTACTGAAAGAGGATCTAATACAGACCATATTTGTGCTTGTGTGAGGTTAATATTACTCTATCTTCAAAGATGAATTTGTATGGGTAAAAAATCCAAGAATTAGTCAGTTAATAAACCCCAGACAATCAATATTCATCCCATTATAACTTTTATTTATATTTATTTGGGCACATTGTCACAAGAAATTCATTCGTCATAGAATGTGTGCACTTTATGACATCTTTTCATTGCAAAGAGTATGATTGAAGCATTTTCAAGCATATTTGTGATGTCAAAACTTATCCCTGAAATAGATACACACAAAAAATAAAGCCATAAGGATGATTTTGAATAGAAAAACGCAGGCTGAGAGGGCTCAGGTTTCACATTTCTAGGCATAATTCCATTTCTACACATATACTCTGCCTGTATAAATTATTAAACCCAGTAAAAACTTTTTAGAGAACGTACCTACTTCCTTTTTCAGGTTTGTTTACAAGGATTATTTTGTTTTTTGTGTTTTCTTTTGAGTCGAATTCCTGTGATTTTATTATACATTACTTTTGAGTTAAATTTCCTCTAGAATGGAATACTCCTTTGGAATAAATGTCTCTTGTATATTTGTTTTTTGATAAAAAAAAAAAATATTTACGTACATGAAAATATTTGTTATTTTTTTCATGACAAGGATAAACATTCTCCAACTTTGGTATTTGGTATTTGATCAATTATTATCTTTTTTTTTCCCCTCTTCATTATAAATATGTCATAAAATTACAGATTTTATAATTTTATTGTATGTGTATGTTCAATTTTTATACAATTTTCCTTCAAATTAAATAAAAAAGACTTACATATATTTGACCTTAATATGAAATTTGAGTGTTTTCACTTATACCACTAGTTGCATCATACATAAATGCAACACTTTGTTGTAAACATATGTATATATTTGGTATATTTATTAAATGGAGTGAACAAATACAAAAAAACTATTAAGTAAATTCCATATTCTAATGGCTTTAAAGCAAAAAAAAAAAATATCTTTATGGAATGGAACTTGCTGCCAAAAGAAAAGAGATATATATAAATCAAATCAAACGAATAAAGACTGAAAATTTTTGTGAAATGGCTAGATTTTTACAACACATTTTTTTTTTCTGGTTGGATTAAGATCCAACATAGTTTTTTGAGTAATTGGAAAAAAGCTATTTGATTATTGCAAAAAGTAAGGTTGTTGATTTATTGACAATACTATCTAAAGCTGTATAAACGCATTTTTAATCAATATTAATAGGGTCTAAGATATAGCAGATGGTACAGGCTATATTCTGTTGATGAGTGGGCCTCATTATTACATCATTCAAATGCCTATTTCACTATTCTCCTTAATCTTTAAAAAAAAAAAGTTATTATTCTTATACATTTTGATTATTTATTCCTCTTTCAAGATGGCAGACTTTTACAATGATGACGCGTCACATGAAAACCCTCTCAGTATTTACAAATACACGTATATCCCATGAACCTTACAGTTGAGTATGGTGCATTTTTAAATAATGATTATAATTAATGAATATTCAATTATGATATCTCTTATAATTGCTCAGTAGTACCTCAAAATGGAATGTCTATGAAAACTCGTTTTCAATTGGAATGTTTCTTGAATTACAAGCAAGTTTCTTGTATTAGTCATCATCATCATCGATGTGTATGCATTTCTCTGCTTATTATAAAATTTGCCTTAAAATGGTTGATGTTATACTATTTATTTATGAAGGAAACGTGTATTTTTCTCTCATGGATGTCACTAACTATTTTAAGGACCAAAAATATATCTTAAACAACATTTGTTTAAATGGATAAATCTTCTTTTTTTTTCTTTTTTTTCAAAGTACATATATTTTATGAAGGATCTAATATTTAGTTATACCTTTATATCCATTGAAAAATCAATTGACAGATTCCCATGAACAAAAAATAATAATAATAAAATCAATGAGGTCAAAGACAAGTTTTGCCATTTCTATGTGTAGGATAATAAATTCTATATTTTAAAAAATGTTGTAACTTATCACGGTATCAATTACTTTTATCATTTAAGATTTAAGGGAAAATGTCAAGATACGTATACAATTTTCCTTCAAATTAAATAAAAAAGACTTACATATACATATTTGACCTTAATATGAAAAAGAGCATAGGCATTTTAGTACAGACTTTGTATTACTTTTTAGTATTCAGAGGAAAAAAAAAATATTAGTAAGTTCCAATATCTAAGTATAATCCTATCAGGTGAAAAAAAAAATTGGAGTAAAAGATCTTTTTTTATATATACAATATAGAGTTATTTGTATATATGCTCAAGGCAAAATACTAATTGTGAGTAAATCAGTCAATTGTGTCAAATCAGACGTAAATACAAGTTATGAGATAAATTGATAATGTTACAATGTATTGAATTTAAAAGAAAACAAGGACAAATTTATTTGACAAATTATTATTATTATTATTTTAATGGAATTTTGATGGTTTTTTTTTCTCTTTAGTTTTATTAAGTCAAAAACGTTTTTATTATACGCTAGTATCTTTCTTTATATCAAAATCTGCATTACACACGTTAACAACAATAAAAAAAAAGAATTTTTGTTGATTTTTTTATTTCACTTTTGGTATATAGACTTGGTACAATTTATAGATTGATAAAAATATAAATAATCTTATTTCCAGTATTAGATACTTTAGTTTTATATTTTTTTTTACTTCATGTGGAATTGTTCAATTCTGAACAATAATATAGGAGTCAAGGTCAACAAATCCTTTTTTTAAGGATTATTTTTCGGGGACTCATAACATCTATTTTTATGACTAATCCTATATTTTTTCACAATTAAAAAGTAAGCTCAAACATACAAAATGTTTAAAAAATGCTCTCAAAAAAAAAAGTAATGAAAAATACTCGATACTTACATCTTAATTAAAAAAAACAAACTCATCATTCGTAAATATCAGAACAAATATGTTAATGTTAGAATCAGGGATTGAATTTAAGACCCCTTTAAAAAAGAAGTAAAACTGTTTTGTCTTGTACTTTTAAAAATTATTAACTTCATTAAAAAATTTAATATATTTAGTAATCAATTTTTTTTTCTTTGGCAGTCGACTTCTTTGTAAGTGATACTGTCACATTAAAAATTATAATATTTTCACAGATAGAAATTTAAATGTAATTGAATTAAATCATGGATTAATATAAATTCATATAGTTATATAAATACTTATCATCACAAGAGTATTTATATCTCATATTTCTTGTAACGAGTGGGATTCCAAATTGCACTTATATGCTTAAATTATAACTATACCAGCGATATTTAAAAGTTCAAATATAAGGAAGTCAGTCAGTCTAGAAATGTATAGGAGCAAGTTCCGTTGATATTTAGATAATTAACGTACAATTCAACTTTTAAACCTTAAAAAAGTGCATCATAATATTTTTAAAGGGGTCTTTCTGCCCATCTCTATTCCAACAGCCTTGGGATAAGATTATCACCTCAGTTTCATACAAAATGTGGTTTTTATACGAAGCTCTATCTAACTCCTAAAATATATATTTTTTTTACTACAAACTTAACACTATCTGAGTTCAATGAACCCGTGTATTTATAATAATCATATTTGGCAAGTCACTTGTACTAGATTTGATCAATTAGAGTTCTTACAAAATCATTTTGTGTCATCATTATTGATACTGATTAAATTAAATAATTACAAAAGCCCATAATTTCTGAACTTCTTTTGTAATTCCGTAATTCAAATTTTAATATTTCAAAGAACTTACAACGTCAACAAATCTTGACTTTATTAGAGCAAAAGGAATAACGGAGTACCGATTACTTTTTTCTTGAAAAAATGAAATTATATGAATTTTTTTTTTTGCTAATGTAGTTTCATTTAAGACTTTATCATTCAATTTCAATAATTGTACAATCATTTTTTTTTGATGAGTGAGGTTGTTATTATGAACAATACAGGAGAGAAATCTAAGGAAATAAGTTGCTCTAAAAATACTTTTAAATATACATGAATTTCTTAGGTATACAGTCAAATTCACCTCAATTTCCACTCAAATGCTACTCTTATCCATATTACACATAAAACTTGATATAAAAAGATATTCATATTTAATGGGTATGGGTCCAGGATCATTTGATCAAAGACATCTGACCCAAAAAGATATTCATATTTTAATGGGTATGGGTCCAGGATCATTTGATCAAAGACATCTGACCCAAAAAGATTATATAAATAAATCATTTTATTAAACTGTCAAGCAGTGGAATGTAACATGTGGAAGATATGTTATACAAATGCATTTTGGATCTGCAAATGAGAAAACTGGAGAAGTGTGATTAGGATTACACTTCACTAAGTACATGTAGTCGAAGGAGTAAATAAGACAATGAAGGACCCCTAGTCGATTGGGTTTTTTTTTCCTCCTCCCACTTGCCCACAGAGTTGCCCACTTATCTCAGTAGGAACACGATTTGTACTACATGTTACCTATAATGTGTTATAGTGAATATAATTAAAATAATGCTCCTTAATTTACCTATATGGCAAGAAAACTACGATATTGCCCTTTAATAAATAAATGAATCTAAAAGAGCAGGAACAGCGTTGACTATAATATCATTTTAAACTGCAATAAAATGTAAACGTAGGTAGGTAATTTAACCTTTATTATGTACTTTTGAAACAAATGTCATTTGGCGAAAATATTTTTTTTGCAAATTGTTCTCCAGAGTTTTTGCTATGCTTTATATACTCAATTTGATAGCGAGTCCATTAAATGAGTCAATTTTCTTGATAAAAAAATAGTTTAATAATTGAAATTAATGGATGAGCATAAACTGGCCATAATTACCAAATTAAGAGAGAAGTTCACGACAATAAAATTTTAAATTGACAATTAAATAAACTTTCTTTGTAAATATTTGTGGTGGTGAAATTAAAAATTGCTCTTACATACTATAATTATAATCAAATGCTTTGCACGAGAATGCAAAGTTGTTTATAAATACAAAATATGTTTCTACAAAAAAAAAAAACCCTTTTATTTAACTGTTTACATGCAAAATAGTAATATATATTTATAGACATATATTTATACACATACGAGTATGTACTCAGTACTTTATTCATTTTAATATTGCTATTTAATGCTATTTTTGCATCGTCTTATATTTTCATTTAGAATTTATGGTATCAATTCCTTGGAATCATTGTCAGAATAATTTCATAGATCAAATTCTACACTTGAAAATTTCAAGAAGAATTGTCGATAGAAAAAAACGAACATATGATAGGGTTATTGGGAAAATGCAAAATAAATAAATAAATGAATTTGTCTTAAAAAACAAAATAGTTATATTGTAACAGATGGATTATATATATATATATATGCATAAAGTTTAGAATATTAAGAATAACCTTCCTCTAAATTTGTTTAACTTTTAAATAGCCTTGAAAAAAATATATTGAGGCTTTAATTACGTTGACTGAATCAAATAACATGGGTAAACACGTTTGAAATGTCAAAAATCCAAAGGGGTATAAGAATAATAAAAGTTATTCAGTTTTGCACACTGATTTCAAATCTCTAACTTTTTTTTAGAGAGAGTTTGACGATTTTCGAGAAATCGTATCCTACTTTTTGAGAAATTTGGTCCATTTTTAAATTTCAACTTCAATTCAAGCCTAGAAGAAGACTCGTTTTATTAAATTAAAAGAATGATCCGCTAGGACTTGAAGAAATCCTTGAATATTACTTGAAATGACTTAATCAGGAATGCATTAAAGAGCTGAGACCCACAATTCTCAATCAAAAATCTACTAGAAGTCAAAGACTCACGGTAGAGCTACTAAAGTAGTAGCGCGAAGAAGGATTGCGAAATCAGCTGAATTCCTTCTGCGCGCAACTACTTCAGTCCATTGCACTTGTTTTCCAAAAATTGAAATAAAAATTGAACAAATTTTATGACCCCTTAGGATTTTTGACTGTTGACCAGTGTAATTATTGACTTAAACTCTGAGATGGGCTCTAAATGACCACAAAATAAAAGGCATTAAAATTATAGATTTAAATTGATGAACTGATAAGACTTCATTATTTTTGATCTTACATCACACTGCCTAATTATATAAATATATGAATAATGTGTTAATATATTTTTTTGCATAATATAGTTAATGCAAATCTAGAGTTCTGTAGGTAAATCTTTGAACATTTTCATTCATTTAAAAAAAATAGATTTGAGATCTGCATGGACTTATTTCATCTAGAATTACGTTGTATTTTTTTAATTACCTTTGTATATATTATTCCTCCTCTTTTGTCTCTTATAATTGTTTTCAAATTTAATCAGATGGATTTGAATTTAAATTTAAGTAAGTTGAGATACTAAATAGTTCAGTAAATGGTTTACTATCAACTGATTTTGAATCAGTTTAACTTTTTGATGGAAAAGTTGTTGATGAATACAATTAAGATTGTCATTTATTCCCATAAATAAGAATTTTTTTAATGAGATTAACTATATGTTACTTAATTTCTAATAATAGAATGAAATATTGGTAGACATTCGTATGCTTATTTTAGTAGTCAATCAAAAGGTCCATACTTTTAATTAGATTCTAAAATCAATTTCTTGAAATTATCTCAATTGATTTTGAAGCTGCGTACGAAGCAAGGTTTTTCATTTCTTCATTATATTAATTTTCCACAATTGAACAATTACACTCATGTTCTACTATAAGTTACAAGATATTAGAATAAGTCCTTGAACAATATACCAATATATCTACATATATTGATAGGTGTGTAAAAAGATACACATTTATGGATATATCAGTTTCAAGAAATGCTTTTGAATAACACTCCATTCGCTCTCTGGAATTGTTTATTTAATGATATCATTTGATGTTAAGGATTATCTTATCGTAGTACAAATTAGATTTTATTCTATATCATACACATTCGTGTTTTTTTTTTGTTTTTTTCAAAATTATATTTTGTGTCTACACAGTGCAATTTAGCTTTAAAAAAATTTAATAAACTATATTTAAAACACTTTCTTCATCGGTTAAAGAACCAAATCTGGGCTTATGAACTTAAAACATTCATCTTGTAAGTCTGTATATGTTACTTGTATGTATACCATTTATTTCTATTTAGAAAAATGTTTTGATTTATGTTCGTTTTGGTTTACCAAACAAAACTCAGCTTAACTAAGGTTTTTATTTTTATAAAAAATGGTTTTATAAAATAAGCGTAGTACTTTATTTTAAATGTTTTTGTATTGTATTCTACGTACATAGCACATTATGAAGAAAAAATTATAGCTGTATAAAAGAAATTATAGGGTTAATTTATTAAAATATACATACACTTGATGCAATACTCGTAAATAATCAAATCTTACTACTGAATTTGCTAAAAAAAAAGACCGTTTCTATCAGTTCTAATGAATTAACTCCTTTTGATCAAATTGGAATCAGTAGTATGTTTGTGGATTGGCTATTTAACTTTAAACGATTGAACTTATTAGCAGTTTCATATCTACCTTGTAGAGTATCTTAGATTATCAGACTAAACCTCAAACCTTGCTACACACTGAGTCCGATATAAAGGGTTTTTGAATTATAGCGACGCATTTTCTTTTTTAAATAAAATTAAAATGGTTTAAGATATAAAATAATTCCTTTTTGAGTGTTGGAGTACATTCAATTACAATTATGTATGGAATTCAATTTTTTTTTGCATGACCACCACGGGAAAATTTGCAAAAGTCCAATCGTTAAACCCATTTTTCTACCACTTTTTCTCATAAATCGACGGAAATTGCAGGAATTTCGGATTATATATCTGCTTCAAGCTACTGGCATTAGCCCCATGTCATAATAGTCAATACTATCCAATTGAGTCCAAAAATAATCATGGCTTTATATCGATTTTCTCATCCACAGTAATGTAGCAATTATTATCATCAACAAAAAAGTATGGCCCCAAAACACCATCGGCATGAAATGCACACCAAACAGTAAGTTCTTCGGGATGCAATGGTGTCTTCTGAAGCACATGTGTGATTATGTCCAATAACCAATAACACATATTTTGCTTATTAACAAACCCATTGAGCCAAAAATGAGCTTCACCTAAATTTGCCGAAAGCCTCTTAATGTTGCTACGACCGAACGTAAATTTTGGTAATAAATTTGGATAATTTACAAACGCTGCTCAAGGTTGACCTGCTCCATGATGATTTGTAAGCTATTTGTGAGTAGAAATGTCACAAAACAAAAAAAAATATGACGTGGTTCGCCGTCCCTAATGAAATTTCAATATGTCATCCCTATATATATATAAATATTATAGCCTATTTGATAAGTCTAATATGCTAGATTTCATTAATATTTATTACAAAAGTATATCTTTTCATCAAATATATATAATGCAGTCAACATCGTTACTGATCAAGTAAATGAATTACATAATTACATCATGTCAAAAACAATTTTGTATAATATTTGTCTTTGATGAAAATAAGATAAAAACACATTTC
Organism: Lepeophtheirus nordmannii; assembly: GCA_963680855.1. NCBI lineage: Eukaryota > Metazoa > Arthropoda > Copepoda > Siphonostomatoida > Caligidae > Lepeophtheirus > Lepeophtheirus nordmannii. Next base: position 34,938,846 of record OY804521.1, read on the forward strand.
ATGATGACTCAAGAAAAATATAGCTAAATCTATTTATTTTAAAATCTTTCAATCTAGTTTTCCTGACATGATTCATGAAATACATATATTTAGAGACAAGTATGGCGATTGGACTCAATTTATTGATCCCCAACTAGGACTAACAAAGTCCCACCCCTGATAAATAATAAGTAACACACACGAAACGTGAATAGAAAATAGAACATGACTCATATCTGAAGTCGAAAATGAATGAAAATACTTTTCCATTCGTTATTTCAGAGATGAGCAGATGTGAGCTCTTTTCCTTCCTCAACATTTCCGTTGTACGTAGGTCACCTTTACACTCAATGTACGGTTGTCTATTGTATCTAAAATGCCAGGTACAATTAACGCAAACGTATTGAAGTATTTTTTATCCATAAACACTTAATATATGTATAATAATTATATGTACTTATGTTGTTGATGTGTCAAAAAGATGAAATAGTTCACTTGTTTGAAAACTTTTTTAATATTTTGAATGTTTCATATTATACATATTACATAATATAAAAATTGACAGAATCTAAATTTACCAACATTCAAATTACCTACCATCAAATTAAAATTGCTAATAGAAAAAATATTGATCAAAGTCAAAGGCTTGCTTTGAACTTTTTTAATATGGAGATTAGATTCATCACATTATGGCATGTATGCATTAAAAAGATTTCATTTGCACAAATTTGGTTTTTGAAGGTGAATAATTTTGATTCAATATATGTATAGCTTGTACGTTACCCCGTCCATCTTTCTAAGATACAAAACGTCTATCCTCACTCATGAAAGGAGTGTGTGTGAGAGAGTGAATAAAACTAATCTGCAAAATAAAAACATTTTCAAAAATATCAACTGCTTATTTTTTATGTTATAAACAAGTTGTTTATGGTAATAGTTTTATTAATTACACAAATATTATGAGAAAGTAAACTAAAAATAATTACTAACTCAGCAAATCCAAACTTAAATTAATTATTTACTTTCATTGATAGAATAGTGTGATACTTTGTTAATTTATGCATGAGCTATACTTGTGTATACTATACCTTCTATTTCGACATGACTTGATGTAATACGTATAAAAAGCAAACACACTACGCTAACCCTTTTTTCCTTCTAAAGCCATCTGCCGGATGAGATTATTTGTCTCATATATATCAAAAGCTATGTACATATGTTACATCACTTGAAAAAAAAAATGCTAATATCAAAATAGTTTTAATGAGAATCCACTCTGAAATTTTGAAATCAAGGTTATGTAAAACGTAGTGGTTCGATTTTGTAGATCTGGGTTGATCAAAACAGTGTAATCATCACACTGAAATATGAAAGCAATTATTCAGAGGCCTCAATGATGCCAAATTTCGTTAGATAAACTATAAAGAGGGAATGGAAAAGTTATGATCTTGAGTGAAGATAAAATCTGTAGGGCTGATTCTGTCTCCGACAGCAGAAAGGTCAGATACATATTGGCAAAAGTCCTTACCTTTTCAAGTTCATAAGGGAATAAATAAGCTGAACTTGAACTTGCTTATTCCCATATTGAGCTATAAAAGGTATAGATGATGTCAACCCAGATGTCAAGTTCGTGGGAATTACGAAGCACCCCGCTGGAGCAATAACGTCATTGGCTCTGATGGATCTAATTTGGATCTAGAGTATCATGGATGCCAAGCAATTCGAGTTCATATTTGCATATAAAGTGTTCCCAATAACTACCTCAACCTATTGATTTGATAAAGGGGCTCTGAACCCAAAATAAGCACCTGTACACATCTTCATCCCATTTAAAAACTCCCTTAACAACATGAAGGATTTTGCTCGAGAGATTTGTGGCCCCCAAACACACCCAATCTGAATCCTATATAAGGAGTGCCATTGAGGGCAATACCAGTGCCACGTACTACCCATATGATAATTCATTTAAAGCTTTAATGAAGGTGAACTGGAACAACATGCCCACTGATACTTTAAATTGATCTGCTCCAATTTTAATAAAAAGTTTAAAATGAACCTGAAATTTTTAGTTTCACATTATTTGATATTGTTAAAAGTGTGTAAGGAACTAGTGGACACTCTCTAATTTTATAAAGGCTTACAAGTATTGTACTCGCAAACGTCATCATAAATATGGTATATGTTTTTATTTATTTGTATTTCAATTAGGGTATTCAACTGTTAATATAATTAGCACAGTTGTTTTTGCTACTTAACAATACACCTAGAAATATTTATATCCATATATAAAAAAGCTGAATAGGTACTTTATGTATTTCATAACAATGCTTTTGGTATGAGGATGAAGACCTAGATACAGTTAGAGTTAACTTTTTGCAAATTGAAGTCACATATTAGAATAATACATACATTTAGTTGGTATGAAAATAAGCATTTAATATTCAGTGTTTATTTTGTACTAACTAACATATATGTATTTGACAATTAATTATACAACATTTCTACAATTAATTGTGTGATCTACCTAATAATTATTAGTTAGATAATTTCAAGGCATACATATAATTAAAATTTATGCATAGTCCAAAGTATCATATTAATCTACATATTTAATCCATTCGCTGATATAGTTTCCACTTAGTGTCGCCAAGTCATTGAAATGGTGTACTACTGGTTTATTTTACCTTGAGAGCCTTTATTGCACAAAAATTGACCTACAAACTGATTTTTTGAAAGTTATCTTCTTTTTTTTTTACACTATCGACCCAATATTTTTTTTATTGAAGGATGAAATTTGCAGTCTTATTTTTACAAATTATAAAAATCTTTTTTTTCTTTCTGTATCTGATTTTGTATTGAAGAAAATGCGTTGGCAGTTGTAAAAACGTCACAAAAATTGATTTTTGTTTGTTTTAGAGTTAATAAATATATACTTTTTTGACTATAATCATCAATATAGTAAATTTGTCGTAAATTTAAGACGTAAACTGTTGTTTTTTTAACATAGAACAACTTGAAAAAATTCATTTTTTAAAAGATATTAAGATTGAGTACTTGGAAAAATATTATATTTTTTGAGGAACATTTTAAATTATTGAGAGCGTTTGAAATAACTTACCAAAGCTATAAAAAGGGTATAAATAAGCTCTACCATTATAGAAATAATTATAGTTATATTTTTCAATGCAAATATAAGTTATAAAGTTCATCTTCTATATGAGAGGATATCATTTTTCTCTTTGTATAGTTTAATTTTTTTCAAAAAATATCGAATTTTTAATGTGTTCCCAGTATTTAATTTTGTATATGTATATCTTTAAAAATAAGTAAAATGGCCTTTTTGAGTCAAAATGTCTCATATTCTGACGCCTTGTACCATCCCAATTGTAAAAATATATGACAATTATTTTATGATAGATCTTAAACTCCTCCAAAAGAAAAGACTATAGGCTGTACATTTCAAAATTTCTCAGATGTAAGGTGCGTAGCATTCAAAATATTTGTACCTATGTTACTTCAAATGACGTTAAATATGATATTTTCAGATGTTTTTTTCCTTATTTATTATCATTCAATAAGCAGGGATTTCTTTTACTTTAATCCATAATATAGGAATGTGTTTGAAAAATGACGGATTTCATCTTAAAAATACTCATTTTTGCATCTTTAAAATGCCAATATTATTCCAAAAATGGCATGAGGATAAAATATTTTGCAAATAACTTCTTTTTTTTTCATTCCTTCCAGGAGCAGAAAAGATGTACATCAAAAAATCCCCAAATTAGGCCACTTATATAATATATATATATATATATATATATTTAGATTTATATATCGTTTGATAAGCCAGACAGGGCATTTTGCATATTGTATTTCGACTTGTAATGCTTATGAAATAAAAAAAATAAAAAACATTTATGAATAAGTAAATCTCTTTAAACATAAAGGAACATAAAACTCAATATTTTTCACAGACATTTTAAGAGGTGCAATGAAGAAATTTATGTAAGTTTTTTCGTAATTACATTTTCATTTTGTGACTATGAGAGACTTAAATGTATTCAAAAAATAAATTTCATTTATTATAAAAGAAAATCAAATGCACCATTGGAATATATGGATTTACATAGATTTTATTACTCTTTTTTCTTTTTTTCTTCTTATAATAATTCCAAATGGAAAGTCAAGCTGAGTCAGCATTATGTTATAAGTATCTATGCTTGTATGTACATATATATATATATATATATATATATATATATATATATATATATATGGATATTTATGTCTTTATACGAATCTTACATATTTCTATGATTATTTTAAAACAATGTAAATAATTGGGTGGGCAGTTTTTGAATGAAGCCCACTAGATATGTATTTGATCAAAACCCACATCATTTTTTGAGTAATTAAAAAAACATTCATCGTAGAATTTCAACTACGAGATAATACCGATATGAAGCCCGAAATGAAATTGAGAAACAAAGCAATTACTTTAGAATGAGATATACTGTGCTGTGTTATTCGGTATACAAGTACTATAATAGTTATACTGGGATACTCACGCATTTAAAATGGGGATTTAGGTACTATTTCAATGCATATAGGTAGAAGCAGCACCCTTACGTCATAAAAAAATTTGGCTGCCGGTGACCTAACAAAAAAAAAGTTATTTAAACAGTCTTTTATGAAATAACAAACCTTAAAATTTCTGAATGCCCTTGTAAATGCTTGTAAATTGCTCTTCATGACATTTTTTAAGTATAATATTGTTATCCGAATTGTTGCCGAATATTGTTAGGTGATCCAGGCAAGTCCATGAGGACCATTGCACGTGAAATGAGGGTACCAAACAAGGTTATCCGGGACTGTATGAATGAAAACTTGCAGTACAAGTCTTACAAGATGGTCAAGGCCCATCTGTTGACGGGCTAAGGCCAAGGAGAAACGGCTGAAGCATTGCAAGATGCCGCTGAACAAATTGAAGCATCCAATGGATCCTGAGATGCTCTGGTTTTTCTCCGATGAGAAAAACGTCTGTTAGGATCAAAAGATCAACAAAAAGAACAACCACTGGTTAGCCTACAGTCCCAATGACGTTCCCAGGGTCATGCAGACCAAGATCCCGGCCACAGTCAGGACTCTGCTCCATGTCACACCTCTAGAATTACCCAAAAGTGGCTTAGTGATAATTTTTATTATTTGTGCCACCAAACATCTGGCCACCTAACTCCCCAGACTTGAACCCCATGGTTGTGTGGGGCGCAATTGAGCGATACACTTACAAGTCTCCATGAAACACAAAAGAGGATCTGATCAAAAGGATCACAAAGGAGTTCAAGGCCTTGAAGAAGGACGTCGTCATCAAGGCATGCTTAATATTCGAGGCTGTCATTGCCGTTAGCGGCAATTTTATTCAATAAAAAATAAAGTATATTAATTCAGCTTTCAAATGGTGTTAATTTCATAAAATCGGTTGATTAGTTATTAAGATAATTAAGTTTTTTTTTTAAAAAAAGTTGGTTGTCAAAGTTCGCACTCACCCTGTATGTATATACATTGTCGAATAATGGACAACCAAAGTTTCATATTTGAAAGTTTAACTAATCATTTAGCTATTAGTTCTACACTATTTTACTTAAGATTCAACTATTTGACGGTAAATTTGTATTTCATAAGGTCTATACATAACCTATGTATATTTACATGAAACCCAAACATAAAATACTTATAATCATCTCCCATATTCAATTAAAAAGATTTAATTATTTAATGTTGTCTGAGGAAGTCAACACATAATGATCTCGTTTTTTAGAATTTAAATGGATCTATTTGTTTAATTAAAGGATATTTTTGTAAAAAATTTCTTATATGTATGTATTTACATATCATAAAAGGGCTTTAACAAGTGGAAAAATGATTTAAAATGATTTTTTAAAGGAATAACTTTTTGCTTTCATTATGGTTCTAAAAAATCCTTAATACATTTTTAAATATAATTCATTTATTTGTATACAAAACAATAGGAATTAATTTAATTATGCTCAAAGTTATAATTAATTAAATCTTTTATGAGTTAATTAAAAGTAAATTTATACAAATTTAATTGAAGTTTAAACTTTAACTTGTTGAAAAGGTTCAAGTTCCCCTGTTCCATTTGAAAATTAACTTAAAAAAAATTATGGATGTTCATGCAAATACTAATAACTTATTTTGACACGACAATCATTTCTTCCCAGATGTGAATTTTTTTTATCTGTTCAAATGCATTATTACTCTATTATAAAATTCATTTGAATAAATGTTATATTATAGAGCAAAGCATTACAAAATCAACCAAAATTCAACAACTTATTTGTCCTATTAATGAAATAAACTATTGAACTTTAAAAGTTGTTTTTAGAGGAACTTAAGCTCTTTTTTTTATATACTAAAATCTATAAACTCTCAACATGAATAACAAGTAATTGTTTAATTTGTTATTCAGAGGAGTTTAAATCTAATTTGAGTGAGGGATTTCAAATATAAATATATATATATAGATACATGTATACAAAAAACTTAAGATTATGTAATGTGCTACTTATGACATCATGTACATTATAAGGATTTATAATAAAGTTATAAGAATTAAGAAAGTTCCTTCATTCCCTCTCTTTTAGCATTATGATTTTAATGTAAATCACAAATTATCTTCAAAGGGCTTCAAATAGAATAAGTTAACGAATAAACATAAAGAATGTATTAGAATATTCTTCTGTGTTGAGTTAAAGGTTATAAACAAATATATATATATATATTATGTAAATACAATAATACAATTGCTCCACAATAAACTTGGATTGTGTAATGGACTTACTCTTTGAATAATACAGTTTATATAAATGAATAATTGACTTCTACACAAGTCAGGGCATTTATTTTTATAGAGGTTAAAAGTAAATATATGTACAAATATATATTTTTGACGTAGTGAGTTGAATTTTGAGCCCTTACAAGGTTTTGTATTCAAAAAGGAACGTTATTTGTTATTGCATTAGTAACGACTCATGCTTAAAGTAAATAATATATGAGCTGTAAAAAAAGTCTCAAATAAGGTGCGCGTAATATATTAATAAAAAAATTGTAAAATCGCCCACCAACAAGGGACTTATTATTTATTTGCCTCCTTTTTTGAAATATTGTTTTGATCTATCAATTTATTAACTCAATTGTAGGGGAACTAAAATAACACAGGTTCACAAATTTATACTTTCAAAAATCCTTAGAGTTATAAGTATAATAAAAATTATTTAGTTTTGCGAGCTGATTTCAAATCTGTAATTTTTTTTTTTTTCAGAAATCGATCCCTACTTTTTTAGCTTTTTTAGGCCATTTTCCAAATTCAACTTCAATGGTAGAGCTACTTAAGTAGCTGTACTGTGAGTCTTGAAGCAAATTTTTGCTCGAAATTGAATGAAAATTTACACACTTAGATGGATGATCTCTTCAAAGTTAAGGATTCTTAAAGTTAAGGATTCGGGCGCTTGACATCTCGTTTGAAAGCTGTGGGTCTCAGCTTTTCAATGCATTCCTTATTAATCCATTACATATAATATTCAAGGAGTTATTTACTCACAAAGGATTTGGCTGACTTATGGTCCTACTTCCGTCCCCTACACTCCTAGGAGTCCATTTAGGGCAAAACAAAGATTGGAAATGGAATTTGCATTAAATACATTAAAGAATCAACATTTTTAATGCACAAAATGAGTATCTTTCTAGGCTTAAATTGAAGTTGAAGTTGGAAAATGGGTCAAATTAGCTCAAAGAGTAAGGTTCAATTTCTCGAAAACCGTCGGGCTCTCGTAAAAAAAATACAGATTTGAAATCAGCGTGCAAAACTAAATATTTTTTATAATACTTATACCCCTCAGAATTTTTGACTCTTGACCAGTGTAATAAGATGTATTAATGAGGAAAAATCTAATCTTGTTTTTCAATCAAGGGATATTTATACCCTAAATCCATTTACAATGGAGCAACTGTAACTTCTGTTTAATTTTCTGAAAATTTTACAGAAAAAGCTAATTTCTCTTCAATTACCGGTATATTTCTTTTTCTATGGTTCTGATCGTTGATCTAGTGGCTTCGAATTAAATCTTTTTAAGATAAATAATGAATAGTCAAACAAATATGCAAGAATGTTGTGATATTGTGTATCATTAAATATGATTTATAGTGTTTTCTTCTTTCTGCAGGAAAGGTTGAGGCATGTACTGGAGAGTGGTTATTTTGTTATTTACATGGGCTGAGTAGAACAAGTCAAATAATAAAATTAATCGTAATATTTGATACCATAAATATGGGCAAGTAATTTTTATTTTATTTTTGCTACACGTCAAGTATTCTTATTTTTTTAGCATGATTTACAATTCGATAGGCTAAAATTTATTTAGCTCGACACATTAAAGATGTTTTTGGTTTTCCATCTACATGAGTATATGCAAATACCTAAAGTATTTTTAGAAGTAATAGTTTTATTAAATCCAACTTATTTGCAACACCTTTTTTCATAAAATTCTTTAAAATATTTGCATAGATATGGTTGAATATCTCTCTCTATTCTCTTGGTTGGGATTTCCTCCTATTTCATAATAGATCAACCATGATTAATTTATAAAATATATTTCTCTTATTTTTAAAAAAAATTGATACTAACATCAAATATAAGTCGATTTTAAACGTAGGATTATTACTCAATCTAGAAAAAAAAAAGTTACTGACAAAAATTAAGGTTAAGGTGAAATAAACAGCAATTTGATGGGTCATCTATATGATTAATTGGGGTATTAAATGAACTCATTGAACAATATCAATAACAAAATACTCATCTTCAAATTGATGGCTTGTTGGTAGCTGCTATAATAAAAATACTATAATCTTTGATTTTAACCCCCTGTAAAATAATAATGAACATTTATTTCAAGGTCAATTGAAGATAAATAGTTAAAAAAAAATGAAAAAATTCACTATTTTAAATCACGCAATTAAAAATTGTGATGAAGGGGAGTCAGTATGTGTTTGGGTCAAGGAAAGATTGGTTGATGTCCATAAGAAAGTCTTAACATTTACTCCGCTGCAAAGGGTATTACAAATAGCAAAATTACCATATAAAGAAGTGGATCTTACTTTAAGATCAGTTGATCCTGATCGGTAAGGCCTCTTTATAAATTGTTAGTATGGATTCTATGGATAATAACTTGAGTTTGAAATTAACAAATTAACAAAAAAAAAGATTGAAGGCTCTCATATCAAAATAATCACTTGATAATGAATAGCAAAGTAAAGAAAAAAAACTAAGATATGTATGAAAAACAAACAAATGTTTATGCTTGTAGCTACTACCTATTTGATAGACTCTTTGATTTATTCTTTCATTTTTAAGGAATGAATTGATAACTTTCTACTCCGAAATTAATTAAACACAAACAACACTTACGGGCTCCATTGGAGTATAAATACATATAAGAGCCAAGATTTCTTGATTTTTTTTAAATTTGTTAATTCAAATAAAAACACTTTTCATTTGACGAATAATAAAATCATATGTCATAGACAAGGTCAATTTATTTTTATTGTGAATAATTCATGACCTATAAAATTAATGACAAATATTAATGATGGCTAAAAATATAATTGCTCTTTCCTTTTGTTGTTAGTTGATTATAACAATAATTGTAAATATATGTGAAATGAATCATTAGTAATTTATTAGAGGTGGTTCATATATTTTGTATTTGAATGCGATTTGCATATTAAATTTGATTTCTTTTATTATAAATAAAATAAAACCCTATGAATTTAACCATGTAACAATTTTAATGTAGTTTAGCAGAAAAATATTTGATTTGTTGAGTTTGAGATAGCAGATTTAAAAAAATAATAGCACAGGCCAACAAATTTGAAAGGTAAAAATCCTTGGAGGTATAAGGGCTAGGGTAGGGCTACTAAAGTAGTAGCACGAAAAAAGATTATGAAATCAGCTGACATCCTTCTGCACGCTACTACTGTTTTTCAGTAGCTCTACCGTGAGTCTTTGATTTCTAGCGAATTTTTACTCGAAATTGAATAAAAATTTACAAATTGAGAAGGACGATTTCTTCTTAGTTTAGGATTCTTATCGGACACTTGATATCATTTAAAAGCCTTGGGTCTCATTTCTTCATTCCTTATTAATCCATTTCATGAAATATTCAAGGATTTATTTAAGTACAAACAATTTGGCCGACGTTGGGGCTTACTCCTGCCGCCTATGCCCCCAAGAGTCCCTTTAAGTCAAAACAAAGACTAAAATTAGAATTTACATTAAATACACTAGCGAATTATTATTTTTTAATGCACAAAATGAGTATCCTTCTAGGCTTAAATTGAAGTTGAAGTTTGGAAAATGGGTCAAATGAGCTCAAAAAGTAAGATCCGATTTCTTAAAAACCGTGGGACTCTCGAAAAAAAATAATTATAGATTTGAAATCAACGTTTCAAGCTAAATAACTTTTATTATCCATTTACCCCATAGGATTTTTGACTTTTGATCCGTGTAATTAATTCCTCTTTTATACCATAAATTAGATAAAATGGCGATTATAAAATATAAGGTTGCTTTCAATCAACAAAGTAGTTTATTTTTTTGCTTTTTTATAAAATGTATATTTTTGTATTATTTTTTTTTAAACATAGTAAAAATATTAAAGAGGCCGAGCTACTTATGTTGTACTCCACAAAAGTTTGTGTTACTGAATTTATATCGCTTATTTCATTGTAAGAATTTAAAGGCTTAAGGAAAACATTTTCAAATGAAATTTTACCAAAAAACAAAACAAAACAATAATAACTGATCAAACATTTTTGAATATGACAGCTATTAAAAATTCTATGTTTAATAAGTTCTAGATTTGATAAAATACACTTTTAAAGACTTAAAAATGCAATTTCGCTTTCTGTTAAGTTATATCCTCAATGTTCATTCAATAAAACTATATCCTTTAGGAAAAAATAAAATTAAAAAGTCGATGGAACAAAGCAACACTCAAGTGTAAACATATTAACTCAATATAAATAAAAGGGAGACAGTGCATAAGGACATAGTAAAAAGAGTTACTTTAAATGTAAACTTATGTTGACTTATAACCACACTTTAGCATGTGTGAAGCTTGGGTTTATTAGAAAATAAAATGAGAGAATTTGAATTAAATGTTGTAATATGAATTATTTAAAAAAGGGTTCTTTGGGGTGAGGATTGAGTGTTGGGAAAGTTTTTGGGTCAACTCAATAAAGCTTCATGTCAACATGTCAAGTATTTCTCAACTCACCAAACCTCACATCAAACATGTGTAAACCTCTATATTCAAAATGACTATACATACATTTGGGGGGCTGAGATCAATATTTTCTATATGTACATAGTGCTTAGTATTTTTATAGATATGCATAGATACATAATGGTTTGTGGAGTTAAAAGACATGATTCCTCACTGTATGTATGTATGTAAGTATGTATATATGTGGAATCAGTTGTATTTGTTTCTTTAGAGAGGAAACAAAGAGGAAAAAGGATGATGATAAGACGTATGCTTTTGAACTTGTATGTATATAATAATGACAGTGGGAAGGCAAGTAAAATATTGAAAAACAATAATTGATATTGCTTCCCTATACATATAAATATTTCTACATACATATATTTATTGTACATTTAGATATATACTTATTATATCATACATGGTCACATGTGAAATATGTAGCAAATATGATTTCTTTCGTACGTGTAATTATATACTTATATTTTGAGGCACACTAATGATTCACATGACGTGTTTTCAATTCTGTTTATTTGGTTGCCACAAATTATTTCTGAAGGAAATTCGTTTCTTTTTTTTTTTTTGTACATTTTCAAAAGAACAAATGAGTAATAATATAAAGTAATATAAAAATTTCATAGTTTGAGGGATAATGAAGCAAGAGATTTAGGCTGTAAATATCTTATATACATATATAGTAAATATTCTTTTTAAAGAAAACAGATAAATACACAAATCAACAAATTTGAAATGTCAAAAATCCTAAGGGGTATAAGTTAAATAAAAGTTATTCAGTTTTGCAGGATGATTTCAAATCCTTAATTTTTTTTCTGAGAGTCTGACGGTTTTTGAAAAATGGGACCCTACTTTTTTAGGGTCTTTTTGGCCCATTTTACAACTTCAACTTAAATCTGGAAGCATACTCATCGTGTGCATTAAAATATGATGATTTGTTAGTGTATTTAATGCACCTTCCAATTTCAGTCTTTGTTTTGACCTAAAGGAACTCCTGGGGAATTTTTGCTCGAAATTCATTGTAGTCATAGTAGGGCCCCAAAAGATAGTAACTCTCATGTGAATATTACATGAAATGGGTTAATACGGAATGCATTAAAGAGCTGAGCCACACAGCTATCAAACGAGATGTCATGCGCTCGATAAGGATCCTTATTAAAAAGAAATCATTCATCTAAATGTGTAAATTTTCATTCAATTTCGAGCAAAAATTCACTAGAAATAAATAAAAGCTTCTTAAGTATTAGTGCGCAGAAGGATTTCAGTTGGTTTCTTAACCCTTCTGAGTTATTTAAGTACAATTAGCTCAATGAAAGACTGGAAATAAAATTTACATTAAAAACACAAGTGGGTCATCATTTTTTAATGCATTAAACGGGTATTCTTCTAGGCTTAAATTGAAGTTGAAGTTAGAAAAGGGGCCATCGGAACCTAAAAAATTAGGTTCCGATTTCTCAAAAACCGTCGGACTTTCGAAAAAAAATTACAGATTTGAAATCATCGTGCAGAACTGAAAAACTTATATTAAACTTATACCCCTTGAGATTTTTGACTGAAGACCAGTGTAATTATTTAATTTTTATTCCTATTAATAAAAAAATAATATTTCTTCTCCTCTAACAGATCTTCATGCCCCTCTAGGATGTTTCCTTATCCTTTGAAAATCCACAATTTAAGGCTTACTCACTACTAAAAAAGACAATCAAAAAAATTACACCTGACTTCCATGGGTTTTAATTAGTTTTATTATATAAGTGTATATTTATTTAAGAGAAAAGAGCGTGTGAAAATTTTATAATCGTAGAATTCTGATAATTTTTTTTATAACGGATCAAAAATGGCCATAATTAATACCCACCCACTCCCCTCCCAAAAAAAACTATAAAATAAATTGAAGATATTTTATAGGTTTTTTTTCAAATTAAATTTTTTTTTCCTAGTTTTTAACCTAATTTTTGGATTCCTCTCCCTTTTAAATGATTGCCTGTAAAAATTTAAGGCTTTATTTTAATTGGTTTTTAAACTATAATGGAAAAACGAATGCCTATTAGTAAAACGGCTCATTTTAAAACGCTACAATTTGTCAATTGTTCTGTTCTTCAAAGATGCTCCTTAATATCAAAAGCAATTATATTCTGTAATTGTTGATGGTTATACAATGTTTAAGTTGATAATTAAATACAAATAAAGCAAATAAGTTTGAAATAAAATTTTAACCTAATTTGAATATCAAATTGCTTTTCTTTCCATATATTGGTGTAATATTTCATCTACTATTAAAAATACAAAAAAACAGACATGTATAATCGGAGATCAAACATGATTGGAGTATTATAATTCTTTTTAATAGATAACTAGTGCTTACAAATGATGTTAAGTTGTTAGAAAAATATCTAATTGTCTTTCCTTGATTAGGAAAACTTATAATTGATATTATTAAAGGATTACACTTCATCTAGGCAGTTCAAAATTAAACACTAATCTAAGACTGCAGAGTTTAGTACCTTCTTGTTTCCTATAAACTAAATATATATATATCATAAAATATAGAGACTAAAATGGAGCCATATTGTCAACGACTTTCTCAAATAATCAATGACAAAACAACAATTAAATAATCTCCTGAATGAAACTCTGAATGCGAAAATGTTTTTAAAGTCATAGCAACAGAGAGGTTATTGAATAAATAAATATGTATGTTAACAAAATTCATTACAAAGCTTTCATTTGTCAAGAAAAATTGCGAAATGTGCAATTAAACATATATATATATAACATATTACGCATGGAAAAGCTCTAATAAGAAAGTTTTCCATGCGTAATATATATGTTTAATGGCACATTTTGCAAAATTTTAGACAAATGAAAGCTTTGTAATTATATAGTGTTTGTTTTGTAATTCATGCGTAATTAAAATATAAAAGCTGATCATAAATTACAGGCGTACACAATAGGCAAGATGATCAAACTAATTACTTCACAAACACAAAAGCTGTTTGATCCAACAATTGCAAATGATATGAGTATTAAATGAGCCAAAGTTATATAAATACCTATATAGAAACCAATGTAAATATTGAATTTTCTATCCAAAATTTTATCCAATTCAGTTAATTAGGGTCTTTTGATTGTGAAGACATTGTGCTCCTGGCTAAATTTATACGAGCATAATAAATGCCATAAATCAGCTGCTATTTTATAGCAGCTGATGTTTTGAACTACTATGTATTAATATTCAGTTGACAAAAATAAAGTCAATAAATACCTTTTAGTGTATACAAACCATTGAGATAAAAACCATTTAAAGTAAAGAAAATGTCATTATTGAATTGCACAGTATCATGAGTCTGTGATTAATAGGCATTAACATCAGATGTGTATACGGAGTTAGCTTCCTTTTGTAGTAATTATCAACTAGCATTCTTATGAATGCTCACAACTTATCACTCACAAGAAGAATAATGATTCTCTCATCAGATTTCTTTTTGAAGTGAATCAAAGCATAGAGCATAAATTCGAGGTATTCATTCTTGACTCAGAGCACAAGTGTAACAAGTTTGCTGTAAGAATTTGACGAGTAAAGTTGTCAACTTCAAGATATTTCATATTATATTTATGTTACATTTTTGTTAAGTAGATTGAACAAAACAACAACAACAACAAAAATGCAAATATTCCCTTAAAGTATTTGTCAAATATGAAGAAGAAGAAAAAATATTAATAAGTCAATCCGAGCTACAAAAATATAATATTTTGTACAAAAAGTGACTTGTTGCACTTTCCTCTCAATATATACTCCTTTACATATATATATATATATATACCATTAGAGTGTTAATTCCCAGGAAATTTAGCATGTCAACATGAAAAATGTATAATTATGACATTTAATGGGAAATATATTTAATAAATAATTAATTATTAATTACTCATCTTGACAAAAAATCTTATTTCAAAAAATAATTTAGTTAATTTATTTTGATCCAATATATCATAATAAAATGTGTAGTGTTTAAATACATTGTAACCTCTTTTAAAACTTTGGTTGTAAACAAATATTTAATAATGAAAAAACAAAAGAACCAACACTACACTATTATTATTATTATTATTATTCTACAACAAATACAAACCTAGAAATGGTAATTTTAAAAAGAACGATGAGGTGGCAAAAGTCAAAACATATGGTAATATTGAATTAAACCCCTTGTTAATATCAGTTGCTTGTATATTTGGTTTTAAGAAAGGGGAATATATTACTGCTTTAATGAAGAGAAACATCAACATTAAGACAATACTATTTAAAGAATAATTTAATAATAATTATATATGTACTTATATTTTTAACAAAATGGCGAGAATCTTTTAATTCTTCCTTTAGAGCAGCGTTTCTCAACCTTTTTTCCCTTTCGGAACCCTCAAAATATATCCCATGTCTCACGAAACCCTTGCGCAAAAAATGATTAATACCATACTTTCTCATCTTATATATCCCAAATGTAAACGATTAATTAGTTCTCTTAAGAGCCTGGCTTAGCAATAGGTCACTATAAAAAAAGTCAAAATTCTGGTGACAAAATTTTACCACAATGTAGAAAAAGACTGAAAAGTGTAATAGCTTATATAATCTCATTTTTCTCGCGGAACCCTTAAAGACCGTCTGCGGAACCCTAGGGTTCCGCGGAACCCCGGTTGAGAAACGCTGCTTTAGAGGTTGATGCTTCAACGGTCTAGCATAGAATTTTCAAAAAAGAGTAAAAGTATCAAGCGTTTTACTTTTTTTAATTTCAAAATTGTATTTTTTTTCTGTACTAAAGAACCATTCCTATACAAACCTAAATGAAAAACATTGAATACATCATATTCTTAATTATATCATAGATATATTAAATTTAAAAACTATGCCAAGAATTCTTTCAGGGGTGTCAACATATCAAAATTTGGTATATTTTATGGAATTTTACTATGCTGTACACATATTGTAATATAATTATTACTTAAAAGTTGAAGGGAATATCCCCCGTACGGACATAAGTTCTTTTTAAGTGCCTTCTGGACGTAGAACTGACTTTATTTAATAATATTTAATCATATTATGTACAACAGAAAAACATTTTTAAATTCCAGTTGTCTTCTTTTTTTTTTCTTTCTTCTACTTCTTTCTTACTTTTACAGGAGATTTTAAAACCTACAAAAGAAGGATTTTCCTTCTTTTCTTTTACTTTTATGAGGAGATTTTACGATATGTTTTATGCATAGGAAATATCTTTTTTTATGTCTTTTGAGTTACGATCAAAATTATCATAATTTGTAATTTATTCTATTGAAGATTTTAGTATCGAATACCTATAATATAAAGGGAACCAAATGTATTGAGCTTTTATCTATTAATTATGTAAGGATATGGGGATCTATGGATTTGTACATACAGTCATTAGTTAAAGTTATAGTCCTTTTTGAAACTTTGTGGGGGGAGCAATCAAAGGCCCTTCGTAATTTTTCTTTGTATTTTTTGTTTTATTCAACTATCAACTAACTCCGTTTGCACCATATTTCATACAGAATCATGATTACTACAAATAATATTATGAGCAAATCGGGAAATTTGAATTTATTTTCCCAGGGAGGGATTTTGCAATAAGCATAATGGTTTGTTTTTTTTAAATTGGTACTAGTTTCACTGACATCGTGGACAAATTACACGTCCAAATATTGATTAGTGTTTGAAATACGCGTCCTTTTGTGTGAGGAGTTAAAATCGAATTTTTTGTTTTTTAAAATGTCAAAAAGAGGATAACTAAAATGAAATTGTGAGAAATGTTGTGAGAAACTCAAAAGGAAGTGTCAAGGAATGTTCCTGATTTTATTTTTTTGAAATTTTGAGAATCTGTTTATCGAGATGCATGACCTATTACTACTCAAGAAAACAGACCATTCAATTTTTAATTGTAATAGCATTTGTAAACTCTACAGTTATTGTGTTGTAATTATTATTGATTTAATACAAATTTGGTAACTATTTTGAAAATTGAAAAAAAAAAAACGTTGGCACATATGCATTGTATCGGAGGGGTGAACTACAGTCAAGCAATTTCATATTGACTTACATGCCTGTGTTACTCTCACGAACCATCTTACTTAAGAAATGAAGGGATAAACATCGTAAATTATTTTGAAGGTGTTTAATTATACATATGTAATCAATCAATCTTGAACAACTAATTCATAGTCATAAAATGATTATTTTAGGCTTAAGATGTGTTGAAAATATTCCTACTAAATAAATAAAAATAAATAATTCTAAAAGTGACACCTACATATTATTTAATGGGGATATTATCTCTTTTTTTTTTTTTTTTTTGATAGAGAATGAATCAAATATACATATATATATATATATATATATATATATATATATATATATGGTTGAAGGATCGTTAATACAAAATGATTGATATCCAGAGGTCTTAAAAGCTAAATGTGTGAAAAATGACATCATTTTTGTTTTTTGTTTTGTTATAATATATATATATATGTATGTATATTTAAAATGTAAATTATTACCCAATAAGCTATTTGTATGCTATTACATCAAACAAGGGATGAAAATACTCCTACTGTTTGATTGTGTGCATATATATTGACGTAGCCACCAACGGCATGTATATTTCCATTATTCCTAATTGTCATTAAATTGTAATTTATTATGGGTATTATTTCTTCGACATTTATTTAGCTTCATGCAGAGTCACTACTTGAAATGTATATGTAGAATTAGCATAGATTAAATATTATTTGGAATAATAAAAAAATGAGATTATTTCATGAACGTTGTACAAATCATAGTCAATATACATACATAAGAATGATTCTAATCGCATCTATTAAGATTGATGAATATAATTATAATATTATTTGCATTGTTATTCAATTTTAAATATATTTAAGCCTATGCAGAGGTCTGCTGCTAGCTATGCATTTGTCTATATGTAAAAAGGTGACTGTTAAATAGCTTTATTATTATATTCTTACTTTAATATAAGTACATGGATATTTTTTTAGATTCTTTATATATATATATATATATATATATATATATATATATATATATATGCAAAATCCTTCCATACAAAGAGAAGAAGTTTTAATTAATTACTATTTATTGAAAAAGATGTTTCAAAGAAGAAAACTTTTACTTTTTGAACAATTAATTCTTCCACTAAAAAATGGCTAATATTGAGTTCGTGTGTACTATGGGAAGTGTCTTTGAATATACAAACTTGACAAATTTGTTTTAAATTATAGGATAACAAAGGCATGTGAAACATTCGGAAGCAATTTTTCTCATTTACTAAGCATACAGGAATCGTTAAACTTTACTTAAAACCATTCTAGAGTTTTATGAAAGTTTACTATTCATGATTGTTGTAGATTTTTTTATAATCCTTATATTGGTTTAAAGGATTGAATTGCTTTTGAATGTACTTCATAATATTGAATCAGATATATGGAAATTAAACTTTTTTTTTTTAGAAGTTCATAAAAATTAATTAAATATGAACTATTTATGACAAAAAAAGAGTTAAACTTTTGGAATATTTTTCAACAATAAAAAAATAACTAACTATGAAGAATATGATAATAATTTTGTTTATAATTAATTTGTTACTATATTTATACAAATGGCTGTCAAAAGCAGTTAATGCAAAGCACTTTAATTAATACATTATGAAAAGAAGTACAATTTGATATTTGAGCTAAGTACACCATTTAAATTAAGTTAATAGTAAATATTACTCATTAAAAAAAATATGTTTCACAACTTTTTCTAGAAAGGATACATATAGGTAACAACGAACAAAGGACCCAAAATCTGTATATTTAAAATACATTTTCAATCATTTAGTCAGAAGTTTTTTTCATATTTTACAAATTTCAGTAATATATTTTTATTGTTTAAGATCTATATTGTTCATTAAAACTATTTATATAAAATGATAGAGGTCGCCATTGGCAAAATTTAGGTAATTTCTTAAATTGAATAAGGAATTTTTTTTTAAATTAAATTTACATGACGCAGAACTTATCTATGACATTGAAACTCATGAACACTGGATTTAATTTGACATATGACACTTACATATAAAGTAAATATCTACATATGTAATCCAGATAATTGCTTCAGCTTTAATTAAGCTAATGTGTATGTTTTTAGGGGGAGGGAAGAGAGTATCGATTTTTTTTTTTTTTTTTTTGTTAAATTTTGTGCAGATAACTTTGGTAATTAAAACCAAAAAATAAGTATAAGACTGAGTAACAATATTTATTGCTATTTTCTAACTCCTGCATTTTATTATTATTATTATTCATTTTTGCATTTGCATACAAATGAATGCGTTCATTAGCATTTGCATAAATAATAAAATTGAACAACAGGGAAACAATAATGACAATATTACTTTGTTTCTGAACGATTCACTAATGAAGTAGGGAAGACGAGGAAGAGTTGCAGTCCATTATGATTTGTGCTCAATTACTAGGAGAAGCTTTGAGTAGGATTTACCCAAATTTAAATGCTCATATTTATATCTGTTTGCTATCGATTGAGTTTATTTATAGTTTGTAGTTTTTTCAATAATTGTATTTGAATGGGAATTTTATTTTTAAACAAATGATTTTTAAATTACATAACTGATCAATAAAATGGATCTGATAATTTCAGATTGAAGGCACTGTCACACTTATCTTAGTCAGGGCCTTGTAGATATAAAATAATCTAGAAGAATAGACAAGACGTGGATAGTTGCCACAGTTATTTACAACTATTGTACTGAACCCGTATTTTCTCCTATACTTCTCAATGAATTTTAATCAAGTGATGGCAAAAAAATCAATGATTCAAATGATTATTATTTGAAGAAAAATTAAAAATTGATAAATTGACTTTATTACAAAAATACTATTTCTTAAAGAAATTACTTTAACCCCTTAAAATCAGTTTGTATTAAATATCTCAAAGAAAAGTTGACAAAAAAGTCTGATTTTTTATTTGTCAATATTTTTTTGTAAAAAAGGGCCTTATGCAACTGTCTTCCCTAGATAATAGTAGCATAGATATCTATATATATATATATATATAGATAGATAGATAAAAAGTCTTTTCATATACTTCATTCAAAGGGTATTTGTTAATTATCCCAATATAATTGTAGACTGATGAATTATGTATTATTTTTACCTCAAATACTTGTTGGTGACTTTTAGAAATTGTCCTATAATTTCCTATTTTAAGAAATATTTGTGGAATCATTTTGTTTTGTATTTTATTAATCCTTCAAAAAGTATTTAATACTAAATAAAATTGTCTGAAACTTGATTTGTGAGTATCCTCTACGCAAATATCTTTGACTACATGCAATTCTTAAAAAAAGTAATCAAAATCCATGAGTCTCTTGTAACTAAACACGTTGCTATGGAATAATAGTTATTTTATGTTTAAGAAGCATGCTCTGAGTCAGTTTTGGTTAACAAGATTACAAAGATTATCTGTTTTTGATATTAATATATATATAAATAAAGTCTTCCTTTATTGGATAAAAGATATATATTATGAAATTCTACTGTTATGAATCATGAATTGATACGGACTACATATGGTTTAGAGCAAGGGTACAGCCCGCAGGCCGGATTTGGCCCGAAAAGAGCTTCAGTCAGGCCAACAGGATAACTTGGAAGTGGAAAAAATACATAAAAGACATGGGTTAAATTTTTTAATTAAATGTAATTCATGAATTATCTGCTAGGGGCGCATGTTAGTCACTCTTTATAAGTCTCATGTAAAGTTCATTACTATAATTTTCAATTTTCTAGTTACTTAAAGTTTGTGCAATTTAGTGAAACTTTTTGTAAAAGTGCTGTTTAATAAATTTTTTGTTAAATTTAATATTTTCCTTGTTCTTCTTTAAATCAAAACAAAGGGAAGAAAGGATGATATTTTGGTTATTTATAGCTAAGTGTGCTATAATTTTAATGGTTCGGTCATATGTGGCCCACAATTCGAAATTAGTTTGACACCCCTGGTTTAGAGTTTTCAACAATATATATATATATATATATATATATATATATATATATGAATTATCATAAATAAATCTTTGAAATTAAAGGGTGTATCAAGTTACTTGGGACAATATTTCCCACCTTTTAGTGGGTAACGAGTACATATTCATATTTTAAAAAAAAAAGAATAATGGCTGTATGTTAAAAGAAATAAATACATTTTTCCTTTTGACATAATAGAAGGACCTAGAAACAACATTGGCAGTGAACATGTGTTAATTTATATTATTATTAAATTTAATTGATTTTAAAGAGTTCAAGAAATAAGTTATTAATGAATGAAAAAAAGAAAGGAAGAACAAGTTTGATGCATTAGATTTTTTATCATCACCATTAAATAATACATATTTGTGATTTAAACAATTTAGCACACCCAAAAAATTTTATAAGTTCTACATATGCAAACCCATCAGACAAAAAGCTATTAAATTAAAACATGCTAATCTTAGTGGAAATTGAAAATAGATTTATACTACATTTAGAAAAATACAAATGTACCTTACCCATATGGAAAATAGAACAAATATGGATTTATTTTTGTTCCACTTTGGTCCAAAATTGATTGCATAGTTATTATTGTAATTTAAATGTAGGACTTGCCTTACCCACCAATGCAAAAAGTGTATGAGGAGGAGGGGGGAAGGAATGGTTTCAGGAGGTTAGTTAAAATAATTTGGTAGATATATTTTATGCACTTATAAAAATTAGTATTACCTACAATTATTACGATTTGAATCAATGTGGTCTTTTGAACAAATAAATAGGCATTTCTATTTATATATTAACTAGATAGCATTGCTTTTTAAATAAAGATATGGAAATTACGACTAATTTTTTTTTTTTTTTTTCAATTTTGAAAAATATATTGTCCTTAGAATCAATCAAAGAACTAACAAGAACTGAATTTGTAGCATGTTAAGAACCAAAAAAAAAAAGTATTAAGGGACATGAGAATTGGTTAAATTAGTATTTCAATAATTTGAACCTTGGTTATTGAACTAAATCCACCTTGATTTGTAGTTCAAGGCAGTGTCGTCAGTGTACATACATCAACTCTACATACTTCACTATGACAATTTCACGGACTGATAAAAGTGAATATTGTGCGTTCAATTTTGAATTAACTTTGTAATTCCCTTGAGATTGCTAGAGTTATAAAAAATAGGAATTGATACTCAAGGGGTCGCAAGGAAGTTGACAAAGGCCTAATGTTTTGAAAACAGAGTCAATTTCTAGATGAGTGCTATATACTTACTTACATATAACTATTCAATCAGTTTGAATGAAAAATTGTACTTATTATTCACATGTTAAACAATTTTGAATAGCAGTCTAATTTGATATGAGAATCAATTGTTTGTCCATGGGTTTTTAGCAATTTTGTCATTCTTAAGTAATAATTGAAACTTTAATTAGATCCTAATTATCAATGTTTCAATAACAAACCACAATATGACTTTGATTTACTTGCTTATCATATCTACAAAGTCAAATATTGTTTAAGATTATCAATAATCCTTAATTATTAATCATTTAGGGATCTTCGGTCACAAAAATTCATATGTTTTAATATTAGCTTAATACAGAAGAGCAGACATTAACTTGAAAGGATAGGATGTTCAGATCTAAGAAGTTTACTATTTATCAACTATTTAGTGCCGGATGCTAAAATGTATATCTATTAAAACTCTGGAAAAAAAAGTTAATTGTAGTTCCGTTAGCAATAAATATTTTCAAGATGATACAAAAAATAATTCATGATTCAAATTTCCATGAGGCAAGACTAATATACATACAACATTAATAATTATATATCCATTTGGTTGGAAAAATTGACTCGGTTGTATAGTTTTTATGCAGATCCACTAATAAATTTAGTAAATTTGGCAAATAAATTATATTACTACTACTTTCTATAGTGCAATCGGGGTCTGTAGGTGGACTCTTAGAGTCGATCACACATGCCTACATCTATCGTGCAAATTAGAAGTTAAATTAGATTGATTTATGACTTTTTTTATATTCTTTTCACAGCTTTGTGTAGTGAAGATACTCTATAGTATGTAGTTTTTTCCAAGTATGAGCAAAAAACAAAGAACAGATACATTATATAAGAAATTATAGAAGGAGATAATATTTGATGATATTTTGTATAATTGAAGTCATTACCTAAAGGACGATCTTAATCACTGTATTTTCCATAATAGATGTCAAAGTTGATGGTACATCTAACTTGTCTACTAGATATGACCTTGAATTCAGTTTTACCTCAATTTAGAAGCATGTAATGAAGAAGAATCTTATTGAAGGGTCCAAGGAAGTGATTGAGCCTCTAAAATGCTCTATATGTAACGTTGTCTATTGAGTTTGAATCCAAGGGATAGGAACGAGTGATGGTGTTCTAATAGCTGTGATTAGTAGGATTGTAAATAATATGCAAAATGCCACGTGCGAGATTTTGAGGGGTTGGCACTTCAAACAGGTCTTTTTGTTTTCCAAAGCTGTTATCATTTTTCTTTTATTACTGAGGGAAGAACATCTACCTGATAGTAAAGATCTCACTTGAAGGAATACATGCATTAAGGTAATTAAAGCAAATAAAATGTAAACATTAAAGGGCTCAAGTCTTCGTATAAGTTAAAAATATATAATTTCCTGACATTAATTTCAGTTAATTTCCTGCCTCTCATCTATGGTATACATACATAATGTTATTATTTATTATTGTATAACTAAAGGAGAATAGCAGCTTGTAGCTCAGTAAAACGTCATGACAGCTCAAGCTGCTTCTTCCCTCTCAACATTTATCAAATTGTCAGAGTGGCCAGGTTCATTTTCTCTTTCTTTTTATTTTACACACCCCATTTGCATATTATTTGCATTCCTAGTGATTAGTGCTGAGACTAACACAAAACGAGATTGTTGTCAAAAATTCTCTGAGCTCCTCTTCAAAGACCCATCCTTACCCCAAACATGATCATTCTGTATGTAAAATTTCTTCTCATCAATAAAAACCAATTTGGGCAGCGTGCTGTTTTTCAAGATATTCAGGATAGTGCAACATTTATCAAGTTCCATGCAATCATAGAGGTCCCCAAAAGATCATATCCCTTTACTATTTTATAGAGGTCCCACGTTTGTCCTCAAGTAATCGGTGCATTGATATTTGGCTGATTCCTGCTTCAGCAGCTAATTTTCTACAGACCGATTCAACTTTTATATGATTTTATTAGAAAATATCTCTCGCTTTAACTGATTGTTTTATGCCTTGACTCGGTCGGTTAGATGTTTGATCAGACTCCTTAAACTTTTTTTAAACTTTTCAAACCGTTTCACGAGTAATAAAGTGTTTTTTTTTTTTTTTGTTGCAATGATCGAATTGCTGTCCCTTTTTTATGGAGATTTACAATAGTTTTTTCATCAACAGCCATCACTCTGAAACAAAATGAACATATTAAGGAGATAAATTTACTATGTTTAGATAAACTTATTTCAACTTATTTTGAAATTAAATTGCGATAAATATGTTGGACCCTGTATATTGCAAACAAATAAATAAAAAATAATCAACAATTGTTCCCAAATTGAGTCATAGTAGCTCTATTTAGCATTTATTCATAAATAGGGTCAAATATAACTCCTTTCATATTTAACACTTTTTTATAACATATATATTTAAACATTTATAGTCAAATAAATGCATGTTAGATTGTTGATTAGATCTAATCGATATGACAGGCCATTTATCGAGACTCAAAAAACTTATTAGAACGATTCCAATGACGTAAAATATTTGTTATGAATTTATGTTCGAAATTTAATTTTTTCGTCAAAAGAAAATAATTATACACAATAGCTATTTCTTGAATTTAAAAAAAAACCCAACTCTAATTTACTTTTGATCTATAATTATATTTGTAAATATAATTCACTTATAGAAATATCAATATTTTCAATCTGTAATGAAAAAAAAATAAAATATGTATGGGGTTGTGTATGATACTGTCATGCAGTTGTGAATATTGTACATACACACAAAGGGTCCATTAAGGATACACATTTTGTAGTGCACACGGAGAAGGTGTTAGCAAGGCTCATGATATTATTCAATTAAGACCCTTTATTAGCATCAGCTTCCTCTTTGGTAATGCTTGAGTCTTCTTCTCACATTTTAAAATAGAATAGTATATATAACTTAATAAAATACATAAAATGTTTTTATTCTTTGTGAAAATCATAAGAAAATTTCTATAATTTAAATTTCCTCTTTAATTTTTTCTTAAACTATAAAATATCCCTTGTGACCAAAAAGTTCAATATTCAATAAAGTTATATATATAAATATTTTGTATTAAAATTATATCAAATACAACACTTACTTTGTATAATTATAAATAACAGGAAAGTAATAAAATATCGCATTTTGTATTTTGTATGTATGTATTTTGGTTATTGAAAAGTAGAGATTTAAAAAAAAAAAAAATTAAGGAGCTTTAATTCAAAGAAAGTTTAATTAAATATATGTACATATACTTACGTAAACATAAAATAGGTTCATAATAATTACAACTATATGTATGTATATTTGAAAAAAAAATGAGAAAAATATGAGGTTTTTATTTTTTGTACAAACCACTAGTAGTAAGCTACCAACCTTGCTTTAGTGAACTGAATGATTCAATAATGTTTCCAGAAATACATCTGCATGTACCTATGGTGCTATCTGGCTGCCACTTTTTAGCTTCATTATGTGGGACATCTGGAGCACTTCACATTAATCAATTTGAGTCATAAGTTAATTACACACACAATGATGGCGATATCGATCGATACGACATCAACAGGAATTATCCATATTTAACTTCTAACTTTTGCATGGAACGGTAGATTTTGTCACTCATAGGAGGTGACAGCAACGCACAGAGGCATTGTACATGTGTTGGATTGTAAAAAGAAATCACTCCTTGTCAAAGGTTTGAAGTGGGCGATCTATATGTTGGAGCTAGAAGCTCTTTAATGACTTAAGAGTCATCACTCTTATTCACTCTTATTCGCACTCTTTTTTTGACCATAGATAAAGGATCTTTCATCTGCGGCCTTCAATCTACATGTGACCCTTGAATATGCTTAGATATAGAATATAAATTAATTCAGTGTTCCTCATCTTATGTATTCGGAATTCCAATGTGTTCATTACGTGGAAAAAGGTTAAGAACCCCTTGTATAGGGAACAAACTTTTATTGTAATACACTTAATACAAACATCGTTTCACATAACTTTAATGATATAAAATTATTATTATGATATGTGTCAAGTCAACAGAAATCAAGTTTATCTGAAATATTTCAAAAATGAGTGTGAACTTCATTTATATTCTTGAAGGCATTCTCATTCGTTTGTATTAATAGGTTATTTCGATTAATTAAATAATGACTTCAATAGTAATTGCAACTTAATTATAGCAAAAAAATACTGGCTACAATCAAGAATAAAAAACATCTGGTATTTCTGTCTATGTAGTTACTATGATTCATGGTGAGCATGATTGTGGATCAAGTTGATTCTTAATAGTTCTTAAAAAGATGTACTGGTTTTAGCCAACGCCAACTAAATATATCTTGGGGCTATGAAAAAGATGGACGTTCTTTCAGGGACCATATCGGCTCCATGTGTAGTCGTAGTATTGATTCGATTGCTCTATTGTATAGACAACAATCCTTGCTTTCTTGACCAGAGTGATATTTTGGCCAAAAACTGTACAAAATGGGTCTTAAAATGACTCCTAAATGTTTGGCTGTTGTATTTATGAAGTAAAAAACTTACAAATGGATTTTCTCCATTTCAATGTTTCAAAAAAAAAAAACTTGCTTTCTTGTTGACTTGACACATATATACTATTAATGTTCATTTAATTGAATAAATGATACTAAATATAAATAAAAATTTCTAAATTTGATTATGATTAATCACTTTTGAAAATATTGATTTTGATCCTTGATAGAAACACATCACGGTGTTCAACTCCATGATCAACTGATTTCAAAAATAATTTTCCTTCGTTTTTTTTAGACCATTTCATTCATTTCTATTCGCCTCTTTGAATTTGACAATTTATGCAAAAAGTATATACTAGAATGTGGCTGTGCTAAATTGCCCTTCATTTCCATCCAATTGATCACGCCCTGAATTATTAAGCCTGGAGCTCCATGATAAAAGATATATGTATGTAAATAGGCGTAATTTAATTTTTTTGTGTGCTGAGTTGAGACAAATCATCAAGATGTTTCTCTTCTCTTGAGCGCAATAAGGAGCAGTGTAATTTAGACCATTTTATTAAAGTTTTATAATTTTATTTAATCCAAATAATTAATATAAAGTCAATCAATATGCAGGTAAGGTCCATGAGCCAAAAATGGCCTGAAATTTGGTACAGATGCTTGTGGCAACCATACAAGTAATTATGCCAAAAAAGTGCAGTTTGTTGCTCATCAATTCATTTTTTTTATTTCCCCTAGGACAGTGGTCCCCAATTCAGGGGATTTGGGGACAATTTTGAGGGGTTGTCACTTCGAACAGTACATTTTGTTTCCCAAAGCTGTTATCATTTTCTTTTATTACTGAGGGAAGAACATCTACCTGATAGTAAAGATCTCACATGAAGGAATACATGCATTAAGTTTAATAAAGCAAATAAAATATAAACATTAAAGGGCTCAAGTCCTCGTATAAGTTAAAAATATATAATTTCCTGACATTAATTTCAGTTAATTTTCTGCCTCTCATCTATGGTAAACCTAATGTTATTATTTATTATTGTATAACTAAAGGAGAATAGCAGCTTGTAGCTCAGTAAAACGTCATGACAGCTCAAGCTACTTCCCTCTCAACATTCATCAAATATTCAGAGTTACTAGGTTAATTTTCTTTTTCTTTTTTTTTTTCCGATCCCATTTGCAATTTTTTTACATTCCTAAGTATGACATTCCTACTTGAGACTCTTACTGATTTATGACGATGACATAAGATTGCACAGATTAAATTGTGAATCTGAATGCTTGTGGATCTCAATTAGTATGTAATGGTACGCAAGTTGTTACTTTCTATGCTTTGAAGTTTGAAATTTGAAATCATTAGAGGTATATTTTTTTAATCAAGTATAAAGAAACTGAATCCTTACTATATCCAAATAACAAATTAAAAGCCCTAACAAATTGCACCTACTTATTGAACATCTAGTAGCTATATAAATCAACTTTTTAGATGAAAATTCATATATAGATATAGCCAAACACTTTGATTAAAAGTGGAATTAAGTAACAGCTTCTACTTACAATAGCTAGACACGTATACATATATGTATGGTATACCATAATTTCCTGTTTAGACTACTTAATTATTTGACGAATGATAAATGTAATCGTAAAATTATTATTTTTTTTATTATCATACACTTCCCATGGAATAATAATAAACATGATATGCTAGAAACTCAATGTTTTTCAAACTCCAAATAATACTTCTTTTTCTTTTTGATGGTTATGATGATGATTTGAACCATAAACCTTGGCTCATCTCCATTCCATTATCATTAAGCCTTGCTCAATATCCTTTCTTTAGAGATATATATGAATGTATACATAAAGCCTTTTAGATTTCTTTCATAAAAAAAGTTGTAGATACATATGTATACTCTGGTATGCATAATAAGTTTCGTAAACCAAATATGATATTTTATTATTCTTCAAAAGGTTAAACATTTCTTTAAAACAACATACTCATGACTTGATGACCCTTGTTGATTATTGAGTTATATACATACATACATATACAAAAACCATGCGCCTTGAACCATTACTTTCCCTAGACAATATATGTTATAGCATATTACATTTCCCTTCTGTTTGAATATATGTAATTTATTAATATGTTCGCTCATTACTCCAAAGACTCATAATTCATTATTTGATAACTTTAGTACAGGAGAAGCAATTTTTTTTTTTGACGTGAAGAGAGTTCTTGTACTTCGAAAAAGGTTTACTAAGATTCAAATGATAATTTCTTTTTAAAAAATATCATAAATAATAACAACTTTTGTCGTATATGAAAAAAAGCTACAAATATTAATAATCGAAATGGTTATCTAAGTATGCATACAAGGAGTTTTCAAACCTGTGCTTCCATCATTACCGCACTCTGTCATTCATAGGGAAGCCATCGTAGTTTTTTCTAACTAAAAAAGATATTGTTCTGACTCACGATGATTATATAGCGAAGAATGTTTTGGTATCTAAATTTTGTAAATAATTTGAAAGTACGAGTAAAAGCAAGACATTCAAATTTTAAGTTTTTGAAAAATCATTTTACAGGAAAGAATGAAACTATCTTATAGACTTAAATAAATAACGAAGTTGATGACTTGACCCCCTTCCCCTCCCCATTTATGAACATCTTGACGGATTTAAAATTAGACATGAGACAACTTGAGGTGGGTTTTTTTTGCCAAGACAATAACTTCTAATTTCATGAGATACAGCTTAGCTTGTAGAAACGAACTTGATCTTGAAGACGCGCTACATACTTGTACAATGGCTTTTTCAAGGTCATTATCTGGTTCAGTCAAAACCTTAAAACAACATCAAATCTTCAGACAAGGAGCAACATTCGTTTTTCATACTGCGTACAAATCCTCATTTACCTTCTGGGTAATCTTCAAAATTTTGCACCATTGTTGGACCTCTGGTCCTGAACAATGAACGAGGAGAACAGTTTTGTTTAAGGAACACAATTAATACAAAATTATTTCTGAAATTCATCGATTTAGATTGCCCATTAGTAACTTCTGCAATAGTCAACAACGTCAAGGACTGAGTAATACCAATTTGGCTCCCTCCTGTCGGAGCGGGATATTACGCATCGGTTGACTCATCTTGAAGAGTAGTCGTGAAATTATAGGGGTTCAAGGGTCACATCTAAGGGAACTCTTTGTATTCCAGAAGAAGGGACATCAGCTTGGCTCTCTTTTTAAGTTGCTCTTCATCTGACCCAAGTTCCATTGGAATGTACTCGGACTGCAGTTCTATGAGAATTAGGTGCACGAGTAATTTCTTCATCTTGAGATATGAAGTACATTAACATTATAACTACATACATATCAATATTAGAAAAATAGAAATTACCTGAGACTTGTCGCCAGAAAATAATGAATACTGAGTATTATTAATCTGAAGCATTGGATCTTTATTTGACTATCAACAGAGTCTATTCCGACGTCAAGAAATGTACATGTATAAAGAAGTTAGAATAAAAGAGGTATCAGTCGGTAAAATATATTATTAATAAAAAACAATATACTACATAGAGCACAACGAATTTAATTATATGTATGTTTTTATTTAAACAATCAAATAAAGTGCTCAATGTACGTCAAGAAACTGTGCAACTTAATAATATTCGTCATATATTACATTGACTGCACTAATGAATGAAAACATATAGCTTGATATAAGGAAAAATTATGATGGCCTCTCTCAGCATGTTATTAGTTTTTAATGACTTGAGACTTAACACTATATAGAAGGATGGTTGGTAACAACCCTTAAATGACGTTGCATACCAAAAATGAGTCCTCAATTGTTTTTTTAATATTCGTAACTCTTGGTGGTTGCTAAAATGGACATTATTAGTGTGTTAATTTTTATTTTCACCTAATATGTTTTATTTATTTAAAAAAATATACACAACTTTTAATAGAACGCATATAAAGAAATTAGCAATTTAAACAAGTTACAATTGCTTTTTACAATCAGAGTCTTATTCATTTATAATAAGTTTTGCTAGCTAAGCGCTGTGAAGCTGTACTGATGTACAGTCAATTGAATGTATATCAGCTTTTAATTATAGTTGAACAGGTAGGTTGTGATTCAAATACTTGGCTATTTTCTTCTGTATCTATCATCCTTTGATCCATCATTTTCATCATTTTGGGTGAATAAAATTTTGCTTCTTTATATCTGAAATATCAACTCGATACTCATTACAAATCTGAATTGATTTTGCTAACCTTTTTTTGTTCATCACCATAAAACTTTCCCATTCTTCTGAACAGAGCTCAATATTAAAGCATTTTTGTTCTTTTTTGCATGATATTATGTCAGTACATGTTATTTACAAAAGGTTAAGCTTGAGCATAATGCTTGTTGAGTAGCCTTTAGTGCGAGCACGGTTTATAGTACTTATAAATTCCATTTTATTTTTCTAAAGCTCATTTGCAAGAAACAACAAGGAAGTAAAGAAATCAACTGTTGTAACATTCCTTCCGTTACCCAAATACGGCTTCATTAGCCTCATTACAACATATTCTAATATAAATATACCAGCATTTTTTGATAATCTTTTCCCAAGTAAGGAAATCCATTTACCAAGTATTTGGACGATGCATCATCTGTTGTCCTTTGGCTAAAATTACTCTCACATACATACTAGCAATGAGTTTGAATATTATCATTATCTGGTTGTCCATACATCATTCTTAAGTTTTGAACGAACCTCAACTATCGCACATTTTACATGTTGATCAATAATATAATTATCGATCCAGAGTTCAGAAGCTGATAATGTTTTATCTGTAACTATGCAACGTTTTGCATATGATGAACCTGGAACTTCCTTCAAAATATATATCTCCGTTTCCTATTTGTTTGTAACGAATTGTGTTGTCCTTGCCGATATACATAATATTAAGTTGGTTGATTTATGTTTCGTAAAAGGTGGGAGTTGAGTCACTTATTTGCATCCTGTGTCATTTCTTGAAATGTTAAATATACCAATGAGTTGTAAATAAGTTTATATAGCAAAACTAATAATAGTACTCAACATAGTTACTTATTGACATGCTTGTTTAAAGCATCAGAATAGTCATTAGAATCAGATAAACTTGTCTGTGATGATTGGGCATATTTTTTCAATTCGAAATCATAACCTACTGAATTGGAGCCTTATTTATTGAATAAATGATTTTTTTCTTGGGCACTCTTATACAATCAATGGTGATAGAAGAATGTCTAGTTCTGCAAAATCAATGTGTATCACGATGAGCTTTTTGGGATGAACAAAAACACACTGTATTCTCCCTTCAGCTGATTTTCATTATTTAACTCTTTTGATTTAAAGCAGCTGACTCTACGTGTTATGAGCTCAAAGAGGGTATTATTATTATTTATGATATTAATATATAAAAAATATATTAAATTGCGTGACCTTTTTTTGAATTTTTGATATACAAGTATTAACAATTGATTGGTATATTGATAGAGTTTATAAATGTATAGTATATCTAAATAAAAACTCTACCAAATATTAAAAAGTTGGCAACAAGGAAAATACAAAAGAGTAGCTACCAGTTGTTTTTCCAAATTTTTCCTTCCATTTTGTGAGTCGAGGTTGCGAGTGAATAAAAAAGCTCGACACGCTTATATATAAATACAAGGAAGTCACACGATTCCTTTTCTAGGGTTGTTCATTCATGTCTGAACTTGCTTAAGCCTGCTTATACACAATTCTAGAACAAAAAGATTATTTGAAATGATCGAATATCAAATCTGATGCTCACGTCTGTCTAGGTGATGTTTACTATATCAACGCAACGATTACTATTTTTAATTTTGTTTTTTTAAGAACTTATAAACAAATACATACCATAAAGAAGTTTCTCAGTATATTTCATTGAATCCCAAATGGGTGTTAAGTGTGATACTTTCGTTGTTCAAGTGTTAAATGAAAATGGAAATATATTATCAATCTACATACTCAAACAACTTTTATTTTTATATGCAAATTAGGGTAAATAATCGCGTTCTTTCTTCATTCCTGAATTGGAGTTCGAGGGATTTTTATTATTTCATTACGATATATTTAAAATTGTATTTAAAAAAAAAAAAGTCACCCTCTTCTTTGAAAATCGATAGGATTACCCTGGTCTACGCTATAAATAATATTTTGATATAATTGTTCATAATATCTTTGTATTTTTATCATTTCCCATTGTGTAATATCGGAAGATTTTTAACTATGGAGCCTGTAGGATTTTTTGTTTTGTTTTTAATTTATGATATATTTGACAAGGGTTCACTTATATAAACAAATATACATTCAATCTGTCAACTTATATTTTGTATTTCGAAATCAATTATACATACAATATTTGAATATAATTTATGGTATAGGAATAAAATGACATGAATAATAGAAATGCCTTCAAATACTGCTTTATGTATATGTGTTATAATTGAATTCATATTTGAAATTCATACCATTCGAAACCTTTATGAAAAATCAATGATTCTTCCTTCACCAGCTACCCTTAGGATGATACAAAAATAAAATGAACAGAGTAATAATAAATATTTTGAAGTAAAACTAATTTATAAGTTGAGAAATAATGTTTCATTAGTTAATGGTTGAAGGAAAAATAAATACAATAAAATTTTTACAAGTACTAAATAGGTTTAAGGAGAACTTGTACACAAATATTATTAACATTTAAGTGTTTTCATTGTTCTTTAATGATGTTATATTGGCATTCTATTAAAGCAAGGCTTTACTTTACTTTTCTTTTTTAAAGGCATTTAATAGAACTAAAAAAAGATGAAATTCCTTTTTTCCTACAATTTTGCTACACATTGTATAGTCTATGCGTTATGTATGCAGATATGCTCCGTTTAAATATATCGTGGGGTCAGTCCATAAGTGACGTACCTGACCCGGCAATAATGCATTGAAGAAGGTGGAAATGTTAGCAAAAGTGTACACATTGGAGTTTAAAAAAACATTGCAATGTTTGCTATGCAAATATATCAGAATGTGCTATGCGTTAGTTAAGTCCCTGATGTCCCTAACCTGATGATATATAGGTCTAATTTTAACAACAACAACAAAAATAAGGAAATATCGATTGGTAGGAATGTAAATAATATGCAAATGGGGTTTGTAAAATAAAAAGAAAGAGAAAATCAACCTGGTAGCTCTGACAATTTGATGAATGTCGAGGGGGGAAGCAGCTTGAGCTGTCATGACGTTTTACTGAGCTACATGCTGCTATTCTCCTTTATATATGTATACAAATGGAAGACATCAATAATAAATAATAACATTATGTATATACACCATAGATGAGAGGCAGAAAATTAATTCAAATTAATGGCAGGAAATTATATGTATATTTTTAACTAATAATTACTCGAGGACTTGAGCCCTTTTTGTTTACATTTTATTTGCTTTATTAACCTTAATGCATGTATTCCTTCCTTCAAGTGAGATTTTTACTATCAAGTAGATGTTTTCCCCTCAGTAATAAAGGAAAAATGATAACAGCTTTGGAAAACAAAAATTATTGTTCGAAGAGCCAACTCCACAAAATCTCGCACGCGGCGTTGTGCATATTATTTACATTCCTATCGATAGGGGACTAGATAGCGGAGAGGATGTTCCAATTGAAAAATTACACATAGATTTGAACAAATTAGTTAGTTAGTTTATTTCATTTTTCGTAAAAATTTTTAAAAAATTAAGTTATTTAATGTCAAATGTCAAATTGTCAAAGTGGATCTTTAATTTTTTTTTTTTTTTTTCAAGTAACATTTAGAACGACTACCTCAAAAAACAACAACAAAAAAAACATTATCTCTAACTCAACCATTATCCTGTTATTTTTTTAAAGGGTATATTAAAGGCCATAACAAATTTAAAAGGTAAAAAGCCTTTTTAAAAACAAAGAAAAGCTTCATTTATAGGAGTTGAATGGGTCATCATAGGTGTTGGGTTTGGGTCTAGTAATTCTGTACCAATTCAAAACTGTTACTTTATTTTTTAAAAAAAATTGTGTCCCCTAGAATAATTCTGTCTTTTTTGACATTGCAATTTGAATTTGCAGTGTGAGAATGTGATATGGTTCGTCGTCTAGTTAATGAACAAAATTATCCAAGATTTTTATAATAACTTTTTTTGTTTACATGTGATTTTTTAAGGACATCACAATTTATCTTCAATTTTCCAAAAATAATGGAGGCTTCTACATTGCAGATGGTTAATTTAACAAGTTTGACTTTTGCTCATTTTCATGTATCTAGTTCAAGTGGAAGAACCTCAGACATCATAATTGCACAATTATACTTATTTTAAGGCCCAGGAAGAAGCAATCAGCATTTCAAAATGTATACAAGAGTTGACAAATTCGACTTAGGTAATTCAGAAAAAAAAATTTAACAATAGTGGGTGTATGGATGGTGTTTTTTTTTTTTTGGACCTTATATTACTTTTTGAGTAAATTAAAAATTTCATTTGTTATTTGATTCAGCATGACTTTGTAATTTTTAGAGTCTTAGAGCTATTTTCAACCCTTGATTCTTAGACAAAAGTTGTGATATTTTATAAGCATTATGATGAAAGGTAATTTTTATAACCTGCTTTTCATAGAAATGATTGTTCAAACTAAAATTTGCAACACAATTATTATAAATGCATTCAACATTACTTAAACAATTTAAAAAATTTAAATAAATGGTATATAGTTCAAAAGTTTAACTGACAGTTTTGATAGTTCAGAATGATAAATAGACACTATAGAGTATGTATCTTTTGACTTAAATATATTAAATAGTAATAAATTAAGCATTTAGTCTAAAAAAATGAGTTATATACAAATAGACGCATGTTATATGTGTAAACCAAAAGATGTACACTTATTTATCTGTGGCTTGTTTTTGGAGTTTTATTTGAGAAATTAGAGCAACACGGTAAAAATAATGTTAAAATGTGTACTTCTAATCTTCTTTAATATTTAATTTGATAAAAAACCTTTTATTACGATTCAACTCCATAATTTTAAAGGAAAAATAATAAAACTTCAATCTTTTCTTTATTTTATAGATTCTCAAATCAAAAAGCGCCCATGAAGGACCTTTCATTTTGTCATTTAATGGTTATTTTCATATTTTTGAGGACTAAAATGGAAAAACATACAATTTAAAAATATCAAATAATACTTAACTCTAAAAACTTTTGTTATTTTGCTGTACCCTAACTTAAATGGCCCATATCGAACCGTCGAAACCAGAGAAGTATATATAAAAAAAGAAGTAAGTATACATATTAAACCTTCTCTTGTGACAACATCAATGTACGTATGTTCGCATATCTAAAATGCTTACAAATTATATACAAAAAAAAATTGTTTCTATTAAAAAATCAATTGGTTTAGGAAATTACATTTATAAGAAATTGAACATACATAAATACATACATATGTACATGTATATTTTTATATATGTATACAAATAAGTATTATATATTAATAATATTCTTTTTAAATTACATTAATAACATTTATATTAATATAATATTTCACAAAAGAAATTGCATTTTATTTTGGTAATTGTCAAATACATATTATATTTTTATATATATATATACATATAAATTTTATTTAATAAATTTATCTCAAACAAAGTTTAATTAATTAAAGATGTCGTTTTTTCTGTTGAAAGAATTGTTACCTGATATATATACATACATAAATAAATAAATATATATGAGGCAATACAGTATCAAACTGTGTAACGGTAACGAACCCTATGGTTAGGAATGAAATAATAAGCAAATCGGGCTTGTAAGAAAAAAAGAAAGAGAAAATTAACCTGGTAACTCTGACAATTTGATGAATGTTGAGAGGGAAGCAGCTAGAGCTGTCATGAAATTTTACTCAGCTAAAAGCTGCTATTCTCCTTTATATATACAATAATAAATAATAACATTAGGTTTACCATCGATGAGAGGCAGAAAATTAACTGAAATTAATGTCAGGAAATTATATGTATATTTTTAACTAATAATTACACGAGGACTTGAACCCTTTTTGCTTACATTTTATTTGCTTGATTAACCTTAATGCATGTATTCCTTCATGCGAGATCTTTACTATCAGGTAGATGTTCTCCCCTCAGTAGTAATAAAGGAAAAATGATAACAGCTTTGGAAAACAAAAAGTACTGTTGTTTGAAGAGCCAACTCAACAAAATCTCACACGCGGAATTTGGCATATTATTTACATTCCTACTTATGGTTAAGTCCAGTTTTAGCTTTACATATGTATGAATATTTATTTAAATAATTATTATCCAATACATATATATATAGAATATATTCAAATTTTTTAGATTTCCCCGTTGTCCAATTTTTTTTTCTTCATATGTACTTATACTTAACCACTCTTTGTTCCGTAGACTGTATTTTGCTTACCACTTCAACCCTAATGTGTATATATATATAATGAGCTATAAAGATATGAATAAGGAGTCCTTACAGAAAGTGTAAAAACCGCACTAGAGATGACTTATTTAAAGCATATGGTAACACTGAGAGACATTATGTTGTCTGACATTTTGTCGATTTGTTCACAATATACCTAATATAATTTTGCTCTTCTAATCCAAGACAGTTTTTATTTAGCCCCATTTGAGCTCATCGCTACGAAAAGAAATCCTTATAAAATCTGTATTCTGTGGCATATTTCATTGCTAAAGGGATGATTTAAGCATTTTTTTTATTTAACAACAGAGACACTTTTGGAGTAAAAAACACTCTCACGAAGGAATCCTTGTTCACATTGCTCTCTATATATGTAAACAACTAAACTTATATATCATGTAGCTAAATCAGTAATTTCGAGTAGAGAAAACTCACACCTGGGATATTTTACGGTAAGGGCTTTGAAATAAATGCATGCATTTATTTTTAAAAACCTTATTATTAAGCATAAAGTTGGAAACTTGAAGTCTACTCATAGTTAAAATATTCGAGATAGTTCATTTTTCCATAAAATTTAAGTAGCAGCCATTATGTATGTACAAATTTGTTTATTCGTAGTATCCCAGTACAAAATCATTCCCTCAGATCCCAAACCTTAGCATACTACGACATTCAAATCAAGGAGCAGAAACATGATCTGTAAATGATCAATGATAAAATGCTTAAAACATATATTTTACAATAATTTTTTTTTTGTAAACTCTAGTAGAAATTTCTTCCTGGAATCAAATTATTATAGAGTGTATAAATACATATCTAGAAGGGATACAAAATAAATAAAAAAACCCTGCTATCCTAAGACATTAATTATACATATATGTGAATCCATCCTATGAAATCATTTTTAATCTCTTTATTTGCTCTCATTTACATTTTATCATGGACAAACGTATCTATATATATACTTATGCATTTCTTATGATCTCATCACGACGATAAACATAATTTGTTTATTTTGAATACTAAGTAAACAAAGCCTTCAAGGGACTCTTGAATCTGCAATTTCATCGTCTTTAACATAAAGCAATTAGTCATTGTTTTCAAATACATATTTGCTATTATTATTATTAATATCATTTGTTTCAAATTGGGATAATTTGCTCAAATTGAGGTCTGTTGCAGGTAATAATATTTTGACTGTGGGCTGCTATAGCAGATGATCAATTATCCATCAGTGTTAAATAAATGAAATTGTTTCTCTTGCAAACGCAATTAGATAATGAAATTTGATAATTATATTGTTATTATTTTGTTCCACCCTCAATGTACACACATTGATGAGTGATTATTTAATTGATTCAAAAACGCTTGGAAATAATTTGTGTACATAAATATATGTATCTATGCATATATACACAAATCAAGACATATGTTGTATCAGAAGGGAATTGAAAGAGGCATTTTACTCAAAATATATGTACATGTTATGCAGATTACATTTAAGATAATGTATGTTGGAAAGCGTTAAGGAAAATGCTTAAATTATGTCAGTCATGATAATTATATCAACCTATTTTTTTTATTTTTTGTGTCGTTTAATGTTCTTTAAAGAGATGAAATGAGTCTTTAACACACATTTCTCTACCTACCTATAGGCATGATTAGGAACTTCATATGATGTTAATAAGTATCTAAATAGCTGTTTCAAGTGTAATGAAGATACCATTTATCATTGAGTGAACCATGAAGCAAGAGTGAAGGACTTGAAC
Organism: Lepeophtheirus nordmannii; assembly: GCA_963680855.1. Taxonomy (NCBI): domain Eukaryota; kingdom Metazoa; phylum Arthropoda; class Copepoda; order Siphonostomatoida; family Caligidae; genus Lepeophtheirus; species Lepeophtheirus nordmannii. Next base: position 34,978,370 of record OY804521.1, read on the forward strand.
TTCAGTCGTACTGTAAGTCCCTTTAATCTGAAACTCTGAACTCGGGCTTGAATCGTGCTTGTCTCCTAAGACTCGATGTGCAATCGTGAACATCTCATTAATTATGCAAATACATATTTTATAATTTCAAAAAAAAAAAAAATCACCTCTAAAATAGGGACTTGATCTCTAATTTTATTTAAGTACTCTAACCATCGGACCTTTAAATTTACATAAGGATTCCATCGGTAACATATACATCGGCTTCAGCATCAGTTCTCTTCAAGGCCTCAACCTTCTTTCTAGCAATTCATCCTAACCTTCAGGGGTCAGGAAAAACGTTAAATTTATCAACCCTTTGCACGATGAGCTTTCTGTGATAAAAGTACTATATGTATTCACCCTTCAGCTGTTTTTCATCAGTGAATTCTCTTGATTTAAAGCAACTGACTCTACGTGTTATGAACTCAAAAAAAGTATTATTATTATTTATAGTTTATATATATATATATAATATTAAATCGAATTGACTCGAATTCGTCTCTCAAGACTCGTGAAATGTGACCCGTGAATAGCTTTTCTGGTATGTCAAAACTTGTTCCGGAACTGCATTTGTTTTGTTCTTTTTTTTGTGGGTGTGTGAGAGTTTTTATAAAGACCTCAATCATCAATATTTAACAACAATGCATAACTATTATACGCCTTCCGTTCATTTATAAGATTTAATTATTAGAAGAGTTACACACATATACATCATGCGTTATGTCATGAATTACCACCATCCTTGGCAACATACTTCTATCCACATTTTAAGAAATTTTTTTTGATTACATAAGAAACTATAGGGATACCAAAATTTATGATTAAAAAAGTATTACTTTATTTGCAAATACTTTTAAATGAATAAAGGATTAAAATAATAATAATAATCCACATCGATTATACAAATATTCATTTTTTTTTTAATATAAAATATTTACAGTGATGGAACCTTCAAGTACTCGTGTATATTTATTTTTATATTGTGCCCATGTATGATTTGAGGGACTTGAAACACTTCCTTGACCCTTATCATACCCATGCATTGTACATATCTACTACTTAAATACGGCCATTGTTTCGTTTTAATATATGTACGTTCATGAATAGTCAAATATTTGTATATACAGACCAAGAAGAAAAGATCTTCATACAAAGAAACACTTATTTCCTTAAATTGGGAGTCCTATGTTCCCTTAAAAAATTTGATTGTGAAAGATTGCACATGATAGAGGGGACTGTAGGCTTCAAGTACAATATATGTATAAAATGTACATATTTAGGCTTCAACTTATTTTGAATAAACATGACTCATGAAATTAAAAGAGTGACTCCATAAACATAAGCAATGAAATATTTATTGAAGTTCAATATCATTAATGGTTGTCCATTTGGTTTTTATTCAGCATTTCTTTGTTTTGTTTTGCTTTTTATCAAGGATCAATTGTATATAAAAAAAGCAAAACGTACATACCTAAGTATGTTAGAAAAATGAACTAATGATATTTGGTTCCCTATTATGAAATGCAATCAAATCTACCACTCCTTAGCAAATAATTTTTTTTTTGAGGGGGTACGTCTCTGATAGTAAAATTATTATTGTAGCATTTCCTTTCTTTAAAATATGCCTGGGGAAATATAGTACAAATACCATATATGTATATATATATATATATAAACCAAGAAATGCAATAAGAGTTTAATTTGACGTGGATTTTACATTTTAGATATTTTATCTTTGTTTAAATAAGAGAGGATAAAAAATTAAATGATTTTTTTCTATAGAAAAATAAAATCAGTTGGATTTGTCTTCTAAATTAATAATTCCAAAAATCTGATAGTAACTTGACATAAAATAATTTTTCTAATGTAAGCAAAAGAATAAACAACATCAGCAGCCCCGAATACATAATACACTTAATTATGAAAACAACTTTTGTAGAGCGCGAGGAGAAGGCGGGAGCGTGACTTATGATACGTATCATAAGTAGCAATGTAAATCATATGCAATTCGGGCGTGTGATAAAAAAAGAAAGAGAAAATCAACCTGGCAACCCTGACAATTTGATGAATGTTGAGAGTGAAGCAGCTTGAGCTGTCATGACGTTTTACTGAGCTACAAGCTGCTATTCTCCATTATATATACAACAATAAATAATAACATAGATGAGAGGCAGAAAATTAACTGAAATTAATGTCAGGAAATTATATCTTTTAAATTAATAATAATTATACGAGGACTTGAGCCCTTTTTGTATACATTTTATTTGCTTAATTAACCTTAATGCATGTATTCCTTCATGCGAGATCTTTACTATCAGGTAGATGTTCTCCCCTCAGTAATAAAGGAAAAATGATAACAGCTTTGGAAAACAAAAAGACCTGTTTGAAGAGCCAACTCCACTTTTTTATCACACGCCCGAATTGCATATGATTTACATTCCTAATCATAAGTCAGGCTCCCGCCTAATGATACCCTTGAATGAACATAGGTCATGTTGGCATCAGTTGCCTGATGTGTTATTTTGTTGGAGGTGAGGGGATTGTATTATTATTTGTCGAATTGGGCAAAATGCTGAGTAGTATTGAGTTGAAGGAAGGAAGGAAGGGGAAAAATCAGTTGGTAACACTACATTGATAATTAATTAATTCTTCTCTGTATGATTGAGAAAATAACATGCTATAATTATAATTAGTTCAATTTCTTATTATTAAAAAATCATGCTGAAGAATAAATGCATCATCTTCTATTGGCTTTTTGACAGTTCAAATTTGCTTCATTCCTCTCAGTTTCTATTATTTATTATTCAGTATTCATTATTTAATATTGTCAAATAACAATCAGCAATATAAAATGAAACAGTGGTACCAGATAGTAATTGGGGCACGATCACTCACTTCTACAAAATGTCTATCCCTAAGTATTTGTATTACTGTCCTAGGAAGGACCTTCTATATGTACTTGTCAAAATTAATTAAGTATATGTAATAATTTTATTATGTTCTTTTGACGAAATCTACAATGAATCCAGTAGAAAATTATTTTATTCCTCTTTTAGAGGGATACGTTTCCTTCTCAATGAACAAATAACAAATGAGCACAAATTCAAATAAGAACAAAATTACCAACTGCTTCTTCTCCTTTTCTAATTAATAAACAGTTATTTTTCTCAACAAATGTTCCATCCCTCAGACCTCTAATATCAATCTCATGTCAATAGAGATAGGAGTCCTAAAAACCGGTGCATGAATCACTTTTACTCTATTGTTAATGTGCATAATCGTTATGATTGGTCAAAGTATTTACATTCATGTAAGGGGGTTTATTATTGTTGTATGTAAATATCAATAATAATGTGTCGTAGCCTTATCTAATCTCAAAATGTCTCAAAACAATTAATTTAGATACACAAACAAAACAAATATATATTTCCAATTTAATGTAGTGAAAAAACAATAACACAATTGTGAATTGCAGTTTTTTTTTTTAAATATCAATTTTGATTCTAATCTTCAATTGATTTACTATACATATGTAAATACAACTTGTGGTTTTGTGGTGATGGAAGTTATTTTTGTGACAGGTAAAACCTAAAAAAAAAAAGATCTACTTAGATAAATAATTTATTTGAAGGAACAATTTTCGTAACAATTATATTCGTTTACATAGTAACTTTATATTCACAAAACCTCTTATTTTAGGAAAGGATGAAATGCTGAATAAGTGTATGTAAAAATATAAAGTTCTTAAAAAATATGTCCCTAGCACATTGTGCTCTTTATTATATAATATCTTGCAACCTTTTCTGTCTAAAATATCAGATAAAAGGCCCAAAATTAGTCTATATATATATATATAGTAATCAGCTAATTATTCCCAACTATGGAATTATTCTTTTATAAATAGTCAGGAATTATTTCGAGCTTAACAATAGTTAATTTGATATAAACTAAACAACGCTCAGCGCACTACTACAACTGTGGGGAAGTGGAGCATAAAATTAACAGCTGACAACAAAATCCAGTGTATGTAAATTTGTATGATTTTACGTGATCTCTTCATTGGAGGAGACGTACAAAACGAGCTTTTTGGGAATAACAAAAACACACTATGTTCTCCCTTCAGATGTGTTTTTCATCAGTTAACTCTTCTGATTTAAAGCAGCTGACTCTATGTGTTATGAACTTAAAAAAGGTATTATTATTATTATTTATTATTTGGATATGTACAAAATATAATTAATCAAGGATTGCGCGCCCATTTTTTGAATTATTGAATAATAAACACGTATTAACGATTGGTTTGTATGTATATTGGTAGAAATTCTATAACTATAGTATATCTAAATAATAACTTTGCCCAAAATTAAAAAGTTGGCAACAAGGAAAATACAGAAGGGTGGGTAGCACCTACCAGTTCTTTTTCCAAATTTTCCTTTCCTTTTTGAGAGTCGAGGTTGCGAGTGAATAAAAAGCTCGTCGTGGTAGACAATCAAATTTTATAAGAATAAAATTCCTTGTTTCTTTTTAATTCAGGAAAATAGTGAATTACTGTCTTGCATTTGAATGACGCCATACAGGGACGGACAAATCAAAAAGACATCAACCTTTATTGTAATGCAAAAAATTAAACTTTATTAGATCTCAAACCCTTATAAATTGTTTTAAAAAAGATGTTATTATGTACATCATTATACATTCAAATTTACAGTGTGTAGCCAATGAACTTACACTCACTTTTCCATGGATGAGGAGATTTTTGTCTACAATGATCCTACTTTTTTGGCCTCTAATCCATTCAAAACAAAATCAACTGAAAAAATTCAACTATTTCATGGGGATTTTTTTAGTATCCACCTATTAATTTGATTTTATTCACCATTTCTCTTTGGCATTAAATTGTACTAAATAAATTTCATTGTTAAAGTCATTGGCTGAAGTTTCCTTGATGTTTTTGTAGACATTTGTTCATTTGATTTTCACTATACTTGGCGCGTCACCTCGATTTAGAATATTGTATGCTCTATAGATATATGAATAATGACGACCAGGATGTTGAAAAATTCTCTTTAATTTTAAGGGAATTTATAACTATCAACAACAGTTGAAATTCCTACCTAGTAGAGTTTTATAGCAAAATAATATGTTCAATATCTAAAACAAATATTAATAGTTGTATCAATAATATTCAATGACTGAATGGATTATAACTATACAAAAATTGTCAATAAGTTATAGATATTTTAAATATTTGAATGGCATATAATTTAATTTTTGATGTATGATCAAGATATACAAAAAAACACTTGATTCACACTTTAAATCAAACATTCTATGTCTTTAGTATTGTATACAAAAAAAAACCGAAAAAACACAGCAATGGATGGGTGTGGCAAATATATATCAATATAAATATTATTTACTCTACCTGTTACGCTTGAAAAAAAAAATATTATTTGACTCCGTGGCGTAAAGGTTTTATTAGGAATAAATTGATATTCAGTAGTCAATTACATTGTAGGCAGTAAATGGTATAACAAAACGTCAAAATGTTATTCATATTTTATAGATATTATTAAATATTTAACAATAAACAATTTTATAATATAAGGGGTCAACCATTATAAAAAGCTATAGTGACTTCATTGATATCAGAACCATAAAATATAATAATATATTTATAAAATAAATAAATAAATGCAAAACTATAATAGAGATTAAAGGTACTGATGCTCTTATTACTGTTGCAAATATCCCTCGAAATTGCAAATAAAAAAAAACAAAAAAACCTGATACTATAAAATAGTCTAATGGAATTGAAATTGACTTTTTAAATTGTCACTATTGCATTTTTTGTAATAGGTAGGTAGTATATATTTATATATATTTTTGAATTGACGAGATTTTTTTCCCTTTTATTTACCTTTCTTTTCTCTATATATATAGAGTTGGATTCCTTTTGCAAAGACTGATGCATTAAGATTGAAAGTAAATTTAAAGACTTCTGTTGTAGAATAAACAGAAGAATGAATTTTGTTATTTTATTCAAAGAATTGACGAAATATTTTCGTATATTTAACAAATAAAAAAAAAATACATAACTCACATTTTAATAAACTACATTGCTTTCAATTGAAAGAATGATAAGAAATAATATTTAAATCTTTCAAAATGATGCATTTCTCTATTAGTTTTTACTTTGTTTTTCGTAATAAATATACATATATGTACATCATAAATTTGTATCTTTAAATAAATATTTTTGTTTAAACATTGCAGCATGAATGCATTTCCTTTTTACGGATTTTCAAATAAATCTGTGGTAGATGAAACACTCAGGTTCTTTTTATTCTTCAAATTGATAAATATTCATCAGGTTTTTGTTATATCAAATCACAGGCATACGAATATCTATACAAGAGGCATAAAAGATTATATTTTTTTGTTAAATTTAATGGGTGATGATGATATAACTCTCTTAAGATCAGTTCTGATTTTGCTCTGTCAAAATCAAGTTCAAGGCAACGGATTGAAATTTTCCTTTAATTTTCTTTAAAAAAAGTAAAATATATTTTCCCTTAGTTTTAATCCCTCAAAGTCTGGGCCCCGTCTTGGGTCTCCATCTCCCAAAAGATTCTTGCATTCGGTTCAAGTGGTCCTGAATGCTAGAAACCAATATATGGTTCAGCTTTGTTATATTTTACCTACGAATGAATTTTTATATTGTATATATATTTAGTAACATCTGATAAATTGAAACAGTTTTTTATATTGAACTTATTTTTCTATTTTTTTAAAGGTTATAACTTGGCTGTGGCAGCCATGGGGTCATGGATTGGGTAATGAGGGCTAAAAAGAAAGAAAATGTAAATAAAAATTCTTGGAAATGAAGATTTCATTGTGCCAAAAATAAAGGATCAATAATATTTAAAGAAAGAAACAAACAAACATGCATCATCAAAACAACTGACTTTTAGTTCTCACATGTTGAACCATGTCGGATGTTGTACTATTTGTGGCAACTTATTATCTGCCTCTTATAAAAAATATTAAAAAAATTCGATATATTGACTTAATTTGTAGTTTTTTTTTTATTGTTTTTAAAATTACACAGGTCAACAAATTTGAAATGTCAAAAATCCTAAGGGCTATAAAGATAATAAAAGTTATTCTGTTTTTGCACGCTGATTTCAAATCTGTAATCATTTTTTTTCAAGAGTCCGACGGTTTTGGAGAAATCTAATCGAGTTTTTAACACCCTACTCCCGCCCCTTACGTCCCAAGGATCCCCTTTAGGCCAAAATAAAGACTGGAAATAGAATTTGCATATAATACATTAGCGGATGATCATTTTTTAATGCACACAAAAATGAGTATTTTTTTAGGCTTAAATTAAAGTTGGAAAATGGGTCAAATTAGATCAAAAAGTAGGGTTCGATTTCTCAAAAACCGTCGAATTTCAAAAAAAAAAAAATATTACAGATTTGTATGTATTAGTATGTAAAAATGAATAACTTTTATTATACTTTTACCCCTTAGGATTTTAAACTGTTGACGAGTGTTATGTATATTAACGTTGACAGTTGGTACGTTGCTATGAACGATTGGCCGCTATAAGGCAGTTATCCCTCCGGTAATTTTTCTAGCATCTCTTTTTTTAAGCTTTGAAATAAAGAGGATCGAAAGGCGGATACTTCTGATCTATTTTTTGATTTTTCCCGATATTTTTTGCAGATTATTAGTAGAATAATGTTTTTCAGCATTACATTCCAGATAAATTGAATGGTTACATAATATATGTGTTTCACACACATATATATATATATTATCTAAGGATTTTAAGCTGCATTATAATGGGCAAAGGTGTATTATATATGTATGTATTTATACACAAAAACCTCGAAAATAAAAAATATACACCAACAAATAAAACATGGGATTATTACTTCATTAAAAGATTTGCAAATTATATATATTTTTTTAAAAACCTTTTCTTTATTTTTTCATAATGGCTTTATATCTTAGTTATAACTTTAGGACTTTTTATTATTATTATTATTATTATTCTTTCTTCTATTTTATTGTGTTTTTTTTTTTACTTTCTTAATTAAAAAGTATATCAACTTTTCTTGTAACATGGTCGCTTGAGAGGGAAACAAAAAAAAAAAGTTTAATATAATACTAGTAGCAAAAAAAAAAAAAAAAAAAACAATTGAAAAACGATACACAAAAAAAATATCCATGTTATTTTATTTATGTGTATTTTATGTACATATATATATATATATATTATAAAATGCACTCTCCTTCTTAACATTTTTTAAATAAATATTTGAGATAAGTTTGAATGACAATTTAGATCATATTTTCTTTCTATCTTTTTTGTGTTTTTTTACCATATTTTTTAACAAACACAAGAATTCTTACAAGAGGTTCTCTCATGATTTTCTCTAAAAAAACCTTAAAAATAATCATTTAATGATGAATTTTTATATATATATATATATATCAAAACTTATGAAAAATCATGAGAGAAGTAAAGAAATGGAGCAAAACATGTTCGTATACATTTTATAATTTGTTCAATATTAAGAGTCATTGTAATGCTTGTTATTTCTTTCATAATTGGCCAATCATATTCCTCCTCTAAAAAAGGCTAACAATACAATTTGATTTTAACTAATAAATGCCATTAATATGAAGGAAGCTCAGATTTGTGCATTAATCTGAAATATTATTGAAATACATCACTCTAAAATCATCTTTTTCAAATACCAATAATCGCTTCAAATATTATATACTAAGATATACTTTAGAAAAATTTGAATTGATTAAACTTGTATGGTAGATATAAATGTATCTAGAGAGTGTTTTGAATCCATCAACGTAAACGTGATCATGACTTTCAAAAGTTTGTCTCACAAAAATATATTTTGAAATTGTCTCTCAAATTTTCCTTCAAAGATGAAAAAAAAAAAGGTTCTTCAATCATTTTCTAGTAAGTCATTGTATCATTTACCTGTCTGTTTTACCTGTGTTATTTGTCAAAATCGTATGATTAATATAATTTATAATTAATTTGTATTTATTCTTTTATTTTTTTACTTTTAACTTAATTAGTAGTAAAAAGGTTTAATTTTTACCAAAATCATTTGTCTTTAAGAAAACTTTCTGACATTGTTCTTTTGATACAAAAAAAGTTGAATGGAAATTTTTATAGAGATTGAATAAGATTTTAAACCCATATCCTAAGGTTAAAACATTACTGCCACATGTTTTATAATTTTCATGCTAATTTATGTTAACCGCAATTTTTTTTTAAAGTTAAACTGAGGTATTAGAAAGGTTTAGCCCCCCAAAAAGCTTTATTTTTAATGGAAATATCAATGCCCTGAATATCAGTGTTTCTTTACTTTTATTACGTCACTCACACACTTTATACATCTTACGATTCCAAAACTTTAAGAAATTGAGGCACAAACAAAAAGAGACTTTCAAAAATTCCCCATGAAACAAGCTTTGAGACCAATATCGATCTCGAAAACCACATTTATCAGATATAGATTACTTAAGATATGTGTCAAGTCAACAAGAAAACATGTTGATGAATGATCAAAACACTTATAACAGTCTAGAGTAGAGATATTTACAGTGACCTAAAAACTAAAAAGATTATATGTCACGTTTGTCAATGAGTCAATTATTTGATTACTTGCTACTGTTGTACAACAATGCGACAAAACGCAATTGTTACATCTATGAGATTTCCTAGGCTACAATATAACTATTTTTCCACAAGGTGTCGCTTTTAAGGTAAATGAATTTATATATATGTGTCAAGTCAACAAGAAACCAAGTATATCTGAAATATTTCAAAAATGAGTGTGAACTGCTATAATATTCTTGAAAACATTCACTTTCATTTGTATTAATAGTATATTTCGATTAATTAAACAATGACTCCAATAATTGCAACTTATTATAAGGAAAAAAATACCGGCCACAATCAAGAATAAAAAACATCTGGTATTTCTGACTACCTAGTTACTATTACTATGATTCTGGATTCATAGTGAGCATGATAGTGAATTAATCTGATTTATTAATAGTTCTTAAACAGATGAACTGGTTTTAGCAAACTACAACTAAATAAATCCATGGAGCTATGAAAAAGATGGACGTTCTTTCAGGTAATATATCGGCTCCATATGCAGTCGTAACATTTATCCGATTGCTCTATTGGATAGACAACAATCCTTGCTTTCTTGATTACAACTAACATTTCAGCAAAATCTGTGCGCGATAGGTCTTAAAATAACGCCGAAATATTTGGCCCTTATATTTATAAAGTAAAAAATCTTAAATGTGGATTTTCTCCTTTTCAATATTTGAAAACAAACTTGCTTTTTTGTTGACTTGACACATATGAATATCAGACTGAAAATGAAATCAACAAAATAGTTTAATGCTATTTCCTATTTCTTCCATTCATTCCTTGTTATGTAGATCTCATATCTAGGGTATCTAAAATAAAACACCCCTAATTTTATGTGAAAAAGTATGCTCCTGTTCAAAGACCATATGCATATTATATTGATGATCAATTTAATCATCGACATAAACTAATTTTCTTATGTCATTTTACACATTTTTCAATGCTGAGCTGAAACTTTTTTATAAGACGTTGAAAAATGAGGACATTACATTGGCTAACATATTTGTAGTATCTACCCATCACAAACGAATAAAAAGTAGGAATTAAAACCCAAATTCTTGGTTCAAAGGAATTAATTAAATATCATAGAGTATATAATATCAGTTGCTCTACTCTACACAATCAATGCCAGTTCTTAGAGGGCACATAATATTAAGAAATAAGTAAAAGTGAAGATTTACATAAAATTTCCTTTAAAAAAAAAGAATCAAAAAATTGTTAAAAAACTACATTTTCAATTTAATTTTAATATATATATATATATATACAATAGGCTCTGGTTTAGAAGGAAAGACCCTACACGAATTGTCTTTTATTAGGTCTTGCATGTTTTAAATCAAACCCTGTTCCAGGGTCACAGATTTTACAAAAAAAAAAAAAAATAATATGAGGAAGTAATGAATTTTAATGTAACGCCCCTAACTCCTCAATATAAATATGTAAATATATGATTACAGTATCAGTTGAATCATTCATAAATCATAGACATAATTGTAATGACAGGTGACAAAGGGTAGGAAGGGGGGAGGGGAGAGGCAATCGACTCCTATTCCTTGCAAAGATCCTTTTCAAGATTGAGGTCATCACATTTAGAATCTCAAGGGAAAATAAATATTTTTAGAATAATAAATAAATAAATAATATGATGGACTTAAATCACAAATTCCAAAACAAAAAAAAATTAACTACAATTATAAATGAAGAGAGGTTGCGCTTCTAGAAGGAAGGAGAAAAAACTTCCGTTTCATGAATACCTCATGAAACATTAGTACATAACTAATAATAACTCATTTGAAGTACGTTCTTTGAGCTAAATGTAGTTCTAATTTACTCCAGCGTGTATATGTGCATATATATGGATAATAAATAATCAACGATGATGATGATGAATGGAATAGTCAAAGTTCGAAGAAAATCTTTAGAAAATCCGTTAATTTTAAAAAGTTCAAATTTCTAAAAACTTTTAGCTACAAAAACTTGTTTAATTTCATTAATGGATTATAGAAAAGGAATATATTAACTATATTCATAGAATATGACATTAAAAGTATACTTTATTTTTCCTAGAAAAACAAAGGTTAAATATTTCAATTTTAAAAGTTCTCTTTGAGTACTACACCTCAAACAATACAGCTCAATGTCATTTACGCATACATATATTAATCAAGGAAAAAAAAGAGAACAATATACATATTAAATGTACTAAAATGATACTTGAGTTGATAAATTTCTAGAGAGTTAACATAAATCCAAATCAATGATTTCCATTAAAATCCATGAAAAATGAATTCATCCGATCCAGACCCAAAATATTTAAAAACAAAACTATGTTTTAATTTACAATTTACTTTCCTGAAATTAAAGATCAAATTATACTCGTTTATAGAATCATTTATTTCTCATTTTCTTTATTGTCAGAATCTGTATTGCTACATAATCTTTTTCATGAGGCAATAACTTATAAAAGGACACTTCCGTCTCCCACTGCTTCATAATTTGATATAAATGTCGAAATATGCTCTCAATCAACAAATTCATTGTTCGTACAGATACTTCCTTATAGATGAGATCTTATTCCATGCGAATTCCCTTTGTTTCCAACATTTTTAAAAAAACCCTTATCTTCTAGGAGTTAAGAGTTTCTTAACCCATACCAGGGGGGTCAAACTCATTTCACATTGCGGGCCACATACGATCCCTAGGTAGACGTCGTGGGACGGACCATTAAAATTATAGCATACTTAGCTATAAATAACCAAAATATCATCATGTCTTCCCTTTGTTTTGATTTAAAGAAGAACAAGAATATTGTTAAATTTAACTAAAAATTTATTGAACAACACTTTTACAACACATTTCAAAAAAGTGTACAAATTTTAAGTAACTGGTATCGAAAATTATAATAATGAACTCTAAATGAGATTACAATATGAGACTTATAAAGAAAGACTAACATTAGCCCTAGCGAATAATTCATAAATTAAATTTAATTAAGTCTTTTATGCATTTTTTCCACTTTCAAGTTATCCTGCGGGCCTGATTGAACCTCCTTGTCGGCCGTATGATCACCATCTTGTCCTTACATAAAGCTCATTTGTGAATTGATACACTTACTTGAACTCCAATGGATTATCCCTTTACAAATATTTGCTCGTAAATCAAGTATTCATAGTACCATAAAATATTTACTTGACAAGTCATTTTTTTTTTTTGTTTGTTCTGTAACATACCGTCACTGATTAACCAAAAGTAAGCTACAAAAATTTTGTCGTCATTTTTCAAAAGATCGTATACGAGGATACTCGTAAAACAAGGTTCCTCTGTATAAAGTACACGCTAAAATAGTGATATTGTTGCATCATATACATATATATATATATATATGTTTGTGTACCTACATAGATATATTGACGTTTAATGCATATTTTTAATATTGATACCCAGGGGCACCGAATTTCCTTGGAGCAAATACTTTTAGAAAATATAGAATTATCGATTTTTTTTCATAGATTAAATTTCTTTATTATATTTTTATTTTAATAAAAACCATGAATATCCCTTAGTTTTAACATGGTTTTGATTCCTGCTTGGCAAAACATGCTCCTTTAGAAAATCATTTGTCAACATTAATTATGATGTCATTTTTTAGTAAAAATTATTTATAGTTGTTTAATTATGACTCTGATTAGGTACATAAAACCTTCTCAACTTGTGGTTTGTAGTTTGTACGTCAAGGAGCTACCCTTTTTATTTTTGTTCATATCTTGATTTATTGACTTCCTCAAAAAAATAAAACCGTTTTATTAAAGCATATTATTAATCAAAGTTTGACATGTTTTGTAATTAATTGTTTCAAATTCATTTACGAAACAACACAGGGGACGAAATTGGATATTTCATTATAATGGATGTTAGTTTAGTATTATACATATTATGCAAAAAAGTCAGGTAACTTCAACCAAAAAAATATACCACTGTAGGGCTGTAGGAACCATTTTTTAAGGGAGGGGTGTGACAGTTAGATAAAGTTATAAAATGTTGTCATAATTCAAACTTATTGTCTGTACTATATCAAATAGATTCTACTAAAAACTTTTTATGAGATTTCTATTGATTTTTTAAATAAGTTTTTACGTCATAATGTTGCATATTTCCAAGAATCTAAATATAGCTAATACGGACAAAAAAAAGCATTGAAAATTATATCAATGGTGCATGTATGGATGTGAAACATTTGGTGTATTAGGTAAATATGTTGTTGTTTAACTTCTATGGGTTCAAATATGAACTCTAACCCGCTTATCGGAAATCCCTCAACAAAATTTGAAACCATTCTACAGCTTTATAATAGCAGTCAAGCTATACTACTGGTCATGTACTATGACATCACAGAATATTTAAATATAATATATATAAATTCATGAGTCAATGAGAGTTGACAAAAATATTTAGTAGATATTATTATTAAACATATACAAATACTAATAAATACAAATAAACTCTTTACTTCTTTAAAGCAATCAAGGACTTATCAATGAAAATAACGGTAATAAAGAAGAAAAATGATGAAAAATACGTTTAAACATTTTACTTTTCGAGTACCTCCGTCCGGATATGATTTATTTAATGCAGAAACATAAAAAACTGATAACAAAAAAAAAAATGTTTATAAAATCAAATTGTTATTCTTTTTGTGCTTTCTTCCTTTTCAAAAGATGCAACAGCATTCCAATATAAGAATCTATCATAAAAATATTAAAAAAATAAAGTTATAAATGTTCATTTTAAAAATTCGTGATGATTGTTTGCACATTGAACAGGAGAGAAAAATTGAAGATCCTGATTGACGTAGCATCTCGTAGTTTTTTAAACTTGTATAAATGAAATTACTACAAAAGTACTACATATTACTACTGAAAGGGATTTTTGTTCAAACAAATAAGGATTTATTTTGTCAATATAATTTTTATGTGTCCTTAAGAATTATTCATAACCTTTTGCAACAATGGGAGAGTATTGGAAAGACGTTATCAACTCCTGGAGATCTAGAGTCAAGGTTGTTGTCTCCTTATTAGAACAATCAAAAATAATACTTTTGAAAGCCAAAACTTTGAGGGATTGATAGCAAGGCAATACCTAGACTATAAGCTATTGAAACCAAGAGAAAGAAATTGTTCTTGTACGTTTTTTGTTTTGTATTTTTTACATCTAGTTACTTTGATCTTGTCTTGTCCCAAAGACAAAGTCATTGAAGAGGTATATAATGTATCCTCCTACCAATCCCTTTCTATGTACATCAGTCTTCGGTGTATACCGTTAGCAAAAATAAAGAGAACAATCTTCGAAAACCATGATGGAGAGGCCTCAGAGCGCCTCGTGCATAATCCTTAGACCTGTAAATTCTAAACTCTGACGGTATGTAAAAAATAAATAAAGAGAAAATGAACTTTGTAACCCTGACAATTTGACAGTATGAATATTGGGCGGATATTATCAATTTTCTTACCCTTTTACAGTGGAAGACGTTCCTTGAGAGGAAGAGGAAGGAAATAAACACAAATTCATACTTATCAGAAGAATACATTACATATATAGAGAAATATATAAGGCTTTTTATTGAATAATTATTATTATTTGGAGACTGTGAGTATTACTGTACAGATTGCCAACTACTATAAATATTGCACATGACTAAATATTTAGGATTTACAGCTCTAATATTTGTTGTCTACGGAGGGCCAATTGAATACGTTTTCAGGGGATCTAATATGCTATTTAGGAATGTTTTTCTAAGCTTAAAGTAGTGGTGATTTTGTTACAGAATGGAGACTGCGTCCTTCTTTATAAAATAGTCCATAAGTTAATAAGAGGACAACAAAATTTATCTTTTGTTTACTGCTCTAGAGACTCCTCATTAATAATCTACAACTTGCTTCATAGGCAGCGCAAACAAATATGACAATAAGTCTTGACAAAGTTGTGAATCGTTCTCTAGAACTCTTTGTTGGGTTTCATGAAGACAGAAATAGACGTGGTGATGTTTTTTATGCACAGTAAAGAAATTAAACTGTAATTGGTTATTATAAATGCAAGGAGTAATAGAGATATGAATGGAGTCAAAAGGTAAGAGAGGGTACCAGTTGTAAGGAATTCATGGTGGATCATTCTTCGAGATTTTCTTTAACTTGAAATGTTTCGCTCGTTGTTTAAATTTTTTGGTATAATAAGCTTTATAATATTGAAAAGACATAATATTTTTTTTTGATTAAATTGGATTTTAACAAAGCCTTTAAACAAAAGGCTACAAAATATTATTATACTATAGTTATGGATTTTATGGCGAGCCACTTGATTTTTACTCCAAGTGTTTGTGTTGAATTATTATTTTTTCACTCTAATTAATCCAAAAAGACTTAGAGCTCACTGAACAATTGTAGTAATCGTCATCCAATGGCAGTTAAATAAAAACTTGCTTAAGAAGTAAAGTCTTAGTCCGTTTTGGTTTGTGAACATTCATGATATCAAATATTTCTATGACACTCTGATGCTGATCGTCATACCATATATTACTGTTGTGTTCTTTTTCTTTTTTTGGTACACTTATGTTCTCAATAATCTTAACAGAGGAATTACTAGTTAACTTCAATGTCTAGATAAATAAAGATCCTATTCTATTCATTTTACTTGGTTGAAACAAACCACTTTGTTTTGAGGAAAATATCAAATTAATGAGCAGTTTCACACATAGCAGACAGAAAACAAAGATAACTATCACTGATCCTACATCACAAAAAGACATTCATTCTATTTTTAGAGCAAGGTTACTAATATTTTTAATATGGCTCTGTTATCATCATTCCCTCATAAAAAGTTATGACCCGATCACTATCAAACTTTTTGCTGATTTTAACCCTAAGTTATTATTTTATTTGAACATTTTTAGAGGGTAAGTAAACGTTTGAGTAACGTGGGTATGTGAGCATCAAAAAACATTTATGATGGTATCAAAATAGTTCTGTAATTATAATTCGTTAAGTTCTTTTATTTTTTACTCCTTTAACTCAGAGTAAATGGTAACATAGTACGATGGAACTTCATTTACTGTGGAAAATAACCATCCTTATTAATTAACGGCTATTCGTATGATTTTTTAACTATATATTTGTACGTATAATATTTCGCACATTGATTTTCATGTTATCCCACCTGTTAGACTATTCGAGTTCAATCGATTTCAAAACATTAAAAGAAAGTTGGTTAATGAAAAACAAAAAACAAACAAAAAAGTAATTAAAACCTAATTATTGATGTTATGAGATGCATCCATGAAGAACCATGAATATCTACTTAATTATAGCTATATAAAAACCCTTTTTTCATTGAGCAATCTTCTTCAACTCTCATTACTTAAGAAACTTTATATACTTGTATAAAGGTTGTTCAGTTCTTTATATTACACATGTACCGATATCATGAAAACAAATAGTTTATTAATATTTGTACGTGTTGTAAATACATCGAGCAGTACTGCTATTGTTCAAGAACTGGATATGTAATTTAGAGATAGATTAGTGCATTGTTCCCCTTGTTACAAGTTGACCCTTGAATGTCACAAAAGATTATATAAGAAAATGAGCCTGTGTCTTGCGCAAGCTACTAAAAATAAAAATAAAAATGGAAGCACTAAACGGCTTAGATAATATTTTTGTATAAATGATTCCTTGAGTATTTGCTTCTTTTTTTCTTCATCCTATAACACAATTTGCTTCATTATACTCATAAATATATATATATATATATATATATATACCAACGCACACTTAAATGACAAATCCATTGACATAGAAAGCTTCGATCTTATATACATATGTTTGCTCGTATTAATGATAACGACAATTATAATTGCATATCATTTTTGAAATCACTTCTTACATCATTGAATAGTATTCATTTATAAATGTATATTTTTTACCCAAAACTATACATAGAATAGAGAAAAAAAGATAAGAATCTTCATAAAAACGTTTTAGAGTGGAGGCTCATCATTGATATTTTAAAATATTTAAACAATTGGATAAAAAGAAAACTATCAATTTATATAAAAACAAAGATTTATGTAGGTATAAATAATTTATATATATATATATATATAAATTTATATTTTCAAATAAATTATTTGGTAAATATACAGTTAAACCTTATACCTATGAGTTGAAAATGTGTTACTAAATACATATACTGATACAAACTAAGTATATATCTAAATGTTGATTAAAATGTCTTCATATTATTGCACAATGGAAGTTCACGAGTGAATTTCTACGTACGATTTATCAAACTGCTTTATTCATTTTGCACTGCAAGTTAAAAAATAAAATCGATGGCAAAAAATGGGGCTCACTGTATTTTCATGTGCATTAAAAACAGGTTTTTGTTACTTTAAATATAGAGTTAATAATATATAATTGACTTGCCTATCATTTTCTAAAGCTTTTTTTGAAAGTATGTGTGTGTAAACCTAATCCTTTCTCCCAGGAAACGTTTATCCACCTGTTTGTATATTGAGGTGATACAAATTTATAAACAAGGCTTTTTATCATGACTACAACAAGAATTAGTTAGTAATTTTTATATCAGATACTGTGAAAAAGTTATATATACTTCCTCCTTACTTGTGCCCCGAACCTTGATCTGATAAATTAGAATTATAATATCTTGCTAAGCTGTGAATATCCCTACGGTTAAATTAAGTATTAGCGAGCCATAAAACAAAGTGACCAAAAGGACAACTACGTGATGAATTTTGTCTAAATTTAGTTGTCTACGGGATGACATTTGTGTTCACTAGAGATGCGGGTGTCCTATAAATTACTCTTTAACCAACTAACCTTCATGAATTCACCTTGTTAATACAAATAAAACGAGGTGAATTCTACAAATGGAGGACAAATTTATACTTATATAATATATGTGTCAAGTCAACAAGGAAGCAAGTTTGTTTTCAAATTTTGAAAAGGAGACAATCTACTTTTAAGTTTTTTTACTTCATAAATATAACGGTCAAACATTTTGGAGTCATTTTAAGAACCATACCGCACGGTTTTTGCTAAAATATCACTTTAGATCGAGAAACCAAGGATTGTTGTCTATCCAATAAAGCAGTTGGATAAATGTTATGACTGCACATGGAGCGTACATGGTTCCTGAAAGAACGTCCATTTTTTTCATAGCCCAAGAGATTCATTTAGTGGCAGTTTATCTGCTTAAGAACTATTAAGAATCAACTTAATCTGATATCAGCTCACCATGAATCATAGTAACAGTAACTACATAGTCAGAAATACCAGATGTTTTTTATTCTTGATTGTGGCCGGGTTTTTTTTTTCCTATAATTGAGTTGCAATTATTATTGGAGTCATTATTTAACTAATCGAAATATACTATTAATACAAATGAAAGTGAATGTCATCAAGAATATGAGGATAGTTCACACTCATTCTTGAAATATTTCAGATATACTTGGTTTCTTGTTGACTTGACACATAAATAAATTTATTTACCTTAAAAGCGACACCATGTGGAAAAATAGTTATATTGTAGCCTAGGAAATCTTCTCATGGATGTAACAAATGCGTTTTGTCGCATTGTTGTACAACAGTAGCAAGTAATCAAATAATTGACTCATTGACAAACGTGACATATAATCTTTTTAGTTTTTAGATCACTGTAAATATCTCTACTCTAGACTGTTATTAGTGTTTTGATCATTCATGAACTAAACCTAAATTAAAGCTTGCTAATCAATGAACGTATTCATACTATTTAATAAAAAAATAACAGTTGTCAATCAGTTAGAAATAATAATAATTAATAATTTAACTACTCCAAAATTTCAGGGTTTTTTTTTCTCTTTTTCTTTTTTGAAGAAAGTTTGGGTGATGTGTTAATATGTGCCTATCTTATGATAAGCACTTATACAGTTTATATTTTATATCATTTCTATTACATAATCAAACATACATTGAAATAATGTTAAATCGAACAAGAGAAAAATGATTATATGCGTAGGCAATTGCCTGAAAATCCTATGTAAGAAGAAAAAAAACATTAATTTCTACTAGATTTAACAATCCTCACTACTTTTTATGGACTTTTCATATATCTACATACTTATGCATTTCTAGACGATTAGTCCATCTCTAATCGAAGTTATGAGAGTTATCACAGAACATATTTGCTAAAAAATTAATGTTGTATAGAATATGTAAAGTGATTTTTTATTATTTTGGCAAAGGGAAATGGAATAAATTAAAAAAAAAAATCAGAATTAACTATATATACATATATTATAAGATATGCAAATGAATTTAATCCGTAAATGATGCAGATTTTAAGTAGTAGTGCCATATTTCTTATTGAATTCTAATTAAAGTTTGCAAAAGAGATGAATTATGAAATATAGCTATAAATGAATTTTGGGTGACAATCTCAACTTTTCATCGAAAATAGGGATAACTTATGAATAAAAATAAATATGGATCTTTGAATAAGACTTTTTATTCATTTCAAATATCAAGAGTTGTACCACATTTGTAGGAGTCATCAAACATAATTAAACAGATAATAAATATGGCAGACAGAATGTGTAATTTTCAAATTCGGAATAGCAGAGAAGGCTGTTGGTTGAATATTAATTTAAATTAAAATATAAAGAACAAATTAACATATTATTTTTTGATTAACTGAATAAGTTAAGTTCAAAATAGTATCTAACCGGCGTTCCAACAAAATAAAATTATCTGGTTCCTACAACCATGATTTTTAATATCCCTATATTCGATGTATACATTTTATGTACATACACAAAACTAATATTCACTAAGTGACACGATGCTTTTGTTGTCCCATTACTTGTACATAATTATAATTATTATTATCGGTCATTTAGTTTGATAGCTCAAAAATTTTGCTCGGGTCCAGCAGGGTATGAATAGGAATGTAAATCATATGCAATTCGGGCGTGTTATAAAAAAAGAAAGAGAAAATCAACCTGGCAACCCTGACAATTTAATAAATGTCGAGGGGGGAAACAGCTTGAGCTGTCATGACGTTTTACAAAGCTACAAGCTGCTATTCTCCATTATATATACAACAATAAATAATAACATAGATGAGAGGCAGAAAATTAACTGAAATTAATGTCAGGAAATTATATATTTTTAACTAATAATAATTATACGAGGACTTGAGCCCTTTTTGTCTACATTTTATTTGCTTTATTAAACTTAATGCATGATTTCCTTCATGCGACATCTTTACTATCAGGTAGATGTTCTCCCCTCAGAAATAAAGGAAAAATGATAACAGCTTCGGAAAACAAAAAGATTTGTTTGAAGAGCCAACTCCACTTTTTTATCACACGCCCGAATTGCATATGATTTACATTCCTAGGTATGAATATGTGTTCTTTTTTTTTGATAGAAGTGTCAAAAAATATAGAATGAACACAAAGTATATATATAGAGTAATAATAATATATTGGGTATAGGGCAACATCCATAGACGAGAAGTGCTACTCATTACTTTATTTTTCTGATTATAAGTCGCGGTTTTTTTCATAGTTTGGCCGGGGGTGCGACTTATACTCCAGTGGGATTTATGGTATATATGTTTTTCCTTCTTAATTATGCATTTTTTGACTGATTCGACTATTAATCTACAGCGACGTATAATCCGAAAGATACGGTAAATTTAAAACCAAGTAGGATCTTACTTCTTAAGCAAACATTTTAAGTGTCTGTTTTTTGATCATTTAGTCATTATAAAAATGTTTAATCCCAAGAATTGGAATAATTCTTGCACGTAGTGACCCTATGAGAGAAGATGGGTTATATTCGTTACTCAAATTGAAAACGGGTACTTATTGTCTCGAACAATTCGCAAATCAAAATTCTCACCATGTATTAAAGTATCATTTTTTTGTAGTCTATATATAACAGGAATGATATGAATTTTTCCAAACAGATACTGATTATTTGGAGCAAATATTCGAAAACCAACGAATGTGCCCGATCTTTTTAATACAACAAAGTTTTTTTGGAACAACTTAAATAACATATCTGCTTAATAACTTATGTTACTTTGAAAGGATTTTGTTTACAAATTTTTCTATGAATACATATCAATATTACTACTAGCCAAGACTATTTCTACATCAAGAGAAAATATGTTTGTAATTATAATAAAATACAGGAATGATGATAAATGTAATAATCTTAACTCATTGCAATATGCTAACGTATTTGTAAGTTAAGACTCAATTTTCTCATGATTCACTCTTGGGGAATATAACTTATGAGAAACGTAATTTCAAAATCAAAACCAATTTTTATAATCAGAAATTTATCTACAAATATATTGGCTGTAATTTGTGGATTATTGCTGATTATCGATTATTTTCAAATAGCCAATAATGGGTCGATTAAAACGGCTATTAAATGTATGGTTAAATGTAAATAATATAATTAATAAGAATTTTGATTAAATGTTTGAAAAAGCATGGTAATGATTATTTATTATTTTTTAGCACTACATAGGAAGACAGATTTTTCTTCATCCATTCATAAACTTATTACATATTTTATAAAAAATAATTTATAACTCAACCTCCTGGTATCATAATTTAATGGACTCTCTTTAAGAGTTCCATTGCTTAGATTTAAATAAGTTATGTAGTCTAATTTAAAACGTGTGGAAGTAATCCTTAGTAAAAAAAAAAAAAAGAATCACATTTTGTGTTTCGGCTTTAAAATTGTAATTCCAATATTATCTTTTTCCGTGCATCAACTTGCAGGAACGTATTTTTATGAAAAATAAATAATGAATTCTGCCCCCAATATATTTTTTAAATTAATTTTTGATTGATATCTATGATTTAATATGAAAAACCACTGTGAATGATCACCTAAGGAGAAAAAAAATACATATATTTATATTGATGTGTTCAATCAAACTACATGTCTACACGTGACGCTCCAGCATAAATTCATATAAATGTGCATTTCTTTGTACAGTCAAACCTGGTCTTTAAGCGTGTCACTGGACAAAGTGGTCATATCTAGGAATGTAAAAAATATGCTAATGGGGTGTGTAAAATAGAAAAAAAAGAGAAAACAACCTGATAATTTTGACAAATTGATGAATGTTGAGAGGGAAGCAGCTTGAGCCGTCATGACGTCTTACTGAGCTACAAGCTGCTATTCTCCATTATATATACGAATGAAGACATCAATAATAACTAATAACATTATGTATACCATAGATAAGAGGCAGACAACTAACTGAAATTAATGTCAGGAAATTATATATTTTTAACTAATCGTTATACGAGGACTTGAGACCTTTTTGTTGGACGTTTTATTTGCTGTATTAATCTTAATGCATGTATTTCTTCATTCAAGATCTTTACTATTGGGTAGATGTTCTCCCCTCAGTAATAAAGGAAAAATGATAACAGCTTTGAAAAACAAAAAGTACTGTTCGATGTGCCAACTCCACAAAATCTCGCACGCGGCATTTTGCATATTATTTACATTCCTAGTAATATCTATATATACCTTTTCTAGTTCAATATGGGAATAAATAATAAAGAACAATGTTCATGAAATTTAATATAATAATAAACTAATTAGAATCTTAATATATATAAATAAAATAATGCATACCAAACAGATAAACCTGCTTCACGTTCACTTTCTTTAGAATTTACTAATTGTTCAATACAAAACTTCAGAAGCTATGCACCTGAGATCGTCTCATGAGTACTTTCCATTCATAGTTCTATACAAGTCCGATCGTTTATAATTCAGATCCTGTATCTATGTATATGCAATAAACAAAATATAGGATGACCATAAATAGATCTTCTTTACCCACATTTATTTATCTCTCTCTATCTGAGAATGAATATGACAAATCTAGTGATGCATTATTAAAATTCAAACAGTTTGTAATCGAGGAAAGAAATATTAGCATGCTAAATACTGGTATTAAATTAGAATCACAGATGAGACATATTTACATGGCCAATCAGTTTGAGCCAACGGAAATGTTAGATTTTTTAAAGTAATGTTAGTGGAAACTATTTTAAATTATTATTTTTATTCTAAATTGTTAATTAAATAATTAAAGTCAATTTTATTTTGTGTAGTTTTAAATACATATATGTACATATATTACATTATTTGATGGAGTTTATATTGCAGTTCATGCCCTATTTTCCTCGTCATAGTTAAGAGAAGCAAACTCGGTTCAAGCGGTCACTTTTTTAATTTTCTTTGACTGGAAAAAAATCCTGAAATTTAAAAGATTAAAAAGAAGGAAACTTAAATTTTTTTTTACCTATTTTTAATTCATAAGAAAACACCATAAAAAATTTCCAGGATCAAAAATAGCCTTTTATAATTTTTTATCCCTGTAATATTCTTACTGTAAAAAAGCTAAATTTTTTTATGAACTATTTTTTTAATATATTTTATTCATATAAAACCGCGTAATTTGATGTTTAAGTCATCATTACACAAAGTACTTGATAGAAATTGAAGACGGTCACTCAATTTGAGCAAGTAAATCTGAAGTGGATCTTTCTTGTCCTTTTTTTTGCAGTTCGTCACTATTTATTGGTGCCCCCTCTAATATTTTTGTTACTCATGAATTTAGAGATGTAAAAAACGGCAATTTTTAAGCGTGCGAGTAGTTCTCAAAATTCCTGTTAGTTTAAAACCCTACATAATATTCTTTCATCAGTCATAAATCATCAAGCTGTTTTCCTTTTCCTTTTGACATAATAATTCTTATTATATGTATATTATATTATCTATTATAAAAGTTACGATACTATCACACAACCTTTACTTCAATTTTGGTTGAAAACCTTCTTAATGTTAATATCTCTCGAAACAGTGACTTTATGAAATAAAATTGCTCGAACTAAAATATTTATACTTCTATACTATAAAATGTTTCATTTGCTGACATTTTTAATATGTTTTCAGCCATTTTCTTGAGTTATAGAAAAGGTAGAATAACTATAAAAATCATTATTAAGTCTTCAATCATTCTTTTTAAAATATGCAAATATCTACAAACTTAAAGCTTTATTTTGTTAATGAATAAATGACCATTATTATTTAACTAAAAATTTGAAGATAATTATATATTCAGAGCAGAGATTACTATTTATGTACTTATTTTTCTTAAAAATTAATACAAATAATGAAATTTTAACAAAAATAGCAATAAATCCAAAAGAGGAAATTTTGAAAATTTCCTCTTTATTTAAAGTAATATCTACAACTTTAATTTGAATAATATCCTTCTAAAACATCAATTTAATTTAATTAACTACTATAAGTCCAAGAAGAGCTGTCTTGAGCCTGGTGCAAAGCTGTCACAGCTACAGTCATAGTATTATATCGACAGCAAATAAGCTGGCTTTCATAATTACCATATCATTTTTGACGTCATCAAGGGGAGGGGCTACTTGCACGCTTAAAAATCGGCGTTGTTTACATCAATGCTCATGATATATTCTTGTATGTATTATTATATCAATAATGTCGGTAAATCGAATGTAATGTTTTGTTAAATCAAGTCTTATCAAAGTCATTATTAACTCCTTTCTCCAAATATCATATAAATGACTATGTGTCTTGGTGCTATACCTGTTGAGTGCCCCTGCAATAGGAGACTATCTATGTAGTCATTTTTGTCAGAACGGTTACAAGTACATACTCACGACAATCTTTAGAGGATAAACAAAAATATTATGCATTCTTTCTTCAGCTGTTTTTCATCAGTGAACTCTTTTGATTTAATGCAGCTGACTCTACGTATTATGAACTCAAAAAGAGTAGTATCTCTTGGCTAGACATTCTACTTACCAATCTCCCCTTCTAAAGATCCACATATATTTAGGATCATCACAATGTGGCATTCACAAATGATAACTGATAATGTGACAAACAACTATATTCAAGAACACGCTCAAGTACACGTACTCGTAACCATTTGTAACCATGTACTCCTTAGATATTGTAACTATATGTATAAAGTCCAAGAGGGATAGTAATAAAGTCAGATGTAAACCAACCAGGGGCGTACTGGCCCGGCGGTCAACCGGTCAATGACCGGTGCGCCCCTCTGAAACCTTTACTAGGCGCCCCTTCGATTTAGCATAATGCGCCTTTATCGTACAAGATATTTACTCTTTGCCCGGTGGAAATTTTCGCCCCAGTACGCCCCTGAAACCAACACTACTCTCATTACTGTCGTATCCGTATCCAACATTGGAGGCAGCGGTTGTCACAACCAACAGTATCATTATTTATGATTTTGATAAATACAAATAAAATATATTTAATCAAGGATTTCGCGCTCTTTTTTTGAATTTTTGAATAATTAACAAGTATTAACGATTGATTTATTTAATGCGTCATTTTGTTTTTCCAAATTTTTTCTTTTCCTTTTGAGAGTTGAGGTTGCGAGTGAACAAAAAGGCTCGTTGTGACTGTAAATGCTTCATTTGAAACAACACTCGTACATATTTTGTAATTTAGAAAATGGTGTAAAATGAAAAAGTAAAAATAGGCTATGCAAAACATATAATAGCCTCTGTTAAAGTTTCATATGTTGATATATATAGGCACATATAAACATGATGTAAATATTCATTTTCTTGAGATATATAATATATACGATACATCGATAATTACGTTTTTAAACTAATGATTCTTGATACCTTTATGCATGTAGATACAGAGTGTGTTTGATTTTGTTTTTGTTTTGATGTAATGAAAGTTGTGTATGCTTTGT
Organism: Lepeophtheirus nordmannii; assembly: GCA_963680855.1. Lineage (NCBI taxonomy): Eukaryota > Metazoa > Arthropoda > Copepoda > Siphonostomatoida > Caligidae > Lepeophtheirus > Lepeophtheirus nordmannii. The sequence continues at coordinate 35,004,975 of OY804521.1, forward strand.
TTTTCCTTGTACATATTTTGTAATAAGTACTTATTCTACATATGTTTTTGGACATATATATATATATATATATAATAAAGCGTGTCAGTAAAACTTGCTGTCGGAAAATTCACCGTTAGGCTTTTAAAATGAATTGATAGATTTGTAAATCTTAATTATATTTGTAATTTTAGCACTTGGCAATTGGAACAGTATCTTGTTAAGCTGTCGTCATTATTTTTTCATGTATGAGTGGAGAAAAGGTAGGACAAACTCCGTGATATTGAGCAATACAAATCGGCTTCAAATATGAATTAATCAACAAAATGAAAACATAGAATCCTTGAAATAATCTTCGGATAGATATGAATTTATGTTTATTTCCTCACAGCGCCTCTCAAAGAACGTTTTCCGCTGTAAAAAGTTAAGAGAATAGATGATGCAGTAAAACGTCATGACAGCTGAAGCTGTTTTCTTTCCAAACATTCATTAAATTTTCGGGGGGTTTTTTTCAGACCGGTAGCACATATTATTTACAGCTCTAAATAAAAGTATCTCATATCTGTAAGCGTAACACATACAAAGACTGGTTTACAATACGACATGTGAAGAGGAGTCGTAGTCGTGAAGCTTGATCAAAAGAAGCTTCTACAACTTCGTCAGGTTAACACTTTACGCTCATAAAAAAGAGGACCAACACTCTAATAAATAGTTGTACAGAGTACGTCATATACAATGAAGATATAAGCTTGCAACTTAGCTAAATGAGTCGAGTGAACGTAAATACCATTTTGCGTCTCGTAAGTAAGTCGGAATACGCCTCATGAGCCACTCCTTACATCGTACTGTAAAACCACCTTAAGGCTAATTAAAAACATTATATTGAATAATAATAATAATTATGTCAATAAAATGCCTCATCAAGTCAACTTAAAATGGATTAAATATATAATTTTCTTACATATATTAATTTGAGTTGAATTACCTTCCTTCCCTCCCCTCTTACCTATTTAGAGATGGGAAATTTGTCAAGTGCGATTAAAAGGCGTGTAATTAACTACTCAAGTCCTATTTTAAATTACTATAATTAATTGAATGCAAGAAGATAAGCTAATTTAAATTATTGAGTAGACGGACATGCTACAATTCATTTTACCAATTGATATTTTTCTTCTTTTGATCTACCTCAAACCTTTCTGAACAAATTTCCTATCTATGACTATGTTTAATGCCTTTATATGTAAAAAAAATAATAAAAGAGAATAGCTGCATGTAGCAATGACGTATAGTAAAACGCCATGACAGCTTAAGCTTCTCTCCTCTCAAACATTCCTTAAAATGTTCAGTGTTACCATGTCAATCATCTTTCTTTCTTTATTTTTAAAATATTTATAGCCCATATTTTTGTCTTATTATTGAGTATCTAATTCTAAATCATGTTTTATAATACTGAGAAAATTATTTCCTCTTATTTCTAGGGAAATGGTGTGATTATGCAGGCATTTATTTTCTAACTGAGAAGTTGTAAGCCTCGTAGCCTATCGAAACTTCTATTTTCAAACGACAAAGATGTAAGAATTTATTGACTAGTGTATTCGGATAGGAAAAACAATTCCACAATTTCCAAATTTTAGCATATCAAGACACTCAAATCAGTTAATATGATAAAAAAATAGCACAATATTAAGGCTCTTAAAATCTATGTAGATGTATGTATATTGAAAAAAATCCTTGTGATCTTTCGTCTTCCTAGAACCATAAAGCACAACATATGGAAACATAAATTCCCTTGACACTTTTATGTGCAATTTTGCTAAAGAATCAAAGAGTCAAATCACGATCCTTTAATATAAATTGTATACCTTATACTAACCGTATATGTACATATATGAGTTTCAAATGTTATATGTTGTATCTTAGCATGCTATGATATAAAATATATAACATTATGAGAGTGAGTCAGAGTGAATCTTATTTTTTTGGTTCTTCTATCGCATTGTTAACCTTTAAGAAATCATTATTATATTGTGTTTCTTTTCTTTAAAATAAATGTTTTAATAATAATTCCTTTCAAATTCCCAACGTTATCAAAATAGAGAGATAATGGAATATCAAAAGCATACAAACTACACATAGTTTTGATATGGCTTTAGATAATAATTAATGATTGTTCTTCGACTTGAATTTTGTTGTTGTTGTTGTTTTTAGTAGAGATAACGTTTTTTTTCTTGTTTTTTTTCGCTTTTTTTTTGACTCATTACAACTAAAAAAATTTTTTTGCAAAAGTATAATAATATCAAGTTAAAATTTATTTTCTTATCTCATACAAAATCCAATATGATGTTGTGTATGTACAATGAATTGATTTATAATCTAAGTACCATTACTTCAAAATCATATATATATTAAAGGTATGTATCTACATACGTCTTTGCATCGATCAAATTGAGTATTTTTACTCTTTAATTTAGAAATACACACACATTGATTCATGCATGAACATAACTTAGATGTAATTGCATACATTTGCATATTTTTATTCAATATAACAATGCATTAAATTTGAGCTAAATTACTTTAAATATCCCTAGGTACTCCGTAAGTTGATCATTTGTAATAAATTATGAATAAATAATTCAATTTAGCATACACGACGGAATAAAGACTAATGAACAGCTTTAAATCATTGAATTGTAGTAATTTCTTCACTTAACAAGGGTTGTTTTTGAAAGTGAGCTGGTCAGTAGCTGGAAAAAAACTTTTAAGGTATCCCAAGAGATAAAGAAACATATCTTTTAGTGATAACTATACCTTTACAAGTTCAATATGGGAATAAATAATAAAAAACAACATTCAGGAAATTTAACATACTAATAAATTTTATAATTAATGAAAATAAAAAAAATAAGGTGAGACGGGGAAGTTTCAAAGAGGATACAACTATGGAGTTGATGCGTGAATGCTTAAGAAAAGCAAAAAGATGTATATGGAGGGCCAGTAGTACTTGTAATTGAGTATGCTCCGGCACACTCCAGGATTGAAGATGTTTTGAATGAAAAAGAGTTCTCAATTCACAAAATTCTAAGACTGGGGCCTTACTCCAATGCTTAATCCAATTGATGATATTTGACCATATTTGATCAATATTGAAAGTCTTTGTGAAAAATTGAGAATATTTTAAATGCTGAAAGAAATGATTTTAGCATTTTTGAGCAAAGATCAAGAGCTCTGGAACAATTAATTAAAAAAGGTATAAATAAAACTACCTCAATGATTTGTAATAATTGTATTGCTAGCATTTAGAATCGTTTTGTAGTTGTGATTTATTTTGTTGACATGAGATTCTAATTAATTTATTTTTATATTAAATTTCATGAATATTGTTTGTTATTATTTATTCCCATATTGAACTTGAAAAGGTAAAGACATGAACAAAATTTTGAGAAAGTGTTGGGTCTAAGGAAGGAAAGGAAAATACCAGTTGAGTCATCCACCTTGATAATCCAATTCAAATTCAGTCTTCGCTCTATCGTTGAGGCAAGAATTTGCAACTACATTTGTAAGTAGTTCAATTTCTGATTATCAAGAAATCATGGACAAGAAAGTGATCCCATTCTCCTGGATTTCTGACTATTCAGATTTCTCTCAGTCCTTTCAGTTCCTGTAAGTTATAGAGTATTATTTAATAATGTCGAGAAAAATCAGCCGATAAAAAATCCGAAAAACTCACCTCTACAAAATACTCATCCCTACTTATAATAATATTAACGTCCTAATTTCTTAATTTCATCTAAATTATAAATAAGATGAGCCTCTCCTGTTACACAGCCTTTAGTTAAATATCTTTTATCTTTGAATATTTCCTCCTTAAAGGTAATTCCATTGTTAAGAATAACTTCTAATTGTTGGAGCATCTATGACTCAAATAATTGAGTACCCACTCAAGTCCAGGAAATATATGGTTGTATTGGATACACACAAAACATATGGTACAGCAATTGTAGACAGGCTTAAAGTAATGCATACTAAAAGACATGATACTTTTTTCATGGTTTATTTTTAAAGTCAATCTGCTCTCTGTTTTAAAAGTAATGTATGTACATTAATAAAAGTAATTATTTTAATACTAATTACTTACTAACCATGGGTTGCATTTGGCGCTGGGAATGGAGGGGGGGGGGAGGGTATGTTCTCCCCTCTTCCAGATTTAACCATGTCATCATTGATGAAGTTAATCATCATGGAAGTGGCATACACAATCAAATTTAATAAAAAAAATAATGAGCTCCTGCCGTGCAATTAGATGATATCACAATGGAATTGACAAATGAAAGGACTTCAACCCTGATTGTCCATACAAAAACTTCTCTTCTATATTAATTATGTATATCTCAAATCCCAATAAGATGCATTAAAAATATGTTAATACATCATTATACATTCAAATTCAAATACTGTAGCCAATAAAATAGCTGCGCTACTTTTGCAAAGATCAAATATCATTGTCAATCATCCTACTTCTCTAGTCTTTAATCAATCCCGAACAAATTTAATTGTAAAAGTCAAGTCATTTGAATTTTCACCACTAATTATTCATTTGATTTTAATCAAATATCACAGTTTCTCTTTTGCATCAAGTTTAATATTCAATATTATATCTAGGCATTTAGTCTTTACTTTACTTCTACAGCTAATTGATGAATTTTAATTAAGATTTTTTGGGGAAATTTGTTCATTTGATTTAATAAATATATATATCAACTTTATGTCTCTATAATGATGAAATCTTTGACGTTAGACAAAACACTTTTTAAAATGCAGTATCCTTCGAGAAGAACTCCCTTCATTTCAAAATTCAATTTGTTACTAATTCTAGTTTGATCATTGATATAAGTTTCAATATTGTGTAGAAGAAATTGATTGATTTTTTTTACTCATTCAATCAGTTCTCATTCAAATGCATGAAAATGATTCAAATATTACTTTGACATCAAATTTAAAAATATTTACAGACATCACTGTTATGTAGACAAGTATATGATATATGTATGTAGAATTATGAATGCTATCAAAATTGCGAATGAATGAAGGGGAAACTTATCGAATCATGCCATTATCTATAAAATAAGGAAATTTTTTTTTATCATCATTCAGTTTCATGAAATGCTTGCAATTGAAATGTGATATTAAACTGTACATTATTTCCCTTGCCTAGGTAAAGTAAAAACAGTATTCATATAATCTAAAAAAGTAATTGGCAGATAAAGTGTAAAGGTACAAAAAATTATTTAACATCGTTTTACATCGTGTTAAATGATACGATGCATGACAAATCATCTTCAAAAGAAATTCATGATTACCAAATGAACCCTGTTGTACTATGAGCAAAAAATATCGGGCAAGTTAACCATTTCGGATTTCAATGGGAATAATTATTTAGATTTGTAAGTTGGTACTACTGTATCATTGTCATTTGTGCCAAATTACACGTCAAAATATCCATTAGTGTTAAAGATACACGTCCTTTTGTGAACATCTAAAATTGAATGTATGATTGTTTTTAAATGTCCGAAAAGTGATGGCTAAAATTTAGCCATTTAGAAAAATGTTGTTGAAAACAAAAAAGTTCCAATGAACATTCCAGACTGTATTCCTTTCAAATTTTTTGACAATCCGTGGTTTATTTTGGGATACATAATAGCCTTTTACTCAAGAAATCGATGATCCATTTATGAATGTTAATATCATATTTAAAACTTGGCATTTATTGCTTTGTAATTAATAACTTAATCACTACTTTTTTATTTTGAGTATTTAATTGATATAAGTACATTGTTTTGTAAGTCAATTCGTAGTGAAAGTTACATTATATCCATAATACATTAACACAACAAACAAACGAATTACAAATCAACCAATATGTGGGTTTTTTTTGACAAAAAAAAAAAGATTTTCCTCGATATATCCTTTTATTAAAAAATTATTTAAACCATTTAATATCAAAATCAAACATACCTACATACATAATAGGAACGTTGTGAATATTTTAATGAGGAACTCAATATCTTTTGTACAATTCCCACGAGCGACGAAATAACTTTGTATCAACAACTTTCCCATATTCGTATCACCTTAGATATTATATATATATGAGTAATCTCAGTCTGATTAGATTAAAGTTATTTATTGTTCAAAAACTGATATATTTGTTTATTTGTTTATTTTACAGTTTCAATGTTGTTTTGATCATTTAAATATAATATGTACATAGGGAGATCATGGCCTTCAAACAAAAATGTGGCGAAAATAGGGCCATGTAATCAATTTTTGAACAAGTTCACTTTTTGTCTGCTATTGAACCTATACTTCTTATACCTGTATTTTACGTCTTATAATGTCGATAATAATTATACATACGACTATTTGGTGATAAGAAATGATTCGATCAAAATGTATTAATCGATTTTTGAATACATTTTATCATACTACAAAGACTGTGACAACCTGTTCTGATTTATTATTAAATCGCTTTATTTTCTGTTCTATGTACCTCTGTTCTTTTATTGACAGTGTACTTTATTTATATTCATGGTTCAAATAGCATTATTATTGCATTGGTCTACAAGTGAATATTCTACTGTCGTTCCCTTCCGCTCAAAATAAATATTGTACTTTAAAAAGGACTTGATTAATTACAATTTTTCTTTCAAGCGCCTCGTCAAGGGAAGGAACTTATTGATTCAAAGGGAAATTTGGAAATTTCCAAATAAATTTCCTACTTATTAATAATAAATCGATAATATTAACAGCTCTCGAATTGATGATTATACGATAATCTGTACTCTCCTTTCAGATGATGATCTTTTGAGCACTACATGTGATTTAGACAAAAAATAGTTTAAAAGGTTGAAAAGAATGATGTAATTGACTCACAACCAAATTGTTTCTGAGTCTTTTTTCATCCTTTTTCTAAGAGACGGTTAATAAATACATAAAAGTGTGTGAATATGAAGCTATATTTATTCAGATATCCTAAAATTATTCATGACTTGTATTGATTTAAACCTTTCCTTGCGTCACTATTTTTTTATCTTTTTTCTATCACATCCCAATATGATGAATAATAATAATTATTCAAATTTGTATGTACATTATCATATATCTTCTTTACATCTGGTACGGTTGACAATCATGATACATATATCATAATTAAGTTCAATGTGCAATTTTTTTCCTTCTCTTATTGCGTCTAAATCTTGTATCTGAGTAAAAAAAAAAAAATAATATTTTTTATTATTTGGAAAGTCCGATTACGTTGTTAGAATCTTTGTTTCATAATATGTGGTTTTTTTTTTGCAGTGATAAATGAAGCTCTTTCATTAGTTAGATAAACGAGTATTCTAGGTATAGTTGAATACATATTAGAATGTACATTTATAAATAAATTGACGACTAAATACGAAGATAGGGTGAAGAATGACCATATTTGATTTCCAAAAACGAGGACACTTGGCCACGTAAATTTTAGGTAACAAAATAAAGTTGGTGAGGGAACATGTTCCAAGGCCTTTGTCGCTATTAAAGACTTTTTTGACCACATTAGACTTGGAGTAAAGTACTCACAAGAGGCTTCCAAATTGTCCATTTTTACATCAAATGAGGTTTCAGGAGTAAAGTAAAATAGAGTAAAGTAACTGATACATGTGGATCCACTTTAGTAAGTCGTATCCTCACTTCACGTGGAACAGGTATACTGTTTGTCCCAGTCACAAAACATCACATCTTCATATAAAATATTGAGAATTGCTACAGCTAACTCTGTGGCTCGACCAGGACCTTTTGCTATTTTGCTAAGACTGATGCTGTCATTATGAGAACATATGTTCATTTGACCCTGAATTTATTCTTTTTAATTTTTTAGATAATATTTTCGTATTGAAAAAATTTGAGCATATCATGAATTTATAAAAAAAAAAAAATACTCAGACGCAATATTTATAATCCGAATAAAAGAGATCAAGGGTGTATCCCATATACGAAGCCTCCAATATTTTACTTGTTTGAAAGCTTGTTTTAACGAATTTCCATTAAAATAGTCCTTATATATATATAACTTATATGAGGAAAAAAAAAAGTAGTAAAAACAAACTTTGAAGAGTCATTAAAACCATTTTCATAGAGGCACAAAGAAAGGACAAAAAGAAGTCATTCACCGTGCGCTCAGGAGATTAATTAAGGTTATAGATCATGGAAAAACCTCGTACCTTAAAGGATTGTGTGATCTTCATGAACATACTACTCAATATGGGTACATTGCAATAGACATATTTTAATACACATGCGTGTGTAATACTATTTAGAAAACAGCAGATTTCACTACTTTGAACCTATGTATAGTACAACTTTTTAATACAAGCATTTTACAAGCATTTCAGCATGTAGTATAGCTAAGGGTAGAATCCACACACGCAAGCAATATTCAACGTGTACGCTTTTTTTAGGAAAACGATTTTTTTTTTTTTTTTTTTTTTGTGAATGCCCAAGATTACTACTACGACTACTATGATGTTCTATTACGACTACCTGGTTATTGTGAAACCTTCGCTTGAGTGGGTAAATAGAGATTGAATCTACATATATAATATAGTTTTCCTTGTCAAAAAAACAACAACTCAGCATTACATAAAAAAATCTCTTCGAAGAAGGACGGTGGTGTGTCTAACTTTGTGTCCTTCTCTTTCCGTGATGATGAATTGAAGCAATAAGGTAAGACATTACTTTTATCATTATTATTATTATTATTATTCCTCTTCTTCCACTGATTAACTTTAAGCTAAGCTAAAGAAATACTTTAATCTCTTGTATTCTCCTTCACTTTTCAAAATACATACAGATACTTTCTTAAATGCAAAACAAAACTAGTTATTTTGCAATACATACATATGTAATTAATTGAACATTGACTGCATTTCATTCCTAGATTTAAGGCTTAAAAAAAATATTAATTACGTTCCTTTGCCCTTCTGGCTTTTATTCGTCATTCCGACTCTCAAGGGCACGCAAAGATAGATACAAACTATCTGTTTTCTTTAAAAACAAAAATATCCACAGTATTTGCTATACTCGTGAGTCTAGTTAGTTAGTTAGGAGACAAAGCACTTCATCATCAATATATGTAATATGTACAGTTACTTTAAAACAAATTGTTTTCTTAGTATATACACACATATGCACAGATAATATGCACGTGATATAACGCTGATGCCTGAATTAGTCAATAATACAATTTAAATGTAGTGAAGGGTAATTGAAATGAGTTAGGAAGAGTTTGTCTTTTTTTGGGGGGAGGGAGCAGAAATTGCTAAGGCCTTAGATTTATTTCTATTAGTAAATAGGTAATTCCTTTACAATTTACTCTGATATTGTATCCATATTCTGTGGTTTTGTAGCTTTTTTATTTATTCAATATTCACTACAGAAGTTGATTTTATCTCTACCTATGCTAATTGCACCAATAAATCTGGAATATGTATATATATTTTTTAAAGAAATATGAGTCTTTTATGGTGAGGTGATGGATATCTTTATATATATATATATATGTATTTTTGACTCTTTACTTCATTTCATGATAAAAAGGATCAAAATAAACTATCAAATTTTGAAAAAAAATTCTCCTCTGCTACTACATATATAATGTTCTAAATGTTTGATACATAATATATATATTTAATAAACCCTGGTTCGAAATGACTCTGTAGTAGTAACAACCATTTGTATGTATTTATCATTGTACATACTTCAAAAACCATGTGAGGGTTGTTTGTTTCACTTTGACTTACTTAAGTGTTAATTGTACGTTAATTATATGCTTCAATATATATATATATAATATATATGAATGGAGGTACATAAAAGCTTATAATAACTCTATAATAATAGATTCAAACATGAATCAATTTGAAAAAGTAAATCCTTTATCATTATGAAGTTGAATGTAGAAAGGTTCATACAACTCACTCCATGTTAATTGCTCATAATGCAAAGCATAATCGGATTAACTCATTAGTCAATTGTAATCATGGAGGGTTAACTTTTTGCCATTTCATATTTACTTGTAAGCAAATGAAATCACGGGTCTACAAAGAACATACATATTAGAATATTTATTAGAGTTTCTTCGACTTTTGATCCTTTTGATACGCAGTCGGACGGACATGACGTTTCCCTCATGACTCTTGAATTTTCTTTGATTTTTTTAATCATCGTTGTCGGAAATAAGGGTTAAATTTCCTGCCCCTCCCCCTATAAATTGAAATGTACATAATAAAAAGAAAATTATACATGTTTTTTTGTGGGGTTTTTTGAAGGCTTCTCCGACGGTAATGTCATGAAAGAGAGGAAAAACAATGTAACCAAAGTAAAACAAGTAACTAGTAATTAATTAATTTTATATTATAATTTCTTCTTTACCTCGTAGTCTCAGTTGTTTCAAATAACCTTTAAAGAATGAAGAAACTCTGAAACAGACTTGAACATATAGGCATATTTCCTTTGAAAATGAATGATGAATTCAAATGGAGCTTATAGTATGTAAATATTCTTTTCTTAAGAACTGAGATGGGGTCACTCAGTAGGAGGTAATTTTTAGCTGATGCTGCAATTTTTTTTTTTGGGAGGCGTGTAAATTTTTTATAATTTTTTTCAAATAACTTGAGCCTTCCCTGATTCCCTTGCCTATGTTTATTGACCTGTCAAAGAGCTTCTATTAATGGATACAAATGTGAATCAGACTAAGTTTTTAAATACATTTAAAAATGAGTTAAATGAATTTAACTTAATTTGACTTTTATTACTTATTAAATATTTTAATTAATTTAGCTTTAAAAATCATATTTTTTCTGAATATGATCCTTTAAAAATTTAGATTGTCTAAGAATTAAATATTTTTACACCCTTTGATTAAATGATCTCATTTCAAGTGCAAATAATTGACAATTTTCTTTAATTGTTATGATTACCATTTTTTCAGGATAATAATTATTATATTTGCAATTATTTCGTACTTAGTACATGTAAAACTGTTAGAGTTAGATCCAAATCCTTTACGAAACAAATAAAAATTTTGTTGACCTGTTTAGTGAGTCAAATCCTTAGTACAATTAAAATGATGATAAATAGACACTTTTGCAATTTGCATTTGAGTGTGTAACGTGTTTCAATAGTCATTGATTCCTTTACAGCTTTCAATTTGTATATTTTTGAAATGAGTCTAACTCTTGATGAGAAACAGAAGGGTCACTGAGATTTTTCTCATACAAGTAATCTGGTATATATATACCTGATCTACAGAAAGTTTGAGTTCTTTTATGCTAGGGCAGGACTGGGGATTTTGTTGCCAGTGACTCCCTGCACTGGGTCTAATATTTTTCATGGCCTGACATTAAGACTTAAAAATAAGTATTTTTCTGTTAAAAATCCAATGCAATTTTAAATTTATCTAATTAGAATGTGTCTCAATTCCAGTTTTGAGCTAGATACGTCCATTTGCTCAAAAAATATAACTAACTAATTATGTTTTCTTAAATAATTCGTTAAGGGGATTACTCAATAAAAAAAAGTGTAAATCAGACGAATCTTCAAACTCTCATAACTTTAGAGGAACTTGAAGTTCCACCTTTTGAATTTTGCATTTCTGCATATCATGGAAATGCAAAAAAAGGTCATTTAAATTTGATGTCACGACTATCCCTTTATTATACGAAATGACTCTGTCGTAATTGAACATTCATTTTAAACTATTAAAAACCTTGATTGTTTTCACTCAGGTTTTGTATTTCAAATTTCTTCCACACATACCTCTAAAGACTTTAATTATTACATACTGCAGAGTGTTACACCCATTTACGTTCTAAGAGCGAATAGGGGTATCAACATATAATTGCAGTATGTACTCATCTCACGATTTATTGCTATAATTACCTCAAAGGTTAATAGTATTGCTCCAAGCAAGTACCTACATTTTGTCTCTAAAATATGTACCTTATGTACGAACACAATTCATTGAACTCTGGTTTTTATATATGCTCATATGACTCTGAAATAGTTTCCCCTGAATACGGACGTATACCTATTTGTGTATATATAGCGTGAGTCCCTTTGTAGGTTTGTTTGTTTGACCGAGCATCACGGTCAGTCAAGAGGACTCTATAGGAGAGTAAATACAGGGTGGTGAATTAAGGATATAGACCCAGAGGTCTTTGAAGTATCTTGAGATAGCTGGAAGCCAGGGGTGTACTGGGGCGAAAATTTCCACCGGGCAAAGAGTAAATGAGGGGCGCCACTGTATATAATTTTTCCTTTTATCACCCACTGACTGAAACTTGAGCGCATGTGATGAAAAGAAAAATATGCGTACGATAAAGGCGCATTATGCTAAATCGAAGGGGCGCCTAGTAAAGATTTCAGAGGGTCGCACCGGTCATTGACCGGTTGACTGCCGGGCCAGTACGCCCCTGCTGGAAGCTGATTTCGAGGCATGTCTCGAATTTCAAGGCTTAGAAGGCGAAATTTGAGATGTTGTCAAATTTTTTAGAAAAAGGTCAATTTAGGGGGTTTAGTTGAGGTCATCCGGTTGAGGTTGCTAGAGACTGTTTTGATAATTCTGTTAATGAGAGTGTTCCTCCAAAAAGAATAATTGGACCATAAACATTAAAATGGCGTGCTGCAGGTAGCCATTTTAATGCTAGTACATTTGTATATTTAAGTTTTAAGCCACTCACTCTTATTTTAAGATAATAATCGTTTGAAAAATGAGGGAATGTTCATCTGCATATACACTGAGATTAACAGCGTTAGAAGTTACGTCGTTACTTTTTCAGTATTGTTTGATGACTTTACCCTCCGTTGTTTTTACGAGGAACAAATTACTCATAATTAATGTTGTAAAAAGCAGTATAACTTTTTGCCAAAGAACTGGATGACTCTTTTCAAGCAACGTGTTCAATGCTATTACCTTTTTGATTTACTAAAGATGTGTAAGATTATCTAAGTCCTCTCTGGAAAGAACTTTATCTGGCTTGAAGGATAACCCCAACATTTTAGTGAGCTTCATGGACTGCAAGAGAGTCTTCATCATCTTCAAAGATACTTTCTGTCTAGCTTAAGGAAAAAAGTTGTTCTTTTTCATTTTCAAAATGCATATGTATAATTTATTCATTATGGTCTCATGTTTGACATTTTAATAATATAATTATAGTATACAATATGAATTTTTTTTTTTTGAAGAATTGTCCTAGAACTGCATATATCTACACTTATGCATAATAAATTACTTACCTATAATCAATAGAAGAAAAAAAAAACTTATTATAGCAAGGAATTTCTTTGTTGTTATTTTCATATTATTATTACGCATACCAATTTCTTCACCTCCTGCCACGAAGACAAAATAAACAATTTGTAAAAAGAGAGTAAAATTTTAAGAGCCCCCTAAAAAAACACAAAAAAAAAACACAACAATTACCGGAATGATATTTTTTTTTTTTTGTTAAAACTCATGACTCTTCATCCTGTCATCATACAGATCCAATTCAAATGATTGTCTATTTGTTATATTGTCCTTTAATGTTAGAGAATGGAATTGAGAGAAAATCTATGTGTTCACTGTATATAAAATATAGATAGAAAGAAAGAAAGAGAAACACACAAATTAGACAATATAAATGATAAATATGGTTGAAATATTTTTGTTTTTTTTAATGGTCAACCACGGATTTACATACTTATACCCTCTTAAATTATATTTTTGAAGGAAGAGTGGTTTTTAAAAAGAAAATACACATTCAGGGATAAATTTATAAAATATACATTATGAGAGTTTCATATTGATAAGAGATCCTTTTTTGCTCAAAAATTTTCACTTTAAAAATAACAGACTTTTTGTTTAAAAATTGACAAGGTCTCTTATACATGGAAAAATGCAGTACTTTATACCTACAAATTGTATTTACGTTTATAGATATATATATTAAAGTGACAGACCTTGTGATGATTATAATTCATTTAATATTAGTCGTATTTCCAATAGATGTTTATTGAAATCAAGAAGTAATTTTGGACTTTTCGTAGAAGAAAAATATTAAATTGTAGAATAACACACATAGGAGTGTGGCACAATATTCAACGTCTCCTGATGAATGATGAAGGTATCTAGGTATTAATAGGAATGTAAATAATATGCAAAATGCCGCATGCGAGACTTTGTGGAGTTGGCTGTTCGAACAGTACATTTTGTTTTCCAAAGCTGTTATCATTTTTCCTTTATTACTGAGGGGAGAACATCTACCTAAGAGTAAAGATCTCACATGAAGGAATACATGCATCTAGGTTAATAAAGCAAATAAAATGTAAACAAAAAAGGGCTCAAGTCCTCGTAGAATTATTATGAGTTAAAAATATACATCTAATTTCCTGACATTAATTTCAGTTAGTTTTATGCCTCTCATCAATGGTATACATAATGCTATTATTTATTATTCATTTGTATATATAAAGGAGAATAGCAGCTTGTAGCTCAGTAAGACGTCATGACAGCTGAAGCTACTTCCCTCTCAACATTCATCAATTTGTCAATATTACCGGGTTGATTTTCTCTTTCTTTGATTCTTACAAGCCCGATTTGCATATTATTTACATTCCTAGGTATTAATATATATATCAATATCAAATGATAACATCCATTAATTATAATTGGTTATTAAAATGACTGATGTTATAAATTTTTTTTTTAAACCCAGGGTTTTAAATCCCAACTTAGTATACATAACATAGTATACTATGCATATAAGTCAGAATTGTCGAACCTAGGGGCTTCATTTTTATATATTTATGTATTAAGTATATATATATTGGTTGGTTTAAATCTATAATTTATTATGCTTAGACGAGAAAAAAAAACGACTAGTATTTCATATCAACTGTGAAACAAATGTTTGAATACCTTAGTCTTTTAAAACATATGTATTTGGAATTCATGAATAAAACATTGGTTTTTTTTTCCGTGTAGTGAAAGTTTTTGTTTTTTTTGTTTTTTGTATTTTCAAATGTTTTTAACGGTAGATAATATAGTAAAATAACTTTTGACAATTTTTTTTTGATGATACATACATATGTATCAAATCATATGACTATATACATATTATAAATAATTAAAGTGGATGGTTTTTTTAGAAGTATATATGTAGGTATATTCCCCTGTATTGTTGATCATTCTTATGTAATGACATTACTTTAGAATGTACTTTTGAAGTATGTACAAATGTTAGATAGGATTTTGAATATACAAAGAATTAATTAACTTAAATGAATCCTTCTTTAATGGGCAAATACACACTGAATCAAAATATTTTTAAATGTTTTACTAGTTTTAATTATTGAGTTGTATTATTAAGTTAACGGTAAAGTCAAAAAAAAAAAAATTGTGACAGCAGCAATTAACTTGCTAAGATATGAACATTAATCATTCCAGGTAAAATAGTTATCCAAGAGCTGCGGCCCCTTTTTATAACTTCATCCTAATTTTGGGATTTTTTGAAACTATTCACAAGGGATTTAAGTGATGTATAGGGTACTCCTACAATCTAAAAGTGAAGCCATCCCATTTCGGCAACTAAATTATATATTGAATAAGGATTGTAAGATACAGGCCATGACTTTTGTACCGATGTAGATATAACCAAACCTTTCATAAGCTAACTTTGTTATTGAGTAAACAAAGTCTTCGTTGCGAAGGCACGTCGAGCTTTTTTGACCACTCGCAACCTCGATTGACAAAAGGGAAAGGAAAAATTTGGAAAAACATATGGTAGCTACCCTTCTGTATTTTCATTGTTGACAACTTGTTAATATTTGGCAGAATTTATTATTTAGGTATACTAAATATTTATAAATTCTACCATTCACAAATCAATCGTTACTACTTGTAATATATTCAAAATTCAAAAAAAGGGCGCGCAATCCTTGATTTAATATATTTTTTATGCATCAAAATCATAAATAATAATAATAGTATCTGTTTTGAGTTCACAATACGTAGGGTCAGCTACTTTAAAACAAAAGAGTCAAAAGATGAAAATCAGCTGAAGGGAGAATACTGTGGGTTTTTGTTTTTGTTTTAAAAGCTCGTTGTGAGGATGATTTCTTTGCCACTAGATTAAAATATGAGCATCGAGGTCCAAGACGAGTATTCTCAGATTCATGGCTGTCATTTGCGAATAGATATTTAAGTGATATTTGCTTATACTTTAAGTAGTTTCATTCTTTCTTCTTCTTCTTCAAGGAACTCTTTGTTATATGTAAACTCTATTCACAATGTATATATGTAAACATTTATTTTGTATCCTGATAGAGTAACTCACACTTGTGTGTATCAAAAAGGTCAATTGTCTTTGAATTCATTTGAGGGAAACAAAGAAGATAAAAAAAGATGGCCTATAAGAAAAGTCCCTCAAGTGAGCTTTGCTAAAACGAAGCTTGACGAAATGAATGGACTCCAGTTAACATTGTAATAAGAAAAATTCAAATATATATTCTTGAGAATAACGCGCTTATATGAGGCAGTTTCCTGACAACTTCTGCACAACGATAGTTTAAACCTTTTGATTCTAATTCATAGTCACATAGAACACTTTTGTAATAACAATTGATTGATTGAAAAGTTGCGTAATTATGCTGTTATCTACATATATGTGACGTTATTTTTTTAAATAAACCTACCCCATCTAATGAACTCTTCTCTCTCTTGGGCTCTTGTTCCATGTATACACTTTGACTTTCATTGAAGTAATTATCACAGATTTAATTTCCTTTGTTAGTTGTTTTAATGAAATTTATTTTAGTTATTTGTTTTTTAAATAGAAATTATTTTATACCAAGTGTGATTCAGGATTAAAAGTATTAAAAATGTAAAATCAAGTTTTCTATATACATATACATTAATTGTACGTAGGGTAGATTCATTTTTTTATTAGGATTGAGATGTTCAAATTCATTTATAATAATAATAATATTAAACTTCTTGTATTTGATCTTTCTTTTATGAAAAAAAATTTTTTTTTTTAAATCTTGTTTATGAAGGTCAATATTGTATTTATTACTGACCTGGATCTTTTAAATAATATCGAGTATTATTTGAGCTACCAATAAATTGTTTTATTTTTTGTTTTTTAAATAAATATTAAAAATAATAATAATGAAAAAAAAAAAAAAAAGATAACCAAATATTAAAAACAACCAATTAGTTGAAAAAAAAAAGTTTAAACATTCACTCGATAAAGACATAACATGTAAGTAGAGTAATGATTGATGAAGAACCATAGGAGGAAAAAAAAACTATTAAAAAAGAAAGGGCCATACATAATAGAAGGAGTGTCAAGGATTGAGTTGGAAGGGCTCCAAATCTCTTTTCTTTTGAATATTATTATTATTAATGACCACAATAACTCAAAAGTGGGATTTCGGAACTTACTTTTTTGTGTATACTCAGTATTTTAATCTTCATAGTTCATACATATTATATATATATATATATATATATACAACATGTGTTTTGGCATTGAATATGTCTTTATAAATATGAAAAGGTACTTTGAAAAGGCTTTAATTTGATAAACAATGATATATTTTTATAAATACTACATACTACAAAGAAGTAAATCCAATTTGGTAGCCGAGGAGGAAAGGACACGTTGAATAGTTACATAAATTGTGCTCCATAAAGCTATGTAATTGAAAGAAATATAACAGCAGTTTCTCCGTGTTTGTATTCAGTTGACATGATTATAATTATCATTATAGTAATGGGTAATGCATTGTACTCAATGGCATTTTTCTCTTTAAAATAGTGTCAGAATCACGGTTTTGAAGTAAATGGCAAATATCCGAGATATTTGAACGTTAAATGTCAAAAAAAAAAAAAAAAGAAGAAAACGGCAAAAAAGTTTTATTAATATTTAATTAAATAAAAAGTTGGAGCTAAGACTACATTAGAGTATCAAAAAAAGAAAGAAAGAAGTTCTGAACATGTCCTTTAAAAATAAAAGGAATACCAAACTTTGTTCCGAATTAAATTTCAGCATTGAAGATAAAAATAAAAAATATCTTTTATATTGAGAAAATATTTGTTCGCAGTGCTCACTTTTTGGTTAACATATGTAACAATAGCTATCTTTCATAGCTAGAATAGTCTGTTCAAAAAAAGTGTTTGACATACAAAATATTCGATAGCCAAAACTGTTCCAAGCTTGCCTCTTAAAAATAAACTTACAAACAATTATGTTTAGTCACAAGAAAGGAAATGACTTTCTGCATGAGTGTCCCATTTGGACCGTTCTGTAACGACAAAGTGTGTCTAAACATATTTTGGGGGGTCAAAGATAAAAATAATTTGTCAAAATTTTGTTGTCAAATCGACTTTTGGAAATGATGCACCATACAAAAAAAAATATTTTTCTTAAATCTTAAAAAGTCCTACTCATGACCCTGCCTTTACTCTAATTGATTGATCTTTTTCGAGGGACTAAAGTTTGGGATCTTTACTACCAATTATTCATTGATTACAACTCGTAGCAATGTATGTAGTGCTCACTAACTCAGCGACTTGTAATTCCAGGTGAATTGCAGCATTTACTTGAAACTCCCTGGTACTTAACAAATCCTAATACTTCCTTCTCACTAAATCCTTTATTCAGACAATTACTCACTTCCTATTTTCTTTCTTATAGAGACTACTCTAATACTACCTCATTTATATCCATTATATCGTTCATATTAAATGTCTTGTAACAACAAGCAATTAGGATATGGATAGATGATACCCTTTTGTAATGTATGATCCTTAATTGGAAACCCTGGAGCAGGAATACAAAGGATAAACAATTATCTATCCATTGAATATAATTCAGGAGCATACATATTATACTATTTAGTTTGTAAGTGCTACTTGCTGCATTAAGATATTACTTCAAAGTTCTTTAGTTTTGGTAAGTTTATTACTTTGTATTTTGTCGTCAATGAATCAAATTCTTTATATATATATATATATATATATATATATATATATATTATACATAATATTTGTACAGGTGTATGTATGTTGTAGTAACCATTTGAGAGTAAAGTGTAGAAAAAAACCGACGCCTAATCAAAAGTGATCCACTTTCCTTATATACAATATGTAAATGAAAATCGGCAAACAATAAGTATGATTAATAAACTTCTCAATTTTATTAATGCTATATATATATTTGTAAAAACAACTTAAGGCCATTTTTCGGGATGATAAAAATGTACATCAAAGACTTTTAATAGCCCCCTTGACTCTAGCTAAATACTTATATTTACCTACCGTAAGGATAAGGACGAATGTAGTATTCAATTAATTAATTAATTATTAACTATATTGTACATGGAGTAGAAAGCATTATTATCGGCAATTGTTTTGAAGTCATATCAATATGGAGTCCATATATTTACACTTGATAAAGATCTAACAGCGTATTACTCATGCTGTAAATACAGTCAGACATTCAGTATTTATCCACTGTGTATGTACGCATATAAATAGTGCGTTTAGTTCCTTACAATCTACTCCGTATTGGAAATAAAATACAATGAATGTGTGGTTTTTTATATGCATATTTAGTGAGATCTTGCTAATTTAAATAAAAATATAATATATATATATATATATATATATATACAAATTTAAACTATTTATATTATATTACAATGACAGCATCTGGTAAATTGATGTCACGAATATATATATATATATATATATATATATATATATATATATATATATATATATATAAGGTAAAAAAAAGTTTGAAAAAGAGAATTAATAAAATATTGGACAAAAGTTTTTGCATAGGGCTTCACTTTATATATATATATATTTAAAAGAAGAGGAAGATAAATGTGAATATTCTCACAGACCTTTTAAAAAAGTAAAATGAAACCATTTACATAGTTATAGGAGGATATTATAGATCTACTTAGGTTCAAAAGATTTTTCTTCCGAATAATGATAAAGGGGCTCATGTTCTACGAAGGGGGTAAAACCGTATACCCCAATCGTCATGGCTACGTTTTGATATGTGATAGTTGAAGGAATCCTTATAAATAATTAAGTATTATATTTGTATGTAGGTAAAGAGTTTGAAATTTTGTTATAAATTGATTTGTTGTCTTCAAAAAAAAAATGCTTATTGCAGCAACGAAGAGTGTGATACAAGGATTTGTTTGATTGAAAATTTAATTCGGATATGTACACGTCGAGCTTTTTTGTCCACTCGCAACCTCGACTGACAAAAGGGAAAGGAAAAATTGGAAAAACATATGGTAGCTAATTTATTACTTAAATATACTATATATTTATAAATTCTACCATTCAAACCATTATAAACCATTATAAATTCTATTCAATCGTTACTACTTGTAATATATTCAAAATTCAAAAAAGGGCGCGCAATCCTTGATTTAATATATTTTTTATGCATCAAAATCATAAATAATAATAATACCCTCTTTGAGCTCATAAAACTTAGTGTCAGCTGCTTTAAATCAAAAGAGTCAAAAGATGAAAATCAGCTGAAGGGAGAATACTGTGGGTTTTTGTTTATCCCAAAAAGCTCGTCGTATTGAACAATATTTTTTGTTTTCCAAATCTGTTATCATTTTTCCTTTATTACTGAGGGGAGAATATCTTCCTAATAGTACATATCTCGCATAAAGGAATACATGAATTAAGGTTAATAAAGCAAATAAAATGTCCAACAAAAAGGTCTCAAGTCCTCGTATAATTATTATTAGTTAAAAATATATAATTTCAGTTAATTTTCTGCCTCTCATCTATGGTATACATACATAATGTTGTTATTTATTATTGATGTCTTCATTTGTATATATAAAAGATAATAGCAGCTTGTAGCTCAGTAAGACGTCATGACAGCTCAAGCTGCTTCCCTCTCAACATTCATCAAATTGTCAAAGTTACCAAGTTGATTTTCTCTTTCTATTTTTTTTACACACCCCATTTGCATATTTTTTACAATCCTAGTGATCCTGTCAGTTGATAAGATGTCAATTCTTAAATAAGGGAGGGAAGCTACTTTATCTATCCCAATGCAGCTATTATTCAACTCATTTGAGAGCATCCGTTAAATGTGCATTTTTGGTAGGTTTTTAAGTACAAAGGAATTGAATTAGGCATTGTTTACTCATTTTTAATGTCAAAAGTTATATATTTAACATTAAAATGATGAGTCTTGTATGAAAATTAAGAAAAAAGGATGGCTGTAATTTTTTCATATAATTTAAATGGCCAATGTGTCAAAAATGACACCTAGAATAAAAATACAATTAAAATTGAGGCTTTTTATTGAGATGTTATTTATTTTCTAATATAATTTATATGACATTAAAAAAAAAACACTGGCCACAATCATAATTATATACATAAATATGGCTATTATTTCTTTACATTGCTTGCATGCAACATATGTAATTTTTCAAACCTATATATAGAACGCATACTACTGGTAACTCTAACACAATACTGGAAATGAGTAGTCGAATTATTTACATCCAGTGCTCTGACACCTACGTCCTTTAAAAACTTTCATCCTCTTTCATAGTTACTTGATTTATGGATGCTTTTTGATTGTAAGCTTCAAGAACAAGACCTGATAATTCTTCTACTAACATCAAAATGAAATTAATTTCTATGAGGAGTCTCATTTCCACTACTGTCTTCAAAAATAAATAAACGTCACGAGGTAAGAGAGAGTTTAGTTTGAATTAAAACTAAGGACAAATGAATTTAAAAAAATCAAATGGTTTCAAATGTGTACCCTCAGTTATTCTTGTGTTAATACATATTACAGCTTGTCATACTTGGAATGAAAAGGGCATGTTGAGAGAGGACTTCGTCTTCACATTTCTAATTATAGCAATTTCGAAAAATAAGAAATTAGATAAGTGTTTTAAAGTAACAATAGAAATCTGCATTCCTCTATTAAGAAATTTACATAAAAATAAGCCATGATTTCAATTTTTGGACCCTCATTTGTTTTTTTTGTTTTTTTTAATAACAAAAAGCTCTTTGAGTTGTACCTATTTTTTATAGGCGTGAACAAATGTCTTGAACGGATACATCAATTATGGCCAATAGAGCTTATAAAAATTTGGCAAATTCACATTTAATTGATTAAAAATTCACCCAAAATACAAATTATGATCGAACATCTCTACCACGACGAGCTTTTTGGGATAAACAAATACACACTGTATTCTCCCTTCAGCTGATTTTCATCAGTTGACTCTTTTGATTTAAAGCAGCTGACACTAAGTTTTATGAGCTCAAAGAGGGTATTATTATTGTTTCTGATTTTGATGCATAAAAAATATATTAAATCAAGGATTGCGCGCCCTTTTTTTGAATTTTGAATATATTACAAGTAGTAATAGAATTTATAAATATTTAGTATACCTAAATAATAAATTCTGCCAAATATTAACAAGTTGGCAACAATGAAAATACAGAAGGGTAGCTACAAAAAAGCTCGACGCGCAAAGAGCAGCTCCACAAAATCTCGCAGGCGGCAATTGCATATTATTTACATTCCTAATGATCAATCTCCGCGTTACCCTGTGTATGTTACATGACGTCATCCCAGTAATAATTTTAAATTATTTAATATATGTATGTAGGAAAAAAAAGGATGTGTTCTATACAATAGGTGAAACATCAATGTCATTTGCCAATTCAAGGGCTTATCTGAAGGGAATTTAAGATATTTGTAAATATGTACGTACAAAAAGTTGATAACTAAGAAGTTTAATAAATTTTTGTCGTTTTGTCTTGCAGTCCCTTAAGAAGTGAACAACTTTTATAGTATTTTTGTATTCCTGTACAGTGTTTCTTATGAAGAAATTATTTTTTTAAAATAGAGATGAACATAGCTTCTGAGTTTTATAGTTGTTCTAAATTATTTCCTAACATATCCAAGAATTACTAATCATAAATTATTTATAAAAAGTACAAAACTAAAGTTTTAAAAGTTAGAGTGGAAACTTTTGGATGAAGTAATTCAGAGATAAAAACTAGAACTACATGAATTTAGTCCCTTGTATCTTGAATTGTGTACTAGGAGCAACTATATTTTAAATATGATATCTGATACAAAAAAGAAAAGGTTTAGGCTCATTTTAAAATTTAAGTCTAAGAATACTAAAGAGTACATATATCAAAAGAGTAAATATCAAAAAGTATTTTTAAATAATATAATTTAGTGTATTTTCAACAAAATTAGATATTACAATTGAGAATTTTCTAAGTAAAAGTTGATTCAATATTCATATTGTTTTGAAGGTCTTCAGTGAAAATTAAGTACAAAATTTTGAATGAAATAATACATATAGATTTGAAATTATGTATCTACTAATACGTTGCGTTTCAATTGAAAAAATATATAAGTTTAGAAAAACTCAATAAAAAACAAAACTTTAATGAGTTCATTAAACATATGTATACAGTATAGTACCAAGGTTTTAATATATCTCACAAAAGCAACAATAATTAGTCTACGGATACCGTGTCTGTACGTGGGCAGGTCAATAAGTCCGTGACTTTTTAATTTCCCGTCTCTTTACTCTTTATTTAAACACAGCTCCGGTCAATAAGTATAAGTCAGTTTTGATCAAGCTGTGTCGTTTAGTTCGTGTTTGTCAGCCAATGGTAGCGAATCGCCGCATGAATTAAGATAAAAATAAAGATAAAATAACGTTGTTTAAACGACTTGTGAAGTCGTAAGGAAAATAACGATTTTCTCAATTCGAGGCTTCACTAAATATATTTTTTTAATACTATGTGGTTAAAATATTCTTAGCGTCTTTATTATTTAATACATAATTAACAGCTTTGATTCTTCAATACTACTTGAACTAAAGGCAATATTGATCAAATTAGATTTTACTTCAATGTTATGAATATTTCAATTCTATTGAATTTAGAAGTAATGACTTTTTATGAAGCTGAGGGGGATTCCACTTCTATACTTCATGTATATACATACATATTTAATAAATATCAAATCTAATGCTATGCAGGTACATGATGCGATAACGTTATACTTAGGAGGAAGGTACATAGTAGTTATTTCTAACCTCGAAGCATCGGGGATCTCTCTTCTTTTTTATACAAAATAAACTATATTCATTAATAAAGCGAGAATTCCTTAAATTTTCTTCTCAATATAGAAATATTCACTTTTTTTCTATATAAAAAATATGTCATTTCTCAAGAATTCTTTTAATTTACCATAGCCAAAGGTCATTTAAGGGAATATAATTTTTTACAGAGTCTCGTTAGATCTATTCTGCTTTAAACAGATAGTTCATATGTACAAACATAAAAAGAGAAATGATATGATGTGTCTGTCTCATAAGCATATTATTAATAAAAAGTTATTTTCTTTTGTCAGTTTCGTGTATGTCAATTCATTATTATCATCATCATTATCAAAGGATAATATCAATTGCATATTAAATACATACAATGTAAATACAAATTTACCAGGTTTCAAAGAAATAAATGATGACACTCGAAATGCGTGTGAAGCTATTAACCATTATTTCTGTCACCTTGGGAACCATTTGCCTTGCTCTTATCATAGCTCTTTCTGTCTTGACACCTACAAATGCTTTAAATGAGACTAAGTCCTCCTCCCATTCACTATCAAAGGCTACTTTATCTCCAGAGGATGAAGGGATTACTCTCTCCCCCGTAACGGATATTCATCAAAAGAGTAAAGGTAATATGTCAAATAATAAAGGACTATTTAAAAAAAAAAAAAAAAATTATCTTCCATCAGACCCGATTCATCCCTCAGTTCATATTCCCTCATCAGAGGATGAAAATGATCAAACTCCTGATGAAGAGAAAGAGCTTCAACCCTGGGAGAAGGATATTCGTCTTCCCCGATCCGTGATTCCTTATCATTATGACTTATATCTACATCCAGATTTAAATACCGGGATATTCATGGGTAAAGATGATTGAATATATTATTGACTTTAAGAAACCATTGTTTTTTTGCATTTTGTGTAGGAAGGGTGGGGATTCAAATTGAGTCCAAGGAGTCCTTGAATCATTTCCTCTTGCATTTAAAATATCTAAAAGTCGACAAGGTAAAGATGTACAAGGGTCACATTCATTTTCAGCCACCTTTTCGAGATGAAAACACGGCTTTGACATCATCCCAGGAAGTGAGTCTCCTTTCTACATTCGAATACAAACAGCATGATTTCTTCGTTTTTAAAACACTAGATGTCATAGAACCAAGCAATTACACTCTCTATTTAGGTAATAAAATGTAATTTATACTTGTGTATCCTGTATTTAATATCTCTTCAATATCTTCAGAATTCAATGGAAGTTTGACGCGTGGAATTGTTGGATTCTACAAGAGTACATACAAAAATGGAGAGGGAAGAATGGTTCCGATTGCCACCTCTAAGTTTCAGCCCACTAGCGCACGGGAAGCCTTTCCTTGCTTTGATGAGCCCTCATTCAAATCCACATTTACTGTGTCACTCATCAGACCCTCAGATAACTATGTAGCGCTGAGTAACATGCCAGCTGAGGAGAGTGTCAAGGACTACCCCTCACATGGAAGTACTTTAGTCAAAGTATGTATGATTCTAACCCTTATCGCTGGCAATTGAGTAATACAATTTCAATAATTATTTGATACAGTTTCGAAAAAGTGTTCCCATGGTAACTTATTTAGCCTGTTTCATCGTTTGTGACTTTGAGTACAAAGAAAAGTACACGGATCTTCATGGCACAAAGTTTAGAGTATATGCTCCTTCTAATCAAAAGCACAGAATAGAGTATGCACTTGATATTGGAGCAAATGTGAGTGATTACTATGCAGACTATTTTCAAATATCATATCCCCTCCCAAAACAAGACATGATTGCCATTCCCGATTTTGTATCTGGCGCAATGGAGCACTGGGGTTTGATCACATATAGAGAAACTGCACTTTTGTTCGACCAACAGGAGAGCTCCTCTAAGAATCAACAAAGAGTTGCTGCTGTTATAAGTCATGAATTGGCTCATCAGTGGTTTGGTAATTTAGTCACTCTAGCCTGGTGGGATGATCTTTGGTTGAATGAGGGTTTTGCATCCTTTATTGAATATAAGGGAATTCATCATTATCATCCTGATTGGCACATCCATGAGCAATTCCTTACTTCGGATCTACACTCCGTTATGAGTTTAGACAGTCAAATCACGTCTCATCCAATAATTCAAGATGTTGCACATCCAGATCAAATTTCAGAAATTTTTGATAAAATATCCTATAATAAAGGCTCCTCCATACTTCGGATGCTCGAAAATTTCATGGGAGATGAGGAATTTAGGATTGGAGTCAGTCGATTCCTGGATAAATACAAGTTTGATAATGCTGTAACAGAGGATTTATGGACTGAGTTGGAGAAAATATCATCACAAAATTTGCCCATTGCAAGAATCATGAGAACTTGGACTAGACAAATGGGATTCCCTTTGATTACTGTAAGTATTTTTTGAGAATAAGACATTTTGACTTTAACTAGCTATGAACTAAATTGACTCATAGTAATATCTTTTTCATGTATCAATATATGTTATAGGTGACCCGTATTAAAGACAACATGTACAGATGTAGTCAAAGTCGATTTTTATCAAATCCAGAATCCAACTCTTTATCCACTCCTTCACCCTACAACTACAAGTGGGAAATTCCCTTGACGTGGATCAATGAAAATAAAGAAGTTCAAAGGGTTTGGCTAACTCCGGATGAAGAGTTTGTTGAGATATCCATACCATCAAGCCTAAGATGGTTGAAGTTTAATGAAGGACAGTACGGCTATTATAGAGTAAATTATCCTACAAATGAATGGAAAGAATTTGGAAAGCTACTTGAAACCAACAGTGATGCCCTTGGAGTTAAAGACAGGGCTAATCTCATTAATGATGCATTTGCTTTGGCAAATGCTGGACTTTTAAACTACTCAGTCACCCTTTCACTTTTGAAATATCTTCCTAAAGAAATGGACTATGTTCCATGGGCCACAGCCTATCAATCATTAATTAGTGTTGGGAATCTTTTGCGAAAAACGACAGCATATCCAGGATATAGAAAGGTATTTTAAGTCTCCAACATTAGATATATATTTATAAATGTATACATATATTCTTTTTTTTTAGTTTGTACTGTCTTTGACGCGAGAACACTACGTTCGTTTTGGATGGCTAGATGAGGGGTCTCATATTGAAAAACTT
Source organism: Lepeophtheirus nordmannii (assembly GCA_963680855.1). Lineage (NCBI taxonomy): Eukaryota > Metazoa > Arthropoda > Copepoda > Siphonostomatoida > Caligidae > Lepeophtheirus > Lepeophtheirus nordmannii. The sequence continues at coordinate 35,032,351 of OY804521.1, forward strand.
AATAGAGTTAAAATACTTTCGCTTGCTTGTCGATTTGGTGATGATGACTGTGTACAAGAGGCAGAAAAACAATTTGAGCGTTGGATCCTCGAAAAAAATATTTATATTCCACCCAATCTTAGATCCCTTGTCTACAAATATGGTATGTACACTGATGGAAGCTATGACTCTTGGAATATTTTATTGGAGCGCTATAAAAACGAAATCAATGCACAGGAAAAATCCAAGCTTCTATATGGACTAGGTTAGTTTTTTTAACATAATTAACTACCATGAACGTAATTCATTTGTCAATTTTTAAACCTTCTTTTTTTTTTTTTTGTAAGCTTGGCCTCGAGATCCTTGGATCCTCAATAATTTCCTTCAACTTGCAAAGAATGAAAGTGTGATACGAGAGCAGGACTACTTTACAACCCTCACTTACATCAACTCAAATCCAATTGGCAAGCCCTTAGTTTGGAATTTCATCCGTGATCATTGGGAACAAATAATAGAGAGATTCTCCATTAGTGCTCGATCTCTTGGAAAGTTAGTAAAGAATGTAATCTCTCAATTTACTACTCAACTTGAGCTGGAAGAAGTTGAGAACTTTTTTCTCAAGTATCCGGAGGGAGGAGCTGGAGCAAGGGGTAGAAAGCAGGGAGTTGAGAAAACACACAATAACATCAAATGGCTCAGGACTAATCAAAAAGACATTGAATCCTGGTTATCATTGAACGGCTACTCTTGAAAAGCGTCATGCTTTTATAATCCAAATTATAAATAATTATTGTTATAAAAAATCTAATTTATAGAGAATTGAGATAAATTATATTATTATGGTATGTATCTACGTATGTATTACTAGTAGTATCTGTTTAAAAATAGGAAATAATATATGTACTTAATTATGTGTCTGAATTAATATAGATGTTACAAATAGTTCACTATGAAATACATACAGATACATTGTTCAGTGTAGGCTTTAATAACACAAAATATAATTGTTTCACGTGTCGAGTCAACAAGAAAGCAAGTTTGTTTTCAAATATTGAAAAGGAAAAAATCCACTTCTAAGTAGTTTTTTTAGTACATAAATAGGAATGTAAATCATATGCAAATCGGGCTTGTAATAAAAGAAAGAAAGAGAAAATCAATCTGGCAACCCTGACAATTTAATGAATGTTGAGGGGAGAAGTAGCTTGAGCTGTCATCACGTTTTACTGAGCTACAAGCTGCTATCCTCCTTTATATATATGTACAAGTGAAAGCATCAATAATAAATACGTTACTCCAGATTCATTATTATATTCACAAATATCATTAACTCCATTCTCCTCAATGAATGATATCCATTTTTTAATTTTTCCTTTGTTCCCCTCCATGATATAATCTTTGCAGACTGTTCTTTTCTTGTAAAACATTATGTTGAGGTAAAGTTGATGTTACCTTCTTAAGGGAAAAAAAAATGATAACAGCTTCGGAAAACAAAAATACCTGTTTGAAGAGCCAACTCCACTTTTTTATTACATGCCCGATTTACATATGATTTACATTCCTATACATAAATATAACGGCCAAATATTTCGGAGTCATTTTAAGACCTATATGGCACACGGTTATTGCTCAAATGTCACTTTCTGTCGAGATTGTTCTCTATTCAATAGATCAATCGGATAAATGGCATGACTGCATATGTAGCCAATATGATTCCTGAAAGAACGTCTATCTTTTCATAGCCCCAGAGATTTATTTAGTGGCAGACATTTTTCTCAAAAATGTTTAACTCAATCAGACCTTTATTTGCCTTTTCATTTGAAAATTGAAGGTTGAAATGCTATACTGCTGTCATCTACCAGGAAAGTTCTGGATGAGATATTATGTACTAAATAAAGAATAGATTGAAATTTAAGTAATGTTGATATATATATATATAAGTTTTATGTCAGTACATTTCAGAGACATCCAGAAAATTTTACTTATTGGAGATATATTTGTACTAAGAGTCACCAATGATAGGTTTAAAATATTACAATAGTTAAGTTTGTACATAAAAGTGTGTATATACAAAGCATGTAAAGCCCATAGAAATAAAAAACATCAGAATATGACAACACCTTTGATACAAATAGGAGACATCTCATATATATTCGGAAACATAAATTAAGACTTAGAGTCAAGAATGAATCCAAATTGTATTATATAGCTTAAAAATATCATCAAGAGTTTGAAACATTTTGATGATTCTTTGAGCATTCTTTTTTCTTTTTTTTTTTTTGTCAATGCAGAGTATGAATCGAATAGAGTTTTATCTCAAGTGAATATGTACTCAACTTAGTCGTATAATGAATGATATGAAGGAAGTTTAAATGTGTAGGTAATCAAATGGAAGATTTTCTCGGAATTTCTCGTAGGTACAAAACTTCCCCCCCCCCAAAAAAAAAAAAAAAAAAAAAAAAAATTATAATATAAGATATACATACGTATAAACTTTTTTGATTTTTGAATGAAATAAATTCTCAAAATATAAATTAGGAATATATACAAATTTGACTCAGTTTGCATGAATGTGTATACACAAAAATATATATTTTTTAAGAAAAGTAATTTATAACAGATAATTATAAAGTTTTAATGATTATAAATTAATCTTTGAGTTTTACCCCAAGTTTTTTTTTTTTTTTTTTTTTGGTTTTAAAAAAAAGAAGTCATTATTTTTTAAATATTTCATGGTAGAGTGAAAAAGGAGCTTATTTTTAGGTCATAATTTCATTTTTTACACTCCTACTCCTTACATCATTTATGACAAAATAATAATATTATACGTGGAGATTTATTATTTTTCTTATTAATTGAACACATTAATCTTGCAGCTAAATCAACAATATATATATATATATATATATATATATATATATATATATAGCTATACATATTTATATTTCATGGAAAGGAATTGAAATTCTTTACTCTTTGATTTACGAGGTTTATTGAACATAAAATAACACATGCAAAAAAAAAAAAAAAAACATTGTAGAAAATCCGTTTTTTTTGTTGGTACTACATACTTGTAGTACATATATATACATATATAAGTATATACATAAGAAATAGTTTTAAAAAAAGAAGTAAACACATTACCGCTAAGCCTTTTATTTTTAAATCGTTAAATGCATTATTACTCAAGAATTACTTCATTATGTAGCATTATTGATGTATGTAGGCACACTCTTAATATTCTATGTAAATACAAGGAGTTTAAAAGACATTAAATATATTTAGAATCCAATTGAAGGAATTCTTTTTTATTTTAAGAGAGAGAGAGAGAGAGAGAGAGAGAGAGAGAGAAAGAGTTCATTCTTGTTCATAAATGTTATAAGGAACTTACAGCTCCTTAAATGGAAATGGTCAGACAAGTTTGACCTTATGTATACATAAATTAGCTATACATAAATGTTAAGAAAATCTGGTCTTTTTAAATTAAGACAAGAATAGTCCCAAGAACAGACTCAAATATTTAAATATATTTTAGCTTCAGATTAACTGGTCTATTGCCTACATATATATATATATATATATATATTGACAGTAAGAGAGAACTTGGTTGTAGGTACTGATATCAGTTGAGAACTTCAGGAAAAAGAAAAAAATGACTTTATATTTTTTGATAATAATTATTATCAAAGGATATCTTTAACTATATTTAACTACAAATTATCCTTGAGCTTTCATTAACACACTTGTTCATTTACATGTCTTCACTATTACATTCAATTGAAATGTTATTCAAATATTTATTTTTTTCTAAAACTAGAGCTTATGTTGTCAGCCTCCAATTCACTAGTGAAGAACAGGTTCTTATAATAATAGATAATAACATTTGTTATTTTACTTCTCTGCATAAAAAGGGTCTTTTTTGTTGTTCTTTTTTTTTTTTTTTGGATTTATCTCTGAATCTTATGTCTCTGCTCCCTTTTGTCCAGCGAGCTCATTGCGTCCTATCACTAGCGGCACACTGTTGTAAAACAACAAAAAAAACCAAATATCTTAACTTGATTTATCATCTTTTAAAATTGTTATTATTACATTGAATCTCGTATCAAATCTCCCTTTTCAACACTATCAACTATTCCTTCAATAGCCTTGTATATATTTGCTTTGTTTACAAGGGTATATATTATTTTATTGTTTAAAGTATTTCTCTACAAAGAATAAAAAGTTTCAAATGGAAACCTAATTTTAAGTTCATATCTCGTTTTGATTTTTACCCTTTAGAGTCCCAAATTAGTTCTTTAAAAAAATGTGTACTTTTTCCACTTTGTCCTTTTCAATGTGCTACACGATGGAGGATTAGATATTTAGGAATGTAAATCATATGCAATTCGGGCATGTAATAAAAAAAGAAAGAGAAAATCAACCTGGCAACCCTGACAATTTAATGAATGTCGAGGGGGGAAGCAGCTTGAGCTGTCATGACGTTTTACTGAGCTACAAGCTGCTATTCTCCATTATATATACCACAATAAATAATAACATAGATGAGAGGCATAAAATTAACTGAAATTAATGTCAGGAAATTATATATTTTTAACTAATAATAATTATACGAGGACTTGAGCCCTTGTTGTTTACATTTTATTTGCTTTATTAAACTTAATGCATGTATTCCTTCATGCGACATCTTTACTATCAGGTAGATGTTCTCCCCTCAGTAATATTGAAAAAATGATAACAGCTTCGGAAAACAAAAAGACTTGTTTGAAGAGCCAACTCCACTTTTTTATCCCACGCCCGAATTGCATATGATTTTCATTCCTATAGATATTCATGTACCAATGGGTTAATCCAGTCATGAAAATATTCATTAATAAAAAATAGAGAGTGGGTGTATGTATCAACTCTTCTTTCCTTCCCTTACATATAATTAGCAATGTAAATCATATGCAATTCGGGCGTGTTATAAAAAAAGAAAAAGAAAATCAACCTGGCAACCCTGACAATTTAATGAATGTCGAGGGGGGAAGCAGCTTGAGCTGTCATGACGTTTTACTGAGCTACAAGCTGCTATTCTCCATTATACATATATACAATAATAAATAATAACATAGATGAGAGGAAGAAAATTAACTGAAATTAATGTCAGGAAATTATATATTTTTAACTAATAATAATTATACGAGGACTTGAGCCCTTTTTGTTGGACATTTTATTAGCTTTATTAAACTTAATGCATGTATTCCTTCATGCGACATCTTTACTATCAGGTAGATATTGTTCTCCCCTCAGTAATATTGAAAAAATGATAACAGCTTCGGAAAACAAAAAGAAATGTTTGAAGAGACAACTCCACTTTTTTATCACACGCCCGAATTGCATATGATTTACATTCCTACATATAATCTTCTATGTCCATATTAGGTAATATGATGATTAGCCTTTAGGAAATTTAGAAATGCAATTATCTAGATTGAGATACAAAGACCTTGAAAATGTTACTTATCCTTTATTAATATTTCAAAAGGTTTCAGGCTAAACCTCCTGATTCTACATAAATCTGATCCTAGCTCAAAATAAGAAACATTTTTTTAACATTACTTAACTATTACGAACAGTTTAATTGATTAATGTAATATCATTTATTTCCATGGAAACATTAATCCTTGTTGAAAGAACTTAGGTCAACATTTTTACTGAACAATTAGTGGGGTTTTTTTTTTCATGAGTTTTCCTGTATAAATTGTGTAAATATAACAAATTGAGTTGCTATCCGTTTTTAAGTAAACATTTAAAAAAATGATTTTACAACCTTTTTCTATCTCAGGATTGAATGAATCCACATGGAAAAGAGATAATTTTTTTTTTTGTACATAAAATTAAGTTTTAAATGACAACATAAACGTTTTGAGTTTATTTCTTCATTCTCAATTTTTTTTTTTTTAAACATACAAGAAAATATATTTTTCAAATTTTTGAGAATCAAAACGTATTTAAAAAAAAAAATTCACGAATTAATAATAATGCTTTGAATCCATATTCCAGACTCAAATTTAGTGACACGTAAATATAAATTAATTCATCATTTTTTGAATTATTATTAGAATAACTTTTCATTTAAATAATAAAACTCAAAGAAAGTCATAATTTGAGGATTTAAATACCTTTATTGAGACACATATACTATGTATATGTATATAAACGATTAGATTCATTTGTATAGCTCTCATTTATATTCATATTAACTCGAATGCATAAATGCTATTAATAAAATTCATAAATAAAAGAGCCATTCAGGAAGAAAAAAAAAAAAGTAATTCTATTTCTTTTTTATCTTTTGATATGATAATTTCTAAAGGTGACAAATCTTTTGAGTCTTTCAATAATACAATGCACATGCATATCATTAAATAATGATCTCAATTATCATTATATGAATATATGTTCTTATTGTATTATTGTGAAGCAGAGTCGTAGAATACTTTCAAGGACAATACGACTTTTTTCTAAATTAAAATTTTTTATAAATTAGAGCAATTTTTTTGCTTAAAATTTTGAAAAGTGTCAATATATGTTCATGAATTTCACTTTGAAGTTTCTGTGGATAAAAAAAATACACCATTTCTCTAATTAAAAAGTCATTTTTGCTGTCTAAATTTTGTCTACCTCAAACTGTCTTTATTTCAAAAAAAATTGTTTTTATATCATATGCATTGTTGCAAAGATGCGGAAGTAAAAATATAATTTGATTTTCACCATGATCAAGGGTTGATATCCAAAATATTTAATTCTCTTGTCTTACTCCACACTCTAGCCTTACTATGGGCATATCTTTTATGTCGAGTCAACACACTCCAGTATACTATTTTTGCCTGGAGAAAGGGCTTTTTTTAATAGTATTTTTCATTATACAGCAATGTTCAATTGAGTTCCTTCTTAAAATCCATATATTAATATCAAACACACATCTTCTTCTTTTTTTCCAGCCTCTCAAAATTAAGAAATGTTTGCATATTCCATCTAACGGCCGACTCGTAAAACAAAATTGTGTTTCTTAAAGATAGTTTTATTCAAAATGGGTTTTAATATCTATGTTCAGTATTTCGGATAATTTCTGTACTCTATTTCCACTATCCCTTTCCAAGCCAGAGGACATCGGTGTCCACTGAATTCAAAATGCCCTGATGCCCTCCATTTGTCAATCGATTTTTGTTTTCTTCTTTCCTTTTGTTTGATGGGCAAGCTGTCTAGCTATTATTCATATTTCATATTTAGTCATAAACAAAAATTGAACATTTTTCAAGGTACTGAACAGTACGATTTTAACAGTTGCAAAAAAATCATGTTATAGCCAAAATAAATTTTTCGTTTTCAAGGAAATTATTTGTTAATATATGCTTAACGAATTATAAGTTTAAAACATTTTTTATTTCTAACGAGTACATTAGAAACTATTCAAGTCTAAGTGCTTTTTGGGTCACAGGTGTCCCTTCGGGTGTGAAGGGAGTTTTTTTTATTAATAAATCGACAGAAATTGTTTCATAAAATATTTTTTTGTCAAATAAAATATAAGAATAAAGAATACATTACCCTAAAGATATAATAAAGATAAAATAAATAATAAAAAAATACTGATAAACTGTGTATTTTTAAGAATGAAAAAATTCCTTTCACACTCAGAGTGGACCCAGTGCTATCATAATTCCTTAGAGAAACGGGTTGAATTACAATTTTTGTATGAAATCAAATTAGGTTAGTAGGGTCATTCAGACTATACTAAACATAACTTACAGTTAAAAATACTTTCTCATATCTTATGGGTGGGAAAGTGTCACTGGTGTTCAATTTTGTATGTTAGTTTTGTCTTTTCTTTTTTATTCCGAAAATAATACACAAATCTTTTGTTTTTCATCTTTTTTTTTTTTTTTTTTATACATACATATCTATATAAATTAATTGATACTTTCAATTTTACCTACACATAATAATTTCCTAGGCATTGAAAATATAAGAATTTTTTTTTTACATATTATGAAAGAAACATAAAATGAAATCATTTTCAAAACCCGAAACGCCATTGTCAAGAAATTTATATGTTGTAAGAATACGTACTTATATTATATAATGTTAAGACATTTTTTTAAAGTTTCTAAATAATTTTACATTAGTACATATACCTAATAACACTGGTCAACGGTCAAATATCTCAAGGGGTACAAGTGTAATAAGAGTTAATTAGCTTTGCAAAGTAAATTCAAATCTATAATTTTTTTTTCGAGAGTCCTACAGTCTTTAAAAAATTGGACCCTACATTTTGAGCTAATTTGGAGTGTTTTCCAACTTCAACTTCAGTTCAAGCCCAGAAGAATACTCATTTTTTGCATTATAAATAATGATCCGCTTGTTTTGTTTTTTTTATGCAAATTCCACTTCCAGTATTTTTTTTTTTATAGCTAAAGCAACTCCTGGGGGCATAAGTGGCTGAAGTAGGCCCAAAAGTCAGCCAAATTGTTTGTACTATTCAAGTCTAAGTGCTTTTTGGGTCACAGGTGTCCCTTCGGATGTGAAGGGAGTTTTTTTTTTATTAATATATCGACAGAAATTGTTTCATAAAATATTTTTTTGTCAAATAAAATATAAGAATAAAGAATACATTACCCTAAAGATATACTAAAGATAAAATAAATAATAAAAAAGTACTGATAAACTGTACTTACTCCTTGGGAGTTTTGACCTTTCAAATTTGTTGCCCCATAATTTTACTTCCTCTTACTCATTCCGTATATCCATTAAGTCATGTTTTAAAATAAACTAATCCATTTCCTTTGATTGAAAGACATACAACTTCAAAAATAAATAAAAAATTGGTTATGATTAATTAATATTATGAGTTTCATAATTATCCAAAAAGAAAAGACAGCAGTCATAATAATGTTATAATTAAATCTACTCTATTGTCATTGGTGTTTAATCAAATTGTTATGTCCTAATAGTCACATAATTTTTCATGATTTCTGTATAATCTATTTAATGCAAATTTAATATATTTTATGCTTATAAAAAAATATATATGACACTTTAATATAACTTATTTACAGATTGTCTCCTATTCTGTTTGTATCCACCCAACTCCTTCTGAAGATCCTTTCTATCTCAATTTATATAGACTGTATAGAAATCAAATGACTTGACCGAGACTGACATAATTGAAACGTAGTCATCATTCACCTTATACATATATATTTTATAATTTTTTACTAATCTACAAAATACTTTTTTAGAGCTAATATTTGACTTATATATTTGGAACTTTAAAAAGCTGGAATTTTGTATCTTTATTGATCATGAATTAAAAATTAAGGAGTACTAATCAGTAGTTTCAAAGTAATAGAACTTTGAAATGATCTTTAATCATAAAAATTCACCAAAAATTTGTACTGTCGTGATTATTCAACATTTATTAAGCTTTAGGTAAGCACTTACTCTGAAATTGATAGTGTGCTAATTAATTATTGAGAATATCAATACTTTGTGAGTAATAGATTTTGGAATGATACTCAAATACTCTAAAATTTAAAAAAGTATAATCCATTCCATATGTGTCATAGATATTAACAGTATGGACATTGATTTCAAACTTTCCAGCCTTTACGTATTTTAACATGAAAAAATTAACATGGAAAAAAATCCACAAAAAATATCTATTAAGAAAAGAATTTAATCGAGCTAGTAAATGATATTTTTTTAAAAAAGGACAACAACTCCCAAATTCACATATTTAGTCATAAGTTTTAAAGATTTTATAATTGGTTTTAAATTTTGTAACACTTAATCAATGAATCTGATTGGCTTAAATTCAATAATTGGGATAATTGTTACATGAAAGATATTATAGGTGGGGCTTGGATATAATCATTTTCTGTAATATTTTGAAAATCAGAAGGAAAAAAAAATAAAATCACATGAAAACTGAACAAAGAAACTTGTATGTGCAATCTATAAAAATACTAAAAAAAAGTTACAAAAAAGTATTTTTAGATTATTATCGAAATATAAAGATATAAATTACATGTAACCCAGTAAGTAACATGTGAATCAATGTGCATATATCTGAATCAAATTAAAAAAAAAAGATTGGTGAGATTCTTATTTCCTTTTTTATTCTTATTGCCAAGTTATCACAAATAAATCTGTCATTTATAATAATATTTGACAAAGCAACAGCAGCTGATGATGTAAGGATAATTAGCAATGTAAATCATATGCAATTCGGGCATGTAATAAAAAAAGAAAGAGAAAATCAACCTGGCAACCCTGACAATTTAATGAATGTCGAGGGGGGAAGCAGCTTGAGCTGTCATGACGTTTTACTGAGCTACAAGCTGCTATTCTCCATTATATATACCACAATAAATAATAACATAGATGAGAGGCATAAAATTAACTGAAATTAATGTCAGGAAATTATATATTTTTAACTAATAATAATTATACGAGGACTTGAGCCCTTGTTGTTTACATTTTATTTGCTTTATTAAACTTAATGCATGTATTCCTTCATGCGACATCTTTACTATCAGGTAGATGTTCTCCCCTCAGTAATATTGAAAAAATGATAACAGCTTCGGAAAACAAAAAGACTTGTTTGAAGAGCCAACTCCACTTTTTTATCCCACGCCCGAATTGCATATGATTTACATTCCTGAGGATAATCAATATACCATAGAGAAAAATAAAAAAAAATACAAAAAATCTACGTATAAATATGTGTACAGGAATTATTATTATTATTATTATTGTTGACCCATATAATAAATTCAAAGATTTTTTTCATGAATAAATTGTATCAAAAGTTTAATTTATCTTATGTTTATTTATGATGAAGAACTGTTTCAAAAACAATTGTTGTTTTTTTTTTTTGTTTTTTTTTACAATAATCGAAAGAAATGCAGGGGTTGTTGAAAAACAAAGTTGTCCAAGTAGTAAATGCATGCTCAACTTTTATTGATCTAAATAAACAAAACCACATATATGTACATACTATATACTCCTTTGGAAAAATAGGTTAATCTGTATTATGATATGACCATAATATTAAGTAAATTAAGGAAATAGGAGCTTTAGGAGTCTGTGTTTTTTTTTCTGTAGTCATTATCAAGTATTATGGAAAGAATAGCTATGAATGAAGAAAAAAAAAGTAACTTCGATAAAGATGACATTGTTTAAAGCACTATTGGAGGAATTATCATTATTTTTACATATATACCTATGCTCTTAATTTCGCCAACATTGACTTCCTAAAACTTGTATAAATAGCCAAATCTGATCTAACGGTCACCTTCTTAAAGTGCGTCACTGCACTAAGCGGTCATAAATAGGAATGTAAATAATATACAAAATGCCGCGTGCGAGATTTTGTGGAGTTGGCTCTTTGAACAATCCTTTTTGTTTTCCAAAGTTGTTATCATTTTTCCTTCATTACCGAGGGGAGAACATCTACCTAAGAGTAAAGATCTCACATGAAGGAATACATGCATTAAGGTTAATAAAGCAAATTAACTCAAGTCCTCGTATAATTATTATTAGTTAAAAATATACAATTTCCTGACATTAATTTTAGTTAATTTTCTTCCTCTCATCTATGTTATTATTTATTATTGTATATATGTATAATGGAGAATAGCAGCTTGTAGCTCAGTAAAACGTCATGACAGCTCAAGCTGCCTCCCTCTCAACATTCATCAAATTGTCAGAGTGGCCAGGTTGATTTTCTCTTTCTTTTATTCTTACAAGCCCGATTTGCATATTATTTACATTCCTAGTCATAAATCATATCCAGTTCCCACGCAGGAAATTTATAACATAAATTCCCTGTATCAAGTGTGCCCCTGCAATCCCTGGCCAGCGGTCACCCAAGATAATGCATAATGCAAATATTACAAATGAACCTGCTTCAGCGATTGCTTTTTATTCCTTTTACTGATTGTCAAATACAAAACTTTAGAAGCTGTATGCTTCAAATGGAAGAATTAATTATTCCAGATAATAAGTTATAACCCCGGGTCACTCGAAGATGGTCTGATGAATACTTATTATTCATATTTTGATACAAGTTCGGTTGTGTGGGATTCCACAAAATATGTATGGATGTAAATAAATGGAGGTTTTTCCCTCTCATTTCTCTCTCTCTCTCTCTCGATATATATATATCTGAGAATGAATGTGACAATTTTAACAAAGTTAGTAATGAATTATTAAAGTTTAACCTGTTTGTAATCGATGGAAGATAAATTAGTATGTTACATACTGTCATTAAATTAGAATGACTGACGAAACATATTTTATATGGCAAATCAGTTTGAACAAACGAAAATTTCAGACTTTTTTAAGTGCAAATTATTTTTCATATTGTTTCATAAATGTATTATACAATAATAATAATTAATTAAAGTTCATTTTATTCTAATTTTGGTCATATTTTATAAGTTTTAATACCTACTATTATATAGTTTGATAGAGTTTATTTTGCAGTTAATGCAATTTTTTATGCCATATAGTTTAAAAAAAGCAAACCTGGTTTAACCCTATTACGTGTTATGGGTCATTTTGACCCATTCTTAAATTTTAATTCAATAAAATTATTACTTCTATACCTCCTATTTTTATAAAACTTGATCTTCATAGCTAAATATTTGTTCTTTTCATGTCTATTTGATGAAAACGAAAATTGATCATTGAAAATTATGATAAAAACGTTTTTGTTACATATAAGGTCCTCGGGTCATTTTGACCCATGTACTATTACTGAAGGCGTCAATACAAGAAATTGTGTCTAATTTTTTTTTTCTTTGACTGAGTGGATATTTCTTTCTTTCTTCGTTGTCATATTTCATATGCATTGCAGTTAATTATAATATTCAACATGAGTAGTTCAAAAAATATAAGTGTACAAAAGGCTATAGAACTAATTTTTCAAGAAAGCCGAGACCAAAGTGAGGATGAGAGCGTTGATCCATCTGACGTTGAAGACAATTAGGAATTTGAATCAACATCGGAATCTTCTATGAACGTGGACCCAGAATTATCACCGCATCCACTTGAATCAAATCAAACTATTTATATATCCAAGAATGGAAAAATAGAGTGAACAAATTCACCTGCACGACAGCTTTCTCTAAAATCAGAAGATATAATCAAGATGAAACCTGGTCCTACGAGATATGCTGTTAGCCATGTCTTGGATATACGATCTTCGTTTGAGCTCTACTCTATTCGAAAAATAATATTAGATATGACAAATCTTGAAGGGGGACGCGTCTTCGGTAATGAGTGGTCGGTTATCGGCAAATTAGAACTAAATGTCTATTTTGGGATCCTAATTCTTACGGGTATATATAGATCAAAAGGAGAGGTGACTGAAAGTCTTTGGACCCCTGAAACAGGGAAACTAATATTTCGTGCGATTATGTCATTGAAGAAGTTCAAAATATTTTCCAGAGTTCTTCGATTCGACGACCGCCAAACAAGAAACCATAGACGTCAGAAAGATAAATTGGCTCCGATCCGTGAAATATAGGATAAATAGGTAGAGAGGCTTTTCTACTCTTACAATCCTGGACCAAATTCAACTGTGGACGAGTGTCTAGTTGGATTTTGAGGTCGTTGTCCTTTTCAATACATCCCTTCAAAACCTGCTTGGTATGGGTTTAAAATTTCGACTGCATGTGATGCAGTGTCATCTTATTTGTGGAACATGCAAATTGACTCCAGAAAGTTAAGTGGGGAATGTGCTGAAAAAAATCAAGGGGAGCGTATAAGGAACATATAGAGGACTTGATCAATCCCATTTTCACTTCGATCCAAGCACTTTCACTCTTAAAGATTTTAATAAAAAGTGAAGAGCACAAACACACATGTCTCGACTCACTGACAAAGGTAACTAATTTTTACTCAGCCTCAACGAAATATTTGTTCGTTTTTTATGGTGATTAATAAATGTAAAGGCACATTTACTATGATTAGCAGTGAGGCAAACCTTCTCACAGTTCGCAAGGAACTCTGTGGTGTGAAGTTGTAGACTAGCCACATCCTCTGCCAACAGCACGCAGTCATCTGCAAAGAGGAGGTGTTTAATGACCTCGCTCCCCAGACGCCCTTCAGCGTGGTCTTACTGATATTGGGAAGGCACCAATCTATAACAAAATTAAACAAATAGCCAGACAAGGGAGTCTCCTTGCAGAATACCTGCATTAAACTTAGCTGACAGGGATCCTTGTAAGTTAGCTGATTCGTTTTGGTACACATGGGCTATATATTTCAAAAGGAGAGTAGGCAGCCCGACTCTCTTAAAAGCAATTAACAAAGAATCGTGGGAAACTGAGTCAAATGCTTTCGAGAAGTCTATAAAGGCAAAGGCCACCCTCCTTTTTTTATTATTTTTTTGTCGCCAAATGTATCAATGTTTTGAGAATAAGGTTATTCTCTGAGCAACCGTTCACTTCCCTACACCCTTTCTGACATTCCATGATTGGAACAGACTCAATACGCTCTCCCAATACTTTATGAAATGTCTTAGTCAGGTGATGGAGAACGATTATTGGCCTGTAATCGCTCATCTCTACAGGCTCAATAGATTTTGGAAGAATGTGGTATTCCCACATAACAATTCCTGGGGAATTTCACCCCTAAACAGAAAACTATTATTTGCTTTTGCCAAGACTTCAAGATCCATAGATCTGAAGTCCTTACCACTTATACCCATAGGGTAGCAGCCGACATTAGCTGATGGCATAACCTTCTCAATTTCGGCAACCGTAATTGGCCGTTGTAAGCCGAAAATGATCAGTGCATTTAATGTAGTACGAGCATCCCTTACTGAAGGACGCTCGAATTTCGATTTCCATTCGGACAGGAAACTCTCAGGCATTTTATCCCAAGCGAGGTGTGCTCTAACTTTCCCATCAATAGATGCAGACATTGCTTTAGAGAAATCTTTCTTCAAGGCTGCCTGCAACTGTTCCCGGGTGTAAAACTCCTTCCTTTTGTTTCTATTACTATTAGCTCCATTCACATCATTTTGTGATGGATTAATACTTGATTTATCCAAAGCCTTCCTCATAGCCAGCCTCTTTCTCTCATCAAATCCAAAAACTGAATCATTGATTAAGAGACTGACTAATTGATTGAAGGAGGTTGGACCCTCCAGCAAAGTGAGAAGTTTAATAGCTAGGGGTTCATTTATAATATAACTATAACGACTGGTTAGAAGTGAACGCATCTTCTTGCGAACATACCTGGAGGGAGTGCAAGACTGATTTTTGCCTAAGACGATATGGTAAATAAAATTATACACCATAATTGATATAATCTTATTTTTCTTATTTTGCCATTCGGCAAAATAGTTCATACTTTTAATTTTTAGATTATCAAAAGCTGAATGATTGCTTGATTTAAGCAACATCTTCTGATGTTTTAAAACATGAGGATTGCTTCCTTCTTTGAAAGTATGTTATTATTAGAAGCCTCCTCAACCTCATTACTTACATTAATACTATTGTTATTATTATTGTTAGTTTTGTTAATATTATTAGTACTACTTGATTTTTTCTGTTTTTTATTAGGCACAGAAGTAGCCTTAGACAATAGTTTGGGAATTAAATAATTATTAATGTCGAAGCCCGCCACAGCCTCCGTTAAGACTGCTACATAGTCAGTCACACATTCTGTGATGATTTCTATATTTGTCTCAACTTCCTGCTGCGTATTGGCCTCCGAACTATCGATGTTGACCATCTTAGCTCTGAGAGCTTCAATTTTCTTAACTAGTGAGGTCTTTTCAGCTCTCGTCCTAGTCTGACTCATTTTTTGTAAAGAATATTTTAACAAAACCGTTGTAATCAGGATCACCTAGTGAGAAGTGGAGGAGATTTGTTACTGATAGACTCTCTTGGAATTATAGCATTATTATTTTCAACTCCTGGTGATCCTGTAATACCTGGGTTTATGATTAATGTGCTACACCCCGGGGCAGGACTAGTGTCCAATGCTCTTGGAGATGAGTGTCTCATTAAAGAGGAGGAGTTAAGCACCATTTGTTTGTAAGTGGGGGAAGCACGGAGGCTATCAATTTGCTCACTAGAAAGGTCATTATTAGCTGTTACTAATAATGAGGTAATTTCCCTAGGAGTAAGATTAGGATCCTGGTTGAGGATCTCAGCCTTATGTTCAGAGAGAGATGTCAGTATTAATTTGCATGAGATGATAATTCATGTCTTTAACCTTCCCCTGGGGAAGTTGTATATTTTAGAAATACAAGAGTAGAAGTACATCGAAGGAGAGGCAGGTTAAAATGTAACGGAGTGGTTGTTTAGTTGGCTGGTCGAACTCTATAATAGCTCCTTCAATAATTCAGTAATTAAGAGATTTTTAATAACAAGGTCAAATCTAATAATATTCTGTTAAATTATTTTTTATTCGAAATGAACCGAATCTACGTTTTAACATCCCTTTGATAATATGGTATTTTCCTCGATGAAGCATAACTATTATACTGATTGATTTTAGATTTTGATCTAAGTAAATCCGACACGTTTTGTTAGGAATTTTTAAAGAATATTATTTTAATTCATCCAATCTATACTATAGAGTTCGAGCCAGCCAACTTAACAACCAATCGGTTAATTCGTTAAAGATTTCTAGAGGATTTTTTTCGAAATTGGATTAAAATTTACACATTTAGATGGACGATTTCTTCTTCGTATAGGATTCTTATCATGTGCTTGACATCTCTTGACATTTGAAAGCTGTGGGTCTCAGATCTTTTATAAATTCCTTATGAATCCATTTTAAGTAATATTCAAAGAGTTATTTAAGTATAAATGTTTTGGCCGACTTTTGGGCCTACTCCCAAGGACACCCAAAACCAAAAGAAGGGCTAGAAATTCGTTTCAAAACAGTAAAATCAGACCACGTATCATGCAGTTCTGTTGATTTTAACAAAATGATTGTCGTTTGAACCATTATGTCAAAAGCGTGACTAAATGTCTAAGATGAGTTTAAGGCTTTGGTTTTTATAAATATATATATATATATATACCTGTAAAGCCACTATCTCAAATAATAATAATTAATTAATCATCATAGCCTTTAACTCTGCTCTGACTCTTGTTCCTGTACTAGACAAATTTAGGGGTGAGAGTTTGGGGCCTCTTAAAAATACAGAAATACTGCGTTAATATGATCTGAATAGGTAATAATTCAATCCTGAAAACCTAAAAGGCCACTGGAAGGAAGAAATTAATTACATACTACATCACATTCATGTACAGAACACATTCTGAGGTAGAAAATGGTTCCATTTTTCTGATAACTAATTATGGATGTGGATTTAGATTTAAATGAAGAGAAAAAAAGGCAGAAGATATACTGTACGTACGACCATACCAAAAAAAATAATAATAATGACTTATATAAACATATAGCAAAAACTTTAAATCAGATGGAAAATTGGGAAATAAAGAAGCAGACTATGTATTATGTATGTTATTAAGTACGACTCAATATGATTTATTTTCATTTTTTTTTTAATCAAAAATTTTATTTATTAAGATTATTAATAATAATGTTAATAACTATTAGTTTAGAAACCTAACCCTGTATAAATAATAAATAATAAGGAATGATTAATCGTTATCTTCTTTCAACATCATGTCATTTCATATCATAGCGATCCTTATTTATGCACAGATCTGAATCTGCCAGAATACTAGAAGAATTTTCCGAACCAAATCGATTAAGTGCATTTGAGTAAAATCCATTAAAGTCTAATCGATATAAAATATTGTTTAAAATTCGCTCATTGTAGTTTTTACGTCCAATATGAGCAATTTTATCGAGTAAGGAGAGAAGCATCGAAGAAAATCCCAAGTCAAACTTATTGACATCATCTTCAAAATTTCGAACATCTACTTCCAAATCCTCTGGATCGGAAATGGCATTCATAAATTTGGAAAATGATACACAAATACCCAGTAATTTCTTTATGGTTGTTAAAAGAGTAGGACTTGATAAGAGGCAATCATTTAGGCACGTAGTGAGGAAGTCAGAATGAATTTGAAGGACTTGATCCACGTTGGTCACTTTCCCACTTTTTATCTTCGAAATGAGATCTTCCCAATTGGGTTCCAGGACTTCAAATGTCATGTAATACTCTAAATTTTGCAAAAAATTGAGCATTTTTTGTTTAAGTGCGAAACAGGGGCCATAGATTGTAAATTCCTCTACAGGGAGTTCCTTAGTTACTTTGGTTAGAACCCAGACATTACATAATTGTCTTTCTACATGCTTACAATAGAAAATATGTCTCAGAAGCATTTGATAGCAGGCTAAGGACTTACGATTTAAAACCAAGGAAATGGGCCACTGTACATCGTATCCAAATGCAAATGCTTCTAACCCTGTTAGTTCCTCTGTTGGCACTGGCTCCTTGAACTCGATTTCGGACTCTGTATCAATTGATAATATGCGACACATTTGATAAATAAGATCATACGGAAGTAATTCAATGACCACATTATCCTTATATGGATCGGCATTAGCACCAGAAGTTCGGAGAGCAAGTTCTAACAGAGACTCAAGTCGCGCTGGTTCAACTTTATTTACATTTTGAAGGAGCTCGGCCTCACACAAGTCCATGAATTGCACGATGAAGTCTCCTTGATCGAGCAGGAAATAATGTTTGACAGACCGCAAATGCCCAATAAGATCCCGATCTTTGACAAGCAAGTCCAACAAAGTTTTAGAGGCAAATGCATATGCCGATTCTAAAGGTGTAATATAGTATTCAGGGCTACTTCTATATTCAATGGTTTTCATTTTTTCAGGCCATTGAGTTGTGCGGTCACACTGTTGAATGACATTAAGATACTTTCCAGTTCTAAGTATTTTATCTATGTGCTGATGAAGGAAATTAGGAGCATAATTAACGTTCAAGGAATATCTTTTTTCCCAATAGTCATCAGAGTATTCTAATGGAAGCATCAATCGCTCAATAACTTCATTATCCTCAACAAAAAAATCCTTGCCTGGATCTGAAATTATTCCTTTCTGTATCCACAGACTCAATGTTTCAAAAAAGGGTTTAGAGGCTCGCTCAACCAAGAATTCTCCAATGTTTTTCAAGGCATCCCCGCGACCATTGTGAATGACAACCTGTTCGTGAAGAAGAGACAGAGTCTTACCCCCTCTTGCATTTGAACTTTCAATCATATCACATACTTCAGCCAAGGTGGAGAGCGTTTGCATCGTGGACTGAAGATGAAACCAGAGTTTATTGAGTGTTAAGTCCACTTGTGATTCCAATTGAGCTATAAATATATAATAGTCCTTGAGAAAGGAATTAATAGCACCGCTGAGGGCTTGATTGACTCTTCCAGAGTCGGCCGTAGACTTATTCTCAGCAAATCTAACAACTGTTGAATAATGAAGACACAATGGAGTGATTCGATTCACAAGCTCCCGCAATGTTGTATCACAGGATTCATTAATGCTAAAGAATTCCACACGTCCATTTCTGGGATGGAATTTAGGAATGATATGAATCCCTGGAATGCCTACTAAACAACAAAGTAAATCTTTGACAATGGCATTATCTTGAGATTCTATAGGAATAGAGCTCAATGAGCCAAAACTTAGAGAATCCGAGATGTTTGAGGGCACAAAGTCATGGGTCAGATAAGGGCGCTCACTAAAGAATTTGTGGGATTTCTCGCTTCCAAGCTCTGATTTATGGAGATTGGAGGCATTAAACTGCTGTTCTAGTCTCTCTTTTAATATTTTCAAATCCGATTTCGTGGAACTTTTAAAGGAAGATGGTGGAGAATTCGAGAAATGACGAAGGTTCCTCAGGATTTGTAACAAAACCACATTTTCACTTGTTGAAGAGCCTCGTGTCAATTCATTGAATCGGTTAAGGAACTCGCTTGGAGAGTTAGAGTATTGGAGCATAGCCTTGATGATCCCTCCCAAATTTCCGAATTCATTGCTATTCTCCAGATCCTGAATGTGCTGGGTGATCAGCTCCTGGGGTAAGCGATAGAGCAAAGAAGATAATTCTTGGATGGGATCCATATTCTTGGATGCTCTTGGATCAAAGAGCTAGAATATCAAGTACCCTAGGCCACTCCAATTTCCGAAATCCAATCCAAGCTCTAACCGACAGGTGTGAATTAATTATTATATGTAGTAGTGCTAGTAGTCAGTGAGGCAGTGAAACTCTGCGTCAATCAGCTTCTTGCTGCAGCAGATCAAACCCCAAAGCAATGCTCAACATGACGTCACTCATCTCTTGGAGGGAACTTCTCTTCATAGCATATATGAATTTGGAATGAATGAATGACATACCTATTAATAATAGGCTATTATATTCCACCTATTTCACCTCCTCCTTTTACTCATCCACTCTAACTAACTACGTTCTACTATTCATTGATATAATAGTGTTATGATTAATAAATAATAATTAATTAATATGTATTGAGGCCTCGGGACTGTGATTGCCTTATCTTGGTTACAAATTATGTATTTAGAGTATTCGCTCTGAATGACTTTGTTGTGACTGATAAAATTAACTATTCAATCCATAGAGAAGCGCTGGAAGTTGTCTATGATTCAATTAATAAACACTATTTCCATCGTTCATTAATTAAAAGTATACACCACGATGTCGCATCTACATCCATGATTACATATTATTTAAAAATGCATTATCTTTAATGAAGTAGTAATGGCCTTACTTTTGAAGTAAATAATAGAGTCTCAATAAAATAATAACAATAACTCCTACAAATTAAGTCACACTTTATATGTATTTATAAATTTCTAATGAATATATATATATATATGAATCTATCTATAAGAAGAAAAAAAAGCCATATTTAACCAAACGTTTCTGTCTTGGTTTTTTTCTCTGGAGGATCCTCATCTTGATCTTCTTCTCGAAATATAGGGTTGGGTTGAGTCTTTGTATAAGCAGGAGCAATCCAATAAGGATTTTCTTCACTTTCTTTAGCATGTCTTAGAATTCGTTCTCTTGGGTCAATATGATCATCTTTATTTTTTACGGAAATCTGTTTAGCCATCCAAGAGTGAAGCGTACTTCCTCCAGACGTGACTCTACCCCCAGTACCTTTCATTCCTAAAGGTAAATCAGGACGTCTGGACTTGACAGGATCTTTACGCGCCTTTTCTGCCTGTTTTCTTGTGGATTTTTGTCTCTCTTGGCGGAACAAAGGAAGAGCATAAGGTGTAATGATTTGCTGATCTTCGACAAATGCAGTGGATCGAGCTTTGACGGATGACTTTTTCTTTACAACACAGAGCTTTGCTCCATTAAGAGATTTATCCGGATCATAAAATACTCTTACATTTCCGTCACCACATCCTACAACGATTTGATTAAGTTTGGGATGCCAATTTGTTCGAATAACATGGGTTTTTCCCAAGTCCATGACACATATTTCATTGAAAGTGTCTCTTTCAAAGAAGTGCAATTTACCAGAGGAACCTTCTTGCTCCATGGAGCAGCCCGTTACAATAATTCTGTCGTTGGGTGAAAAACAACAATCCGTATAATCAAAACGGGAAAAAAGATTTTTTGCCACATGCACTGGTTCCTTAAATGCACGAATATCCCAAAGTTTAAGCGTGGAATCACCTGATCTTGAAGCAAGATGGTGATTATCATACCCAAAAACGACACTCGAAATAGTTGCACCTTTTTCATGGCATGCACGTCGAGACATGGCAACATTGACAAAATTTTTCCTATGATCCCATAATTGGAGTGATCCGTCCATACATCCAGCAAAGACAAGAAGACCATCTCTAGAATAACCACAGGCTGAAGGAATACATTTAAGTCCCGAAGTGGCTTTCACTTTAATGACATGCCTTGACGTCCTTCCTTTATCTTCAGTGCGCCATATTCGGAGAGAAGCATCCTCAGAGCAGGTTAGAAACTCATCTTTTATCTTTGGATGCCAGGCACCACCCCTAAGAGCTGACACATGACCCTTATTTCGTCTTGAATCCATGACATAAGGATCTCCTTTCACACATTCAAGGAGCTCTCTTCCATCTCTATCCAAAACTTTGGCTTGTGAATGTCCACTCACAACCAGAACTTTGTCTCCTGAGGAAGAATACTCTAAATGGTTGATAATGTGTCTTTCGCAAGGACGTATACATCGAAAGTTTTTTAGAGATGAGTCCATGCCTGCGAAATCCCAAAATTTAACTTCGTAGTCAATGCTTCCTGAAACACAACGCGATCCAGAGGGGTCAATGGAGAGAGAGGTCACGGCTTTGTCACCGTGAGATAAAATGATTTCATGAGAACGAGGGATTCTAGACTCAAGAGTCTCTTCATCCTCTTCCTCTTCTTCCTCGTCTTCATCCGAGTCATTGGCTTCACTAGCAGCTTTCATTGAATCCTTTTCGTGCCCAGGGTCCGATCCAGGCTTTGGAAACTTCTCAGAATCTTTTTCCCTTTTCTCAGGTAAACGGGGAGCTTCTGCCACCAATTTTTGACCCACGGCATCTAACTTGGCATTGGAATCTGCATTACGAGTCTGAGCTAAGTTCCTAGCCTCCTCAACCATTTTGTCCAAATTGGAGATCCCTGATGCCGATGGAACAGGTTCCTGGATATCATCCTTAGCTGAGCACTCTTTTTTGTCCTCTTCCACATCCTCTGACTTCCCCTTAGAAACCTCTCCTCCAAATTTACCAAATCCTTCTACGACAACAGAGTTGGACTCGGATTGCGCCCCGATCTTTAGGTTCTTTAAATTCCCTAAATTCATTGTTTCATAAACAATATTGTTTTGCTTCGTTTTTTGTTTGTTATTCTTTTCATGATGTCATAGAACGAGTCCATGACGTCATTATAATAAATTCAAATATAAACGAATTATATATATTCAGTATGACGTATATAAATCAAATGGGAAAGATTAGCTGCTAGGGAAGGCCAAAGTAGGTTGGCTTTTTCATATATATATATATATATATATATATATATATGTTTAAAATGTTTAAACTGTTTAAAATGAGTGTTGTCTGACTATTGCATGTAATTAAAGAAGCTGAAATAATCCTCTATTAATTAAGGAATGTTGTAGAGTTTTATTTAAAAGCTACATATATGATTTTTTTTATTGACTATCTGCACACAGACGTGGAGTTGTGACATTATTAGATGTAACTCAAGTCATTGTCATACTTTTATAGACATAGAGAGATATACTAGATACTATAATATCTTACAGAACAGATTTTGCAAGTAATGATGCAATGGATTCATCGAATTTGTAGACAGCATTCATTTGTTTAGCTAAAAAGTAGTGAAATGACTCCCCTACAAAGAGAAATGAATTGAATTAATTATTATTTTTGCTTGTGAGTAGTGTTATGCATATATATATATATATATGTGCTGTGTGATTCCGAGTGACGCATTTCCATGCTCTCCACTGACGTCATGGAATTCAAACGCAAACGTATTTGATACAAAGAGACTCGCGAGGGGCAAGATCGCAGCGCCTTGATCAGCTTATGTTAAAACCTGTAGACTGACTTGGATCTTCTTCTCTGGTGAGCGATTGTCTATTATCCCTGGGCTAGGAAATGGATGGTGCCTGGGTTGGTCGGGGAGTGTCTCTGAATTGTGGGCCTCTTGGATTTTATCAGGGGATTGTGAAGAGCATTCAGTTGGAGGAGAGTACGATCACCATTCGGGACGTTTTCCAAAATGGAGTCTCCTCCACTCAGGCTCATGTCACGCTTCGCTCCCAAGATATCAAGAGCATCAAAGGTACGTATTTCCTTCTTTCTCAAGAGGAGAGATCCACGTTTATGTAATTCACGTCATGTCTTTATTCAGTTCTCAAGTCCAATGAGGAATGCTCCAATAGTCAAAGATCCGTGAAGGAGGAATTCTCTAAATCCGTTGTTACGACCACCTCGACCAAAAAGCCTCCAACAGCTCTTCGCAATAGTAATAATAGTAATCATCGCCGATTCGTAGCAGATAATCTCATGGCTCGAAACAACAACAACAATACTAACGGCAATATTAGCAGTAGTAACAGTAAATATCACAATTCCCGCAAGTCCCGAGACGATGAGTGCTTTGGAAATATTTCCTTTAACATGGACGAAGAATTTGATTTTGAAAAGAATCTCGCTCTATTCGATAAACGCATGATATTCAATGAACTGGATGAAAAGCTCCGCTCATCCCCGAAAACCAATAATGGAGACCCTACAAAATATCGAAATGATGAAAACGTTCTGGACTCCTCCCCGCCTCAGTATCGACAAATTAAAACCAAAAACTCAACCCCTGAATATGTGACTGACTCTGGCCTCATTGTCCCTTCCATTAATTACGAAAGTAGAATTCGACTACATGAGGGTCTTGACAATTTCAAAATATCCTGGGAGAAAATCATCGAACTCTTTTCTAGAGCAACTGCAGACATTGTATTGCAGACACTGGGAGCATCTCACAGGTATTCATATATGTAATTGACACGTAAAATCAACTGAAATAGACTTGAGTCTCAGTTCTTTTTCATTTATACGTTGTCATAGAGGAAAAGTGGCATTGTTCAGAGTGTTACGTATTAAATATATTGACGATAATATTTAAGTCATTGCCTACACATCTATTCATTAATTTGTATCATCCTTCGTCCTTTTTTTTTTGGACGACCACTTCGAAAACAGACATTCATCATCATGACTCTTCTCCTCCTTCTTCTAGGTTAAATCCCTCCAATACTCATCAGATCCCAACAGCAGTCATTCTTTGTGGCAGAGGAAAAGTTGGCAGCTATGGACTTGCAATAGCTCGACTCCTGGGTTCACATGGAGTCAAAACCGTCGCTTACGTACCTAACACGAAGTCGGATCATCCCAACTTCAACGCTGAGTTAAGACTCTACGAACTCTTTGACCAACAGTGCACATCAAGTACAAAAGGTAAGGTTTCTTACTACCTTTTGTATGTATTTCAGTTTGTGTCTGGATTCATATTATTTTAATTCCTTTAGATTTACCTCAGGAACATACTGAAATAGATGTTGTGATAAATGCTTTAGAAAGCTTCGATACCTCAACTGAGGAAAAGCATCAAACATGGTATAGAAAGGCTTGCCAATGGGTCAACAGTAAAGTCGATCCCCGAACTCCCATTATATCCATTGATCCACCTCCACATCAACAAAAAGGACCATCATTTAAACACCCATCTAAAATCACAATTGTACCCGGTCTTCTTCCTTTTCCCTTTTTAGAAAAAGAATATGGGAAATTGTACATGGTTAACATTGGAATACCAGACCTTATCTTTAAAAATATGGGCATCCAGTTTTCCTCTCCATATGGAGCTAAATCCGCTATCCAATTGCATCGGAAATAATATAATATTCTCTCTTGTTAAATGCTCTTTTTTTTTTTAAATCTCTTTCGTCTCACTTTTTAACAACGAAGCAGTGCCAATAGTAAAAATATTTATTTTGACGCAAAAAATACCCCATAGTATTACTATATTCTTGACACATTATCATTATTACCTTCTTCTTTCTTTCTTTCTGTTTTTTTTTTCTTCTTTTTTTGAGCATCTCAAATTTGTCTAGTAAAGAGAGAGTAAGTTTTAAAATTTTATTCTTTTTAGTTTCACCATGTGATAGAAAATAAGATAAATTGAAGAAGTCTTAAATTTTAACTTATTGAAGAACTATGTCAATGAATAAATCGAACATCATTAAGTATTTTTCTATTTTGACGTTGAATTTTTTTTGAAATGGATGGAATTCGAAGGCAGGGCGTTTATAAGAGACTTCTCCATCACACCACCCGTAAAAATGAGTCACAAAATATATATTGTTGTATACTGGAGTTCTAAATGTATAGCCAAGAGGTTACGTTCCTTCCTGGATTTACTGATAAAAAATGGGAGCCCCATGTTCTAAATATCGAGGATATACATATATACTCTTAAGTACTAAATGTGGTTGCCCAATTAGCTATTTAATAGCGATGATTGGCTCTGACATTGATCGGTAATTGGTGTTTCATGCTGATTTAGACATTTGAAATATGAAAATTGGGCATTTAATGAAATTGTCTCTTACATACGAATAAAAAAACTCACTAAAATTCTAAAAATTATTACGTTATTGCAAAAAAAAAAAAATCCATTTCTTTCGAGCTCGATTAAAACTAACACTCTATAGTCCATAATATACAAACCGATTGTATTTAAATAGCTGAATAATATGCAATTGCTTCATAGCACGTATTTACATAAAAAAACACTTGGTGGCACGATTATTGGTTTATAAATTATATTGTACGACTATTATATATGAAAATCATTGATTCTTTTAATACGCTCATTCTCCGTCCACTGTATATCGATGGTTCTTTCGTCCCAGTACGTATTGTTTTTATCCCAAGGATTATTGTTATTTTTAACATAGTAGTTCTTTGGCTCATCCATGATCCCTGCCTTCTGCGACATTTTAATTAATTTTAAAAGTCTCAAATATTGTCTACTACAAAGTCCTGTATCGATACGATTCAACATTTTCCCTTTGCTATCCACAAACTGATTGAGTATGAGCACGTCTGCGATTCAAGACGGAAAAAAAAGATATATTTGAACTTTTTCCTTAGTTAACAATAGCACATAATATGGAATATACCTGTATGCTTCACATTATGAGATTCGGAAAATTTACAAAATGGGTGACAGTCGTCATTTCCACAGGCTTGACCTGAAGGAACAACCTCCAAGAGTCGTTCTTTTCGAGGTGAGTTCACATAAACTCCTTCAATCGTTCGAATATTATTCTCTGCATTGTTGGTGACTTTGATCTCCTTAAGTCCTCGAATGGATGATGGAAGAGAAAGGATATTCCTTCGGAATAATAAGCGATTCCAGTACATGCTGAGAATGATCTATCTTTATATGTATAAAATTATTGCCTCTATTTGGGCTTTTATTATTTTTGAAAGGAAGGAAGCAGCTGTTGCATAAGGGATATTTGTTTATTAGCTGCTAGCTAGAGTAATTGTGACATTTATACAACGGTTATTATTGCCAAGTTCGAGCTTGAGTTCGATAAAGAATGAAATATTATTTCATTACACGTGTAATTATATAAAAATATGAAACTCACATCCTTGATGCAAAAAAATAGTTATTTCAGCATTGCAATAGACTCTATATTGCTATTTAATAAAACATATTCCTTTGGATTTATATTGGCGTAATTTGGTATTTTTAATTTATATATCATATTATACATGCATGGATTTCATTTATATATATAATCGTTTAGTAATTAACTTACTAAAAAAATTGTGTCCATGTCTATCAAGCTTCTCATCAATTTATCATTAAATGTATTTTTCATCTTTATCTAAAGTCTACAAAATTGGACCCGAAATGAGTTTATTTATGTTACTTTAAAAAAAAATAAAAATTAAAGGTTTATTTAGCTATGAGACGCAAGTTTCTGTTCTCAGTAAATTTTACTCTGAAGTACTCAAATTTGTTGCAGCATGACATGATACAAACCTTATCAGCGTTTGTTTATAAATGTAATTTGATATATTATTACAAAGAGAATTTTAATGTATAGTAAATGTCATTTGTTGGATTTTGATTTTGCATAGGTACTGACCATATATTGATACGAATGACTTTAATTTGAAATAAAAATTGCAAGGTAGTAGTTCATTTATGCTTTTATTTCGATTCTATTCATCGAAAGATTTTATATTCAGATATGGACACTAAGGAGCATTTGTACACTATACAACGGGATGAAGAGCTACGAGTAGAAGTGGAGTGTCCAAAACATGAGTTCATCACCATAGAGCTGAAATCAGGGACTGCCGAAATATTTGGAACCGAAATGTTGATAAACACAAAGTACAAATTCTCGCCTGGTGCTAATTTTTCTATATTTACCTATCATGGATGCCAAGTATCGATTGTGGGAAATCTTGAGACTCAGCCCTATACTTCAAAAGATACTCCAATGATCAAATATTTAAATATACATGCTACTCTTGAAGAAAATCGTAGAAATGCTGAAAGACTTGACAGAACGGGCCCTGTATTTATGGCTGTGGGTCCAACAGACGTGGGTAAATCCACATTGTGTCGCTTGTTTTTAAACTATGCTGTAAGGATGGGAAGACGTCCAATTTACGTGGATCTTGATGTTGGCCAGGGATCCATTTCATTACCGGGCACTATAGGTTCCATTCTTGTTGAACGTCCGGCATCCATAAACGAGAATGGCTTCTCTCAAAATGCTCCATTGGTCTATCATTTTGGTCATAAGTCTCCGGGGCAAAATACCAAACTATACAAACTTTTAGTGTCAAAATTATCCCAAGTTGTACGAGAAAGACTTTATTTAAATAAAAAAGTGAATGCGTCTGGAATTATTATCAATACTTGTGGTTGGATTCGAGGAGAGGGCTATAATTTGATTAAGCATATTGCTCGAGCATTTGAAGTAAACGTGATCACAGTTTTAGATCAAGAAAGACTTTACAATGATTTAAAAAAACATATGCCTGATTTTGTTCAGGTTATTTCGCAGCCCAAATCAGGAGGAGTTGTGAACAGGAGTCAAGTTTTGAGAGTCCAGGGAAGAGATTTGCGTATCAAGAGATATTTCTATGGACTTTATCTGGATTTATTTCCACATTCATTTGATATGAACCTATCGGATTTAAAAAATAGAATTTATACAGTGGGTGGACCTCGTCTACCTACTAGTTGCTTGCCTCTTGGCGCTTTATTGGAAGAAAATCAAACCAAGTTAATTCCCGTAAATTAATTTTAATATTTACTATGACCATTTCTAAGATGTATTTTTTTTATAGGTCCCTCTTACTCCTAAGAATCTGTTAAATAGTATTATTTCTGTATCATTTTCAACCCAAGTAGATGATGCTGTCTTAACGAACATTGCCGGTTTTATATGCATTACAGATGTGAATCTTGACGTAAACAAGGTGTCTATTTTATCACCACAACCCAAACCACTTCCGAACACGATTTTTTTACTCTCAGATATAAAGTATATTGACTCAGATTAATAATTAATTATTAATTGTAATTATAATTCATAAATCAGTCCCTACGCAATAAGTTGAAGAAACAATGAAAAAATATACAGACTTATTCGTAAGTTTGAGTTTTTTCTTCTTCAAAAAATGGATCAAAAAAGGTATTGTCGAATAGGAAAGTTAGAACTTAATAATATATGATACATTTAGAGTGATTTATCCAACAAACATTACAAAAAAAAATTATATATATGTATTTGTATAATTCAATTATGAACATGTATGTACTTCAAATTACCTCCAGAGGTTTTCGATAGGATTGATGGGCGGTACAAAAAGTTATTTTGAAGGCAATTTACTCAAATACATTGAATAATTAAGGTCCCTTCTCATGGAGATGAAATCTCAATCAAGGAAAGTCATTTGTTGACTCCTTCAAATTTAATTATCTCCCCACAAATAGGATAAATCTAACATCAAGTTGGACTTAAGGGACATAATGTTTCAGTATACTTTTATAATTAATTAATTATAAGTGAGGAAAGATAATATTTGATATGATTTGATTAAACTTGGAGTAACAACAATTTCCAATTTATTAATCACTCAATCTATTATTTGAAGAAACAAATGATAATGGAATCATGTTTGGGGTAATTATTTGCTTCAAAAGTGCATGGATGAAACCCTTATGGGTGTGATCCGTTCTTAATTGTTTATTAATCAATATATATACTGTTCCATTCTTCTTAGTTGTCCTTATCCTTTATGTTCATATCAGGCGTTCAGTGTCTTTTCTCTACTCGATATGTCTATACTCACTTTTTACTATTAATAAAGTCACTCCTACCGTTTAGGTGGGTTCACTGAATCGTTGACGTACCCATTTTTCCTCCCTTTTTATTCTTATGATTAGTATGGCAATCTAAAATGCAATTGCTCCTACTATTTATGGAGGACCTTTTAACAAAGCCTTTCATTTTTCAATAATTTCTTGCATGTTGTTGTCATTTCTCTTTCTTTTTGGGAACGGTAGAAAAAACCGAGTCTGATTAGAAAGGAAGAGCGAATGCGTAAAGACCTGCAGCGTTTTTCATGTTCAAACGAAGGGTGATTTAAGCACAAGTCCGAATGAATGACCATTCCCATTACAACGTCAATAATAAACATTCGAGATAAATAAAAAAAAATCATGGCTATAATTGAAATTATGAAGTTATACAACTCAGGGAACTAAAGAACTATTTTTGTTGTAACATGAAGATAGCCACCTTCTCATCAAAATCTTCCTTTTCCTCCCCTCCCAGGTTGGATATGGCTAGGAATGTAAATCATATGCAATTCGGGCGTGTTATAAAAAAAGAAAGATAAAATTAACCTGGCAACCCTGACAATTTAATGAATGTCGAGGGGGGAAACAGCTTGAGCTGTCATGACGTTTTACTGAGCTACAAGCTGCTATTCTTCATTATATACACAACAATAAATAATAACATAGATGAGAGGAAGAAAATTAACTGAAATTAATGTCAGGAAATTATATATTTTTAACTAATAATAGTTATTCGAGGACTTGTGCCCTTTTTATTTACATTTAATTTGCTTTATTAAACTTAATGCATGTATTCCTTCATGCGAGATCTTTACTATCAGGTAGATGTTCTCCCCTCAGAAATAAAGGAAAAATGATAACAGCTTCGGAAAACAAAAAGACCTGTTTGAAGAGCCAACTCCACTTTTTTATCACACGCCCGAATTGCATATGATTTACATTCCTAGATATGGCGACGTATCGAATGTTGAAATTTTTGATTTATCATATTCATAAACAAATTTTGATTATTTAACATCTTTCACTGATTTTTATTTCGACAACGTCGGTGACAGATTTTAATTCATTCATTGATTTCCAAGGAGGGATTCATTAAGTCATTAGAGACGGAAAATGTTGGTGAGCCCCATATTTCGTTATAAGTAGTCTTTTGGACAATATCATACCATCTTATCTGTTAAGATAATGCATAAAAGTTATTTGAGGATGATTAAAGGCACCTTTAATTTCCTTCTGTTCCTGGTAGTAAATAAAAGTTGACTTTAAAAATCTAAATTACTAACTATCTAATGGGAAAATCAGGGAGAAAATAGAAGAAAAACGACTACACCACAGGACTGTTACCCATTGTAAATGTTCATAATATAATGTATTTTTTTAATACATATATATATATAGCTTTTTTTTTCCTTTGTAGAAGCTACAATTCTGCACATACTATTATAAAAAAATATTTCATAAACTATTTCAACAGCAATGCTGGTTCGGTTCCGTGGCAGTCGTATATCTTATGTTTCCTACAAAAAACTTACTTTAAAAAAACAAACCAAAAACATAGACATTTAATTAATTTGTATTAACGTATTTTAATAAATTTCTGATTTCTTACAAATTTTTATACAATAAATTAATCTTCTTCATTAACGTTATATATCTTCAGATAGTGTTTTCAGTTTTTTGGTACCGTCTAATCTTTCAAAGATACTGGAGTTTCATCATAGATTCTGAAGGAATTAATTAGTTCTATAATTTAATGCATTACATTTGTTCACCAACGGAAGTTTTGAACTATAAAATTCTTAAGAAACGTATATTGAAGTAGAGATTTATTTGTAAAAGTTTTATTTCATTTGTCACTGTACTTTATTTTGAAAATAATATTTTAGATTTTATGTTATTTTGAAGGTTTAAAAGAAAACCAAAGTAGTAGTTTTTTGATTTAGTAGCTAGTATTACATTCTTGAAGCAAACACTAAATATCTACCGATTAATTAATTATCGAGTACTGAGACTTATATGTCAAATGAAATCTTTTATTTGTATTACTCGAATTTAATTTGTAACATTTTATTTGTATGAACATTTAAGCTTATGTCTTGGGTGGATGTAGCGACGATAGGAGTTATTGAGCTCCCTGATTTGTATCAATACATAATTTTAATTCAATCATGATTTGTTTTTATTTATATTCAATGTTAACTGTTGATGTATCAAGTCTAAATGAAAAACCATTTCCATTGCAACGTCAATAAAATACATTCACTTTTTACTATTAATAAAGTCACTCCCACCGCTCACAGTAGAGCTACTAAAGTAGTAGCGCACAAAAAGATTATGAAATCAGCTGCAAGCTACTATTGCAGTTGTTTTTAGTATCTCTACCGTAAGTCATTGATTTCTAGTGGATTTGTGTACCTAGAACTTTAATTTGACATTTCGTCACGCTTTTGGCGTAATAATTCAATCGACAATGGTTTTGAACAAAACTTGCTTGTAGTATGAGCTTTCCCTAGGAATGGGACTTTTGGAGGGCTCCATGAGAAGGTGGGAATAAAACTCATGGTATTTTAAAATTAATATCCTTACTAATATTAATATCAACTGCCTGTATATATGCTTTTAGGGGGAGGGGGGATATATTACTTGTATTACTGCTACAATGAGGAGAAACTTCAAAATTTATAGAATATTATTTAAAGAAGGACACTACAATTATATTTATACAGTTAATTATATCATATATTTTTAATAAAATCTATAACTAATGTTGGTGAGAATATTCTAATGATTCCTTTGAGATCTTTCAATGGCCCAACAAATAACATACATAGTTTATATATAAAAAAGCAAGAATACCAATTTCTGCACGCAACTACTTCAGTCTACTGCAGTTGTTATTTAGTAGCTCCATCGTAAGTCATTGATTTCTAGCGAACTTTTGATATAAATTGGATGAAATTTTACGCATTTAGATGGACAATTTCTTCTTGGTTAAGGACTCTTGTTTAAAAGCTGTGTCTGTATTTTAGAATTAAGGCCAAATATTTTATGAAATAAGTAGGCCGAACTATCATACTTATATGTATAGTATGAAGGTACTTCAAGTCGAAGTCTCCGTTTTCATCAAGCTTAAAATTATTTTATTTTTGTGAAAGCAGAGAGCAGTGTTGTTTCTTTTCATTCTTTACCTTCTTTTTGTGTGAAGAAATGTACAATGGAAGCCCGTCTTGACATTTTAATTATGTGATAGCTAAATTCAAACTTAAAAAGTTTTTAATTGTTGTTTGTATCTAATTAATATTTTTTTTCTTCATTCATATATATGTATATGGATACATACATACATACGAAGACGACAACTACAGACTATGTGTAGATATGTATCATTCCCATTTCAAATATTCATCCAATTAAGAAGTCTTCTCATTATTATTATTAAAATCAAATTTTATTTCCATCCTATAAAAAGAATATAGGTAAATGTCAAGTTGGATATTTGTACTACGCATACTAAACATGCTTCAAAAATGCCAAATTAAGATATAGATTTGACTTCATACAGATGAATCCCGGAATTCGAAGGTAAATCCTTCCGGAAAGAGTAGGTCTGAGAACCGATGCAATCAAGTTCTGAATCAAGGTTCACTCATTTTTCTTTTTTTTTGATGAAATAAAGGTTTCAAGATACGTACAATACAGATGACGTCGTGTCGAGTCCTTTTTCAAGTCTAAATCTTTAAATTTCGAAACTGAATTATTGAGTCAGGATTACTATTACTTGTAGCTCGAGTCAAATCTGTTCATTTTAATTAGACCTACTGTATATACTCGCATATAAGTCGAGTTTAGAAGTATAAAATACAATGCTGAAATCAGGGGTCGGCTTAAATGCGCATAAAACAAAATGAACACAAGGACAAATAGGATGGATGGATGAAGAAGGAGTGAAGAAGTGGCTCGATCAAGTGTGGGTGAGGAGAAACGGAGGCCTGTTGAAGAAACCTTCTCTGCTAGTCTGGGACCAATTCAAGGCCCATCTAACAGAGAAGCTCAAGCCAATGAACCAAAAATATGGGGTAAAATTAGATAAGTTGAGTGCCGGCTTATATGCAGGTTTTTGCAAAAACTGGCCATTTTAAAGCAGTTTTAGAGGGTCGGCTTATATGCGAGTATATACGATATGTATAACTATAGTTTCTCTTGACAACAACTCTGCACGTGTATATCCTTAGAAGTTCAATGCTTACTACAATTTTATCCCATATTATATCAAATTCCTCATCTGAAATGTAATTAATTCAGACTCTTATACCCACATATATCGTATAATATATCGCAGAGGTGCTGCATTAAATTAGGGTTTACTTGGCTTTTTTTGAGGGGAGAGGGAAGGGGTTTTTCTTAAAGAACATACTAGAGAAAAAAATTACCCAATATTAAAATATCTTTTTATTTTGAAGTATTAAAATGATAATTGAGTAAAATGTTTTTTTTTTTTGTTAACCTGGCGAGGAATGAGTTAAAATGATTAGAGGTTGTTTAAACTCAAAGGCAATCATGGTAAGGATTTCCAAAATTGTTTATGAAAAAGCCTTATATTCTATTAATAAATCATTTTTAATTTTAAATTGTTTACTCGCAAGCTCGATTCAAAAAAGAGAAAGGAAAAATTTGGAAAAACAACTGGTAGCTGCTACCCTTCTGTATTTTCCTTGTTGCCAACTCTTTTTAATATTGGGCCGAGTTATTATTTAGATATATTATGCATTGATAAATTTTACTCATATACAAATCAATGTTTAATATTGTTATAATATTCAAAAATTCAAAAAAAAGGCGCGCAATCCTTGATTTAACATATTTTATATATGTATATCAAAATCATATATACTAATAATACTCTCTTTGAGTTGATAACACGTAGAGTTATCTGCTTCAAATCAGAAGAGTCAACTGATGAAAAACAGCTGAAGGAAGAATACATAGTATTTTTGTTTATACCAAAAAGATCTTCCTGCTTCCCCTTATTTTTATTTCTAAGCGTTAATTGGTAAACACAAATTAGCTGTTGTTACACAACTCTCTGCTATTAAATAAAGAAATGTTCCATAGTTGGGAAGAATGGGCTGACTCTTTATTTTGGAAGATACAATAATGCATGTCATTTCTTTGAAAAATAAAAAGGATGCATTATTTGCATCTCTCATCCTTTCTTCCACAGAAAGAAGAAATTAATGGTAGACGGTCAATTTCGTCCTTATCCTACTGTTTTACTATTTTATTTTATTTTATTAATAAGGTATACAAGGCTATGAGATGCAAAGAAGATCTCCTTAATTGTGTGTTATGAATAAAGATGGGATTTTTTATTTTTGAGAGAGTCTTGAGTTTAATGAAGGAAAGAAAAATAACAGTTGATAGAGTATGCCTTGTTTCCTGGATTTCTAATAATAACTCAAATTCACTCCACTCCTCTTTATTTCTATCAGCTATTGTTTACCATTTAAAAAATGTCAACTAAATTGAAACAGGGGTAGGCACTAGATATTAATTGCTGGAATGCTCAGAGCTTCAGCTGTTAACAAAAAAGAAAACCGTCATTAACATGGTGACCCTGACAATGTGATAAATGTTTGGGGGGAGGATAGTGTCAGCTGTCGTGATGTTTTACTATGTATATCAGAAACAAAAAAACCTATTGTTTTACCCTTTTACTTGGAAAGATATTGAGGTTCGGTGGTAGGAGAGAAACACAAATTCATACCTTCAGAAGATTATATTATATCAAGGGTTTTAAGGCATTTTATTAATTAACTAATATTTGTAGACGGTGTGCATTACTCCTTTATATGTGGCCCGTGCTACTACATGTTCTTCCCTCAAGAATGAAGGAATAATGAAGACATCTTTGGAAAATAAAAAAATCATGTACAAAATGGTAACTACTAAAAATGATACACTCGAGTAAATGCTTACGATTTACAGCTCGGCACATCCCTAGTTAAGAATAGAGCTGAAGTTGATATTCTCCCGAAAATTTATTAAATTGTCAATTTTCACTTTTTTTTCTTCTTTTACAGTGTATATTACTTACAGCTCTAGCTATAAATACAATGTGCTATATGTGTCAAGTCAAAAAGAAAGAAAGTTCATTTTCAAATATTGAAAAGGAGAAAATCCACTTTGCAGTTTTTTTATTTATTAAATATAACAGCCAAATATTTAGGAGTCATTTTAAGACCTCTACCACACGGTTTTTGCTAAAATGTCACTTTTAATGGAAAAACCAAGGGTTGTTGTCTATCCAATAGAGCAATCGGATAAATGTTACGATTGTACAAGAAGCCGATATGGCCCCTGAAAGAAGGTTCATCTTTTTCATAGCCCCAGAGATTTATTTAGTGGCAGTTGGTTTTTTTCTTCTATTTAAGTTGCCACTATTACTGGAGTCATTATTTAACTAATCGAAATAGACTATTAATACAAACGAAAGATAATTCTTTCAAGAATATGAAGGCAGTTCTAACTCATTTTTGAAATATTTCACATAAAATTGGTTTCTTGCTAACTTAACACATATATCACAATGGTATGAACAACGCAAACGACTCCAATGTGTATTTTTACTTTTTTTTTTGCCTGCTTGATTTGTCTACTTTGAAATGTTCTGAACCTTAATTTGTTGAACTTAATTTGTTCAACTGTGAGCATGACGGTTCAAAAGTTGGATCGAATGATATATGTAATTGTCTTTTTATTTGTTAATTTCAAGCCATCTTCTCTTTTTCACATTGTAAGAGAGAGAGAGAGAGAGGTTGAGAGATATGATTACATATACAAATAATGTATGTACAAACATACATTTATATATATGTAATTGTTTTTCCCCTTTTTCATGACTAAAAGTTATCATTGTAATAGATTCTTGATTCATACAGCTACTACTGTATGTTTACCAACAAAATAATGAGTGTTATATAAATGCAATCCCCTCGAGGTCTTATATTGATACATACATATATCGATACAATTTGAGTACTTATTAAATATTGTATAAATATACAAATCTATGTATGTAGGTATAATTGGTTTTCTCGGTACATGGATGAACAGAATAATATCATGAAGTAAATATATTTTCTTAGAGTATCTATACTATAAAGCACGTGTCCCTTTTATCGTTCATTGGTTTGAAGGAGCATCACGGTAAGCCAGGACACATCGGACTTTTTTGCTCACTCGCAACCTCAACTCTCAAAAGGCATTTTATTCTTTGGAAAAAATTTGGAAAAACAACTGGTAGCTACTCTTCTGTATTTTCCTTGGGCAGAGTTATTATTTAGATATACACTATACATTTATAAATTCTATCAATATACAAATCAATCGTTAATGCATGTAATATATTCAAAATTCAAAAAAAGGGCGCGCAATTTAATATATTATATATACATATATCAAAATAATAAATAATAATAATATCCTTTTTGAGCTCATAATACGTAGAGTCAGCTGCTTTAAATCAAAAGAGTCAAATGATGAAAATCAGGTGAAGGGAGAATACAGTGTATTTTTGTTTATCCCAAAAAGCTCGTCGTGGGAGAACTAGGAAGGCAGGAGGGACTCATAGTTACACGGTTCAAAAAAATAACAACACAGGCTATGCCCCTGTTGGCCTCCAAGGTCGTTGGAGGCAGATCATGTGGACCAAAATGTTATTCGAATGCCAAAGAGGCCAAAGTTGGGGTTGTCGATGAAGTCAAAAGTTTCAAGAAATAGTCGATTTAGGAGAGTTGGTTGAATTTGGATGGCCTGCACATGGTTATCTGAGGCTGATGGAGGTTGTTTAAATGTTTTAACCAATTTATTTACCAATTCTAGCTTTCTCTAGTGTGCCGCAGTCCGCTGTT
Organism: Lepeophtheirus nordmannii; assembly: GCA_963680855.1. NCBI lineage: Eukaryota > Metazoa > Arthropoda > Copepoda > Siphonostomatoida > Caligidae > Lepeophtheirus > Lepeophtheirus nordmannii. The sequence goes on from OY804521.1 coordinate 35,070,226, forward strand.
TTAATGCTTCTAAGTTGATAAATCCCTTCAGAATTAAAATAAAACAAATTGCAATCTTTCTTCCTAACAGAGTCAGTTTGTAATTGGTCCAGCTGTGGAATAATTCTCATATTTTAAAGAGTATGTAATTGTTCGGTGCTGAAATTCAAAACTAAATTCAAATTAAACCAATCAACGTTCAAAATACAAATAACGAGAAGAAATGTAAAAAAAAAAATCAGCAGCTGAGAAGAAAATACAATGTAAATTTGGGAGAATGATGGTAAACAGAATTGAATCAGCTGTTGAATGAAGGCTAGTACGACGAGCTTTTTAGGATAAACAAAAACACAATGTATTCTCTCTTCAGCTAATTTTCATCATTCGACTCTTTTGATTTAAAGCAGCTGACTCTACGTATTATGAGCTCAAAAAGGATATTATTATTATTTATGATTTTGAGGCATAAAAAATATATTAAATCAAGGATTGCGCGCCCTTTTTTGAATTTTGAATATATTACAAGTAGTAACGATTGGTTTGTATATTGGTAGAGCTTATAAATATTTAGTATATCTAAATAATAACTCTGCCCAAAGTTAAAAAGTTGGCAACAAGGAAAATACAGAAGGGTAGCTACCAGTTGTTTTTCCAAATTTTCCCTCTCCCTTTTGTCAGTCAAGGTTGCGAGTGGACAAAAAAGCTCAACGTGTAAAAGGGATCTATAGTCTGCATTGCTCATTGCCTATTTATAAGGAATTATTTGATATTTTTAAAAAAGTGATAGATAATTGATTGATTCCTGGATGAAATATGTTTCTTTCCTAAATTAATTTATCAATGCAATAATTTACTCTTTTGAGGAAATAAATAATTGGCTCTCATTCCAAGTTCATGAATAAAATACAACTGAATGATGCTCCATTTTAAATTTTTCAGAAGTTACACAAATGAACTCGCTATTACTTTTGATTGATTGTATTTACCAAGATCTGAAAAGTCAATTTAGCACATTCGCTGGCAGAGGTTTTTCCAAGTTCCTTTTATTATTCCAAATGATTTATTTTTTATATTTTTAAATACGTTCACCTTATTTCTTCTTATTTTATTATGTGTATCTACTCGTTACCCACTTTAAAAAGATAAATATTATCCCAAGTATACTTTTCTATAAAAAAAAAGAAAAGAAAACAATTAGGAACATGCTAAAAAATATATATTTAAATAATAATCACCAATAATTAATTAAATAAATAATACATGTACTTACAAATAATAGTAACAATAATTCCGACACGTGGAACCTTTATAAAAATCAAAGTTCAAATCTCAACAGAATCCTTCCTAATCAAACAACTCCCAGGGCTTTTAGATAAAGTTATACGCCTATAGTTTTCCAATTGATGATTGTATTTTTTACGGTATCAGACAACCAATTCCAAATTGCTCTGGGTTCTACATCCTTAACCATAAAATTGAAATCAAAATCTATGTTTCCAGCGTGATTTTTAATTATATAAAGAATATAATCAATTTTTAATATGTTTGATATAATCAATTATCATCACTAATAGCAATATAGACGAAGCATTAATGGCTGTTAAAGTTGCCTAAAGTGACTCTTATTTTATTTTACTTTAAAAACGAGATCCGCTTTTATAAAATAAAAGCAGAATTAATAATTTCTTTCCAAAAAAAAAAAACCCCAAATGTGACCATTTCTGAATATTATTTCACCTTTAATTAATATCTTTGACCCTAAAAATCAATGTAGCTTAAAGTAAGTGACATTCATTTAACTGTTATTTATTATTAAAAAACTAATTTCAGTTGTGACTATCAATTAAATGAAAATTAATTATCAGAGGAAACATTACAGTTCGTAATTTCTCAAAATATTGGTAGATAACTATATATTTTGTTGTGGGGATGTGGAAAATGATACAATGAGTAAAGTGGCCAAATTTGTCTTTTGTTTGGTTAGTTTTACTGGGATTTTAAACGCTAATTTGAAAAAAAAAACTTCTTCAAGATGAGCTTCTGCATACGTCGACAGGTTTACAATTTACGCAGGTAAAAGAGATACATATTTGTACATTGCATTGAAAAAAATCAGCAGAGTAGGTAATAGTCTGCACAACAAGCATATTGGGATACACAAAAATACAACGTTTTCTCCCTACAGCTGATTTTCATCAGTTGACATTTCTGATTTAAAGCACGTATTACGGACTCAAAATTGAGCCATATTATTTATATTAAATCAAGGATTACGAGTCACTTTTCTGAATTATTGAATATTAAATAAGTATTAACGATTGATTTGTATATTGGTAGAATTTATCAATATACATTAATATATCTTAATAACCCAATATTAAAAAGTTTGCAAGAAGAAAAATACAGAAGAATAGCAGCTACCAGTTGTTTTTACAAATTTTCCCTTTACCTTTTGAGAGTTGAGGTTGCGAGTGCAAATTGAAACATTAAGGTACTATTTCTATTTACATATTTATTTCCCAGAATTCCTCCATGTAGAAAAGAGTTTCCCAAAAGCTTACTGGAGGATAATTTCCCAGGCAATGAGACACCCTAGTACACTATAATCCCTGAACTTGATACTAATTCCTTCCAGAAGGATCTTCAAAAAGCGATAAAAAGTGGAGTTCCGAATCAGCACGGCATGTGCCCAAAGCAGGAACTGTATTGTGCTTACAATGTTTTTGTAAATGTTGAGTGTTCCCATGTTTTGAATGAGCTCAGAGGCAAAGTTTTAGGGACATTTTACTCCGAACTTTGTCGACTGTGTTAAGGCTATCAAGTATGGGGGTTTTATCTTAAATTATGATTTTTTTTTGTTGCCTCAATCAAAAATTAAATCATGAATAATGAAAATGAATCTAATATTAACTTTTTAATAAATGTTTTAGAAGTAGCTTTATTCACTTAAATTATGAATGTATGCACATAGAATTATTGATATGTGAGTATAGTTTCGACCCTATAGGGCATCCTTCTACGTATTCTATATTTAATTAAGACCATTATTCATTTGATTGTTATTTGAACTTCCATAGAAAAAAAAAGATTAGAACTAAATATGAGTTACATAAATGTAATTTGATATTGAAATCTTAAAATTAGATTATGTTCTTTGTATTTATTTAATTTTCTATCTATATATAATTGTGATGTTCATCACTATACATACAACGAATATGAAAAAATAATGATAATAGAATTATAGAGTAAGAAGGGCCGAGGGACCATTTGCCCTTATGTACATATATGTAGTAATGGTAATGTCCTCTCATTTTGTAGATTAAAAATAGAGCTCTATAAATATTGAGTTTTGTGGGCTAAGAAAATCGATTACCTTTCCCAATATACCTCTACTCGATCGACTTTTTTTTTTAATCAGCTTTTGAGATACTAATGAAGGTTTAATTATAGCCATTTTCGACTCTGGATAATTTTTCTTTATTGCCATGGCACGGCAAATAAATCATGGGCCAAGATTTTAATAAATGACATCCTATAATTTTTAACTTGTGGATTACTGTTTGTTTTTTGTCTTTTTTTTGATTGATGGCTGATATGACAGCACAAAACATTTTATGCTAGAATTTAGTATTTTAATATGCAATAAAGGATAGTTAAAAATCAAGTCCACTAAATTAAATACAGTTAGATTGTCATAGAGTGAAGGATATATTAAAAATTGCAATCACCAGCCACCTTTAGGATATCAATGGATAAGTAATTAAAAACTTTTAATCTAATGGTTTTTGGAAAAAAAATCTTTGGCCGATTTTGTTTTTTCTTTTACAAAAATTGGATCTTGCATTTAAAGGAAAATAAATTTTCAATAATAATCCGCAACTTTCACCGGTTACCAATTAATCTAAAAGAATAAGTGGAGTTTGAAAGGAGGAAGGATATGACCCACTTATATCAATGTCATTTTTTAAAGGTTTACACCACTAGTATGGTAGATGTTTCGATTTCATCGAATCTATGGTTAATTAAGTCCATGATCCGTTAAGTTCAGTGTGTTTATTGTACAAAAATGTTCTACTGTATTTAGTAATTTTTAGAGAAGTGCGTTCAAAAATAGAGCGCGAGGAGAAAGTGGGAGCGAAACTTATGGTACTATTGAATTTACACATTTGTTCACTTCAGCTGCTTGTTATATGTTTTTTTGGGGGGAGGGGGGAGGAAGAGCATGTGTTATTAGTATTGCTGTCAAAATAAGGAGGGCCTTCTGTAATTACATATAACGTTCGACAATATTGGATATATGATAATTTTATTATACAATTTGAACAAAATCTACAACAAACATTTGCGAATTTTTTTAAAAATTATTCTTTTAAATATGTCCTCCTCAACAATCTAATAAAGAGTGAACACAATTTCAAAAAGGAACAAAAGTACCAACCGTTTTTTTTTTCTAATAAAAAAAATTCTTTTTTTACGAAAGTCACATCCCTAGAAATGATGAAAAAAGTTTGATGAAAAGAAATTAGAAATCAGTTGGTGCCCTGTATTTTAACATCTACTCAATAATTTAAAATAAAGTGTCATTTTTGAATCCTTTTAAACATATTTATTTGAAAAGGGGTGCCATATGGCAAGGGCACGCCTTTTAATTTGATATTTTCCATCATTGATTTGGTCAAAGGAACTAAAACTGAAAACACAAAAGACTCTCTAAAAAAGGTTGATATTCGAGACAACTTACAATTAATGACACTTTCCTTTGGATTTACTTTAAAGGTCCCTTTTCATTCTTATGCTTAATAAATATAACATAATTAACTCTTTCAACTCTATGGAAATAAAAAAGAAGAATTATTTTTATTTTTTAAAAAGGTCCGACATAACAAATTGTAATCATTTATTTACTAATTAATGTTCATAAAAACTCAAGTAGGTACTTTTTAATTTTATTACTCCTGGTAAACTAGTTACATTCAATGTACATATGTACATTGAGATTGATTTCATTTCATTTTATTTTTAATTTAACTTTTCTTCATTCATTCATTCTTTTTTTTTTTTTTTTTGAACATAATTAATTTGAAAAAGTCCATATTGTTTTAATTTAGTTAAATTAATTAGTTTGTTCTATTATTATTATTATTATTATTATTGTTTTTCTCAATCTAAATGTAATCACTTTTTTATCATGTCAAAGAATTAGAATTAATTAAATTTGAGCAAAGAGTTAAATATTTAAATATATACATATATTTATACATATCCCCTGTCATACAATCGAATGGCTATGATTAGTGATGTCCAAATAATGCATTAGAAAGTCACTAAAAAAAGACAGACAAAAATGCAATTAAAAGTACGGAAAAAAGGCCAAAAATTGGAATAAATCCAGGAAAATGGCGTCTATTTTGGGGAAAAAATGTAATTGCATGTACACTTTTTGATTCAAGCAGTCCTTTGTTCCACTGAATAATCATCTGATCCCTCAGAAGGTCCTCAGTTTGCTTGTACTTCTTCTAAGTGAAGAGTTCCTTGAAGCTGCCGAAAGCTCTCTCTCAGTCCACGAATGTCATGAGGGTGCAGCTGAAACTATCTATGATTTTGTGGTTCTACTTCATGTCAGACACATTCTCTCCAGAGAGCACTGAGTCAATCATACTCATCTTCTCATAGACTGAGGTTCCTCTTGAGAATCTCCTCCAGCTTGTCGACAAACTTGGAGATAGTCGGGCTCTCACAAACCTTTTGAATAATGGACAAGGAGTCTTGGTCAAGAGACAGTCTTTCCTCGAGCTGAATGATGTTTGAAGATAGCCTTGATCATAAGCGATGTCTTGGACCATACGTTAAAAATGCAAATAGTGCAATTAAGGCCTTAAAATGCAAACAAATTTTATTTACATAATTTGGTCATCACTAGTTATGATTCCAAAGCAACTCTAAACTAATATGGCGCGAAATCCTTTGTTTGTTTGTATGCTTAAACAAACATCACGGTCAGCCAGGATAACTAGGAGAGTAGGGAAGATTATGGGTAACTTGATCCAGAAAAAGACAGAAGCTATGCTATTGACGTGTGAGGTGTTCTAAGATCGCTGGAGGATGATTTTGAGGCCAATATACATATATATATATATGTTATTTCGACATAATATTTGTATTTTCTCGTTTGTGCACTGAGTTCTTTCAATTGAGAATAAAGATATTCGTGAATAGACTCATATATATATATATATATATATATACATATTGATAGCTGGTGAAGAGAAAAAGTAGAAGAAGAATATAATTATGTTGTGTGTATGTATGAATTCCCAGGAGAGCCTTTTAAATGTACATACTTACACTATTACATGGTCGAATCGTTGTATTTATATGGTACAGTCATAGATAGGTAACGTGATTCCATGGGTAATTGTATGTAGGAGTATTACATATGTATGTAGACATTTGATGCATCCATGATTAGATAATTCCTTGGCTCATTGATCCTCACAATTGACTTGAAAAAAATCAATGCAATGTAAGGGAAATTAAAGGAATTTAAAACATAACCTATGAATGTTTGAATTTAAGAAAGCTCCTTGACTCTCTAGTTAAATGCTATTATTTTTAAATGATTTGATTTGATTTTATACCAAAAATGGTTTATGTATAGTTATATTTCATTACTTAGCAAGTTTCAAATGAATTAGAAAGCGTTTTTAGGAGCCAAAGGACGTGGGATTGAAATTTCAATGTCGTATTATATTTTTATGAAATATTGTACCTCGTTTTTAAATAAATTTATACATATGATGATGAAATGGTAGCTTGCTTAATGCTATTTCATCTGTGAAGGTAGGTTTTAAAAATGGGGAAAAAATAACGTTAGTGATATAATTTTTAATTTTGGTAACTGGGAAGCTATTTTTTTAAAAAGTATTTGATGGTGACATCAGTAATAGTTGATAGGAATACATATGTTGATTAACTAATTAGGATTGTCTTAAAAAAGCTGTTATTTTGATATCAAATTAATAGCCTCTGATAATAATGGAAAAATAAAAATTTCAGCAAAATTAAAAATAATAGGAAATAGGAATCGACTGTCTGCTGCATCCATAAAAAAATGTATTTTTCACAACTGAAATTTTAAATATGTACAATGCATCTTTTAACAGCATGTAACAACTTTTTATTACTAACAATTTATCAATTTCCCAAAAAGTGGGGTTTCCCCTAAAAAAACGAAAAAAACATACTACTGATCAATGATAATATTATTTACCTGGAAATATTTCTCAAAAATAGATGAAAGTATAGACATTATGCTCAAATATTATTTCTAAACATATCTATAACGTCTTGAGACATAAGTCATATTTTCATCTATGTATTTATCTGCCGCACTGTAATTCTTTTAAAACTATCCTAGACAGACTTGAGATTGAGTTACAATAAATACAATTACTTTGCAAAGTCACAAATATAGCTTATTTTATTTTCTGGATTCAGAGTTCAGAAGTTGATGTTGATTTCATAAATATATATGTCAATTTTGATACTATATGTATCTGAAGGTATCGTTGGAAATGCGACTTTTGGGGAGGAAAAATACAGTTTTGTGATTGGACAAGGGAAAACGTTTTTTTTTTGTTTTGTTTTTTGAAATTATGTTCATTTTCTGTTAGATCTTTGAGAAGTATAATTAAGTATAATTAACAAAGTATAATTAGAGTATATCTATAAATATAATATTATTTCTGTAGATATTTAATTATAAATGAGTTATAACAGGTAATAGTACCATACAAAAAGTCTATAAAAGTCGCATTCCTAGGAATCGTATTCTAATCATAGACAAACCAAGCAATTGAGCTTTTCACTCCTAATAAGGTCAAAGTAAATATAAAATCATTTGAACCTCAATTAAGGTTAAACTTTTTGATTTTTCGAATTCAATTGATTGTACCCATCAAGAAAAAAAAAGGATTAATTTATATCAATAATATTGTCCTATGTTATATCAACAATACTCATTAAAATATTATTTATCTTATGACTTTCTCATACAGCTGCAAATAATTGAAATGGATAACCTTATATGCTATCAATTTGGTATTATTATTTTTTTTTCTTCAACTATGAGCTCTTTACTTGTATTTTCATTTAAAAGTCGAGACTATTTGACTCCAAGTCCAATTTTAGGAACCAAATTAAAATAGTTATTAGATATTTTAATCTACAAAATCAGACCTTTCTTCCTTATCAAAAATAAGAGACCTTGTGTGAAGAGCAAATAATTATTTATGCTTAAGAAAACTAACAAAAGAATATAATTTTTTTTCTTTCTAGAAAAAAAAAAGTGTTTTATCTTAGAACTTTCTAATTTCAGAAAAGAAGCCATATGTTTGACTTTGTAAATTAAAATATAGTGTGCCCTTCAAATTATACCTCTTGAATAGTTTCAAAAAAATAATCACGCAACGTTTCAATAAATGAAAGCTAAAACTCCCTGGTCAGGGTTTTGTCTCGTTTTGCAAGTGACTTTTAAATATAAAAATATGACTTTTTAATATTTTAAATATAATATTGCTGACTTTAAATACATAATGGAAGTTAAAAAATAATGAATCATTCATTTGAGTAAAGTCATTTAATTTGATGATGTGTAATGTAACGATTTTTATTTGAGCAACAACTGTTGTTTTGATTATAAAAAAAACAAAAACCAATTTGTGCTTCACTCCTAAAATAAGTCACTAGAGCTCAAATGGCTTCTAAAATATTGCAAAATAATAATAATAATAAATGAATAACGAGATTTAAATGCAATCACCAATCCTTAAATTGTTTTTGATTTGGAAAACGTTTTAATACAGTCACGTATTTCATATGTAACTTTTTTTTTTAATATGGAAGGAAAATAATATAAATTTTTTAATTTATATTTATAAATATCACGGTATTGTGATATATTGAAAATATATCACAAAACAACTTTATAATGTGAATACTGTACATCCTTAATATGTATATACACAGATTATGGCTGCCTGTTAGCCTCATTCCATAAATTTTCCAATATCTAAACTTCCCTATTTTTCAGATAACTTTTTAGTTATGGGTTTGTAAATTTCCTATTTGTATTAACAAAAAACTCACTGTATCAAGTTCAAAGCTCCTCACTGCCCAATGTCCAACAAATCAATCCTGCTTTCTATCCAGAGTTACATTACTCTATTGCTCCTGGGTTTGAGGGTAAGTCTAGTAATTATGATGATGATATCTAGGTGTATATTAATTGTACTAATGTGTTTGTAGCTTTTCTAAATGACCTCAAACGTGAATAAACATTACTTTGTATGTACATATATTTTCCCTTCCTATGAACAGCATAATTTTTTTTTCTTCATTCCCATGAATGACTGGTCAAATCCCCATTAATAAATATATGTGTCTAAATACATACATATATATGTATATAAAAGCAGCAAGGGTTTATGTTTGAGAAATTCATTCTATAATCTCATCAACATCGTTCATGTAGCATATAGTCTCTTGGGATCTTATTAACAACTTTCAATATCATTATACATATTATTGTATAATATATATTCTATGATAAAGTGTGTAATACTCCTTTTTTAATGAACTAAATACATATGTATATAAATATGTATATCTGGTCCATTGTGTGGTCAATGATTTAACAAGAGAGGAGGAGGGAATGGTGAACAACCCAAGAGAGAGAGAGATGGAAAAAAATTCCTCATGGAAATCCTTTTAAGGAGTTGATTTAATCCATATACGTACTAGAAGAAATCATTATAAAAATCTGTTAAACCGTAATTGTGATATAAAATTCGTTTAGGAGCAATCAATATTTTCTCAGAAACAAATTCTTTACACTGCATAAAAGTAACATTCAAAAATCCAAATGAGTGCAACTTTAAAACGTAATGAGATTTTATAGAAAATTCTACAAAATTCAGAGATAGAAAAATATATACAAATATTTTAAACAATTAATTGGTCGAACTCTTCAAAAAGTGAATTGGAATATACTCATGAGCATGAAATGAAACTCATGATGAAATTGAAAGAAACAAATATTTAGTTCATCTTCCTTATAAATAAATAAACATCCCTTGAATATGCACATTGGGTCAGATCAACATTTTACCATTTTACGAAAGGAGCTGCATTATTTCCTATTTGACTTTGAATTTTAACTATAATAATGAATAAAGTTACTCCACCCACATAAAAGTGTTCACTATACTCTGTAGTCAGCACGTAATTTGTACAACAGACTTTTCCCCTTATTAGTGTCAAATAAGCTCTTGTTAATCTGTGAGTGATTCCCTATGTGAGTAGTGAGTGAATAATAATAATAACAATAATCATTCCACAGATGGGTAGAATGGGCACAAGCATTATCTACTAAAAGAAACGAGCTTTCTCTTTTTGAAGGAAAGGTTGTGAGATATTCAAAGGATCACATAATGAGGCACTATTATTATTTGATATTTGATAATATCAATTTTACAATATATATATATATATATAAAAGGAAAAAGTTTGTTATCCCCCTGGTATTTTTTTCCCCCCGACAATGTCGATGATTGATGATGACAAAGTAATTTTTTATTTATTTCACTACTCTTTTGAATCACGTCCACAGCATTAAATTAATATGTACATATGTAGTTTTGATTCTATGTAGGTAATTATACTAATTACAATTATATTAGAGGAGTAATTCTCTGTAGAAATTGTTATTACAATTCAGTAGAATTTTGCGTATATGTAAGGCTTGTTATCTACCTACTCCTCAACTCTTTTAAACTTTCTTCTCTTTGCTCAAAGACCTTATATGTATAAACATCTTCAACTCTTCAGTCAAAGTCCCTCCTTGGCGTAAGTACTTATTACTTCAAGGGGTTATTAAATAATAATAATAATAATAATTAACAAATAATAATTTGAATAAATTTATTGATAAATAACTTGAATATGTTGTAATAATGTCTATATATAGCTATATTATTATGTTGGTGGGTATTGAATAAAGAAAGACTCTACGTGGAACGCATTTCCCGATTTCTCTTTTATTTTTTTTTACAAATCTTGTACATACATAAACACACACACACACATGAGGAGGAGGAGAAGAAGAAGAAGAAGAAGAAGGATGATAATAGGAACAGCAGCAACCATATGAGGACGTATGACGTCAGAGGACCTCTATTTGATAATTTTTTGTACGGAGAAATCCTGAAAGTATAAAAAATATTTTATAAAGTTGTAAATGAGTGAGGTTACACATAAAATCTAGCAGTACACCACCCCCACCACAAGAAAAGCAATTAATCATTTTTACACATATAACACAACACGGTCGTATGTTAGACGTGTACTTGACTTGCTTCCATACATATATATATATATATTTATATATGTATGTAGAAACTTTATTATTATTATTATTGTTTTTGTTCCTCTCTCCGCTTGGCAATAATATTTAATCGTCATTAAGTAGTGAGACAAATTGATTAGTTTGAACACGAAAGAAAGAAAACTTTAAACTTGCCTTTCATTTCTACATTTATGCTATACGTATGTATGTTATTTAGTTCCGTTCGTAGGATCCTGAGTCGTCCACACCTCCTTCTCACACAAACGCCCTTTGGAGTCATTTAATGATATGATATATGTACATTTATATGTTATATTTTCATTACTTAAGCTGTAATTTAGAGGAGAAAGTGAATACAAATGTCTGGATTTTAAGCACTTTAAAACGCTTATTCATGATGTGAATGTGTGCTCAAATCCTAGCCAAAGAGGCAAATGTGCATCAAACTAGATTAGAGTGAACATTTTGTCAAATAAATAAATAACTATAAAAAAGGCATTTTTTACTGCACACCCTAGAAAAACAGCTGTAGATTTCTCTACATCTCTTGTGTGCCTTGATCACTGATTTGTGGAACTAAAACTACATCCCGTCACATTGATTCTACATGCTATTAAATAGATAATAGCTCAAACATTGAGAAAAGCAACGTAATTGGATAACTAACACGAGTAATTTCAGACATTTCACCCCCACCTCCTTCTGTCCCTTTTTAAAGAAAAGATTAAGAGATGGTATGAATATAATTTCATTGTCCTCTATACCAGTGGTCCCCAATCCGTGGATCAATCAGTATCACAAGAATTAATTAGTTATTTTTGAACTTAAAAAAGTGGACTTACTACTTCATCTACAGACTCTACGAGAAGAAGAAAATATTAAGTATAAATGCAAATTACAAAAGATAATTAATTGTCTGCCATTATCCCTAGATGGGACCATCTCGTTGCAAAGAAACAAGCTCGAGGCTTTAGTGGTTTAGTGTTACGGACAGTTTTTGATATTATACTATGTTATGTTGTTGGAGAAGCAATGTATTAATAAAGTTATACCTTCCTAATGTTTTAATGGCATTGCTATGTTGGAGCAGTGTGCTAATAAAGTTCCATATGAGGTCACAGTGAATTCACGTTTAGTGTTATTGTTAATATTTCAACCCCCCGTTAGAAAAAGGTTAGGGACCACTGCTCTATACAACAGATCCTCAAAGAGTAACTTACTTGCGGTTCATCTAATTTTTCCTTTTTAATTTTCTCATCCGCCGTCGTTTCCACGTCAATCACCTCCTCAATCCCATCATCCCGATCATCATCCTTATCCACGGTAGTAGAGACCTCACAGGTCTCATTATTATTATTATTCATAGAGGAGGATGCAGTGGGTAGGGGCTTAAAGGCCGACATGCGATTCGCACTGAGAAAATAATACTTGAAAATGATCTAATAGGAATCAAAGTTCAAATTACTCACCAAAGCAGTGGATTATTATCCATAAAACTCCTTCTCGTCTCAATCCAATGCATAAAATCCAAACCAGATCCTGGACGGAGTGGAGCCTTTAAAATATTTTCTGCATGGTAGAGGGACTTTGGAGGAAAGGGTGGAGAGGATCGTCGAGAGTGCTCTTCAAGTGACTTTTTGATTGCAGGGATTGACCCTCTGGACTCTGTTTCTAGATTGCTATTGGAATGTTTGAGTCCTACACTCGCAAGAAAATAGTATGTTGTTAGTCGACCATTCCAAGAAGCCACTCCAATTGGAGGGAAATAATAAGAAGGAGGGGGGGGGGAGAATTGATTAATTCACCCGTAATTACACGAAACATGAAACCCTTTTTTTAATCCTTTGGGAATTTGAGTCCCATATTTAAAAAGGAACAATATAGTATATAAATAAATAAATAAAAAATCTTCTTCAAGGGCTGAATCCCTTACTAAATTATATGTTGTACATTCATAGAGTCAATAGTAAAAGTAATAACATGTGGTAAGGAAAACAATATTGCTCTTCTTATTTATTTCTTAGTTACATACGAGTCAGTAGGTGGATTTGTACGTTCTACTCATTCCTCCTTTGCAAACTCTGAAGTAAATACTACATATACAACAAGACCGAAAAATAAATAAAAGCAACTAACTAAATACACACATACATATGTAGTGTATATATAAGTGAAGGAACATAAGTAAATAAGGAGAAACTTCATCAATAATGAAATTTCATGTTCATTTGCTTACATTTGCCTCCTTCTTCGTCTTTATTTTTCAAGCTTGCAAGCAAAGCAACCGACATTGTATGGATTAGAGTAAACAACTTTGGTTTTATTTATTTTTCTATGAAAGACTAAAGTAATTTATATTTATATATATATATATATATATATATACATATAGGTACATATAGCTAGAAAGCTATAATTAATCAAAAAAAAAAAAACCATTTTATAAAAAGTTGTAATGTCAATTAAAGGAACTTTTAATTCACAAACCACAGGCTATTGATTACACATTGACAACAATCTATATTGGAGGAGTCAATGTATGTAATCATAATAGAGTGATTTATTTATTTATAGGTCTCTTATGGGAGGAGGGGTGAGAAAGGACAAGGGAAAAATATTTGTTGCCTAGGCATACATATACAGATGTATTCTTAACAAACCTCTCACCGCCCTATTACATAGAACATGCAAAGAATAATGACATTTGATACATACCCAAGTGCTGGAGTGAAGGAAGGATCGATGAGGAGGATGCAGAGCGTTTGATGTTGTTATTTGAGGACCCTCCGTGGGGTAGTGGTGGAGGATGAGGCCATAGGAAGGGATAAGTAAATGGAAAAGTGGGCGGTGGTGGCCAGAAATAGTCAGGAAGGGATGCACCAGAATTTGGATCTTGGGGTGAGGAAGGAGGCTGAATGGATTTGATTGGAAGGTTTCCTACCTTTGAGGAAGGCTCAGCAAGGGATGAAGGAGAGGAAGAGCTTTTGTGACTATTATTGCTAGTATTCTTCCGCTTTCGTCCGCATACAGAGTGGCTCGTCTCTTCTCCGGTGTCGAATTTAATGAATTTATTCTCGTTATTATTATTATTATTATTCGTGCTACTGCTCAAGGACTCTGGGTCCTGAGAGGAGGAAAAATGACCACTGTTCCCAGAGGAGGACATTCTTTTACGTGTGCCACCATTAAACATGGCCTTAATGTCCTCCCACGCGAACACCACTTCCTAACATAATATACAAGCTCATACACTATGTGTATTCAAAAGTTTAGATTATTTACTTCTCTTACGTCTGGTGGATCTCCAAGGAGCTTTGTGTGCCGTCTCCAGGAATTGAAATTGGCTGCATCCGGCTGCACGTATTTATCACTATCTGAGACACGATGTGAGTGAAATACAAATTTGTTGGGAGAGAAGAAGATGGAGCAGTAATGACACTTGATGCATTTGGCTCGTGAAGAATTGTAGCGGGAGGGCACAAATTGTCCACGGCAGCCCCATGCACATTCATGGTAAACCTAATTGAGGAAAAAGTGAGCAACATGCTTTTAGAAGGGAATGAGGCTCTTACTTCAAAAGCAAAGTTATCAGGCAACTTGGGAGGAGAATTGTCACCTAGAAAGCTTTTGCAGAGTCTTTCAGCCTCTCTCTTCGTAATCATACCGCATCTTCGTGAAGAAATCGGCATGGCTCCAGCTCTTCTCAATATCTCCAACTATTAATTTTTTAAATCCATATTGATAAAGACATGATTGAAAAAAAGAAAAGAAGAAACTAATATACCTGAACAGGGGTGCATTGAACACACGTAATCCCTAGGGCCACTCGACGATTGTGAATTTCATTATAGGAATAGTCTTTAAGAAGAGTATTGGAGATCTGAGCTAAACAGAGCCGCTCCTTCCCTTCCATTATGAGAGAGACAATTCGAATGCCATGGAGTATAACAAAATTTACCTAATTCACAATCATAAATGAGAAATTGTAGAATATGTACATATGTATAATCGAAAATATTCAACTTAACGCTTCAAAGAAGCCCATAGTAAGAAACGAAGAAGATAACAGGGGGAATATTCATGAATTTCATTATTTTATTTTCTTTCCTAGCTAGCAATTACTTTATGTATGTACATACATTGAGTATGTATCTAGCAAATTTAATTTATTCCATGATTTTAAATAAATTTCATTTATGGTTGTATGAAAGGCAAGAAAGGCAAATATGTATGTAAGCAAAATTGATCTCAATTATTTTCCTTTTCTATAAATTCAATTTCCATAATAATTAAGTAAAATAAAAACTTTTCAAATTGCATTATGTATTTCTTCCTTTTCTATAAATATTTATATTGTATGTACATGAATGGTTATATGTAGCATATAATACTTATGTACACAAATGACAAAGCAATAGTCATCCGTCAATGCGAGTATTGCATGATTACAACCATATAGGTACGTACAACCATTCTGTATGTAGAAACAGAATAAATATGTATATTCAACATACCTGATTGGGTTTGAGAAGCAGGGTTTTACTCTTGGAGTCCGAAGTTTTATAGAGAGGATAGGGATATGTGATTTCAGGGGTGAGGGGGCGAATGGGGTACGTCTCTTCTTCAGGGAATAGATCCTTGAGATCCATTTTGAGTCTTGCTTTCCTTGAGATTGAAGAAGGAAATGTTGGATTTGATGTTCTGGTTATTTTTGTGTAGAAGCAGCACTGACTCCGTGTCTTATTCTTTATAGACTGACAGAGAAGAGAATAAACGGGATGGGGAAAAGTTTTTTTTTTCCTTTTTTTTTTGTGGTTGCGGAGAGAGAGGCTTTCTAAAAAATAAAAAAATAAAAAACCATCTAGAGAGAGGGGGGAGGTAGGTAGAAAAGCGTCGACTGTCGAGAGGCTTTCCATTCGTCGGGGGTTGAGGCGGTGGTAGGAGGAAGGGAGCCAACCAGTTTGTGCTTTTTGCGGAAACGTCTTTTTTGACTCTTAAATGGAGATGCTTTTTAAAAGATATGGTTATCGTTGTTTTTTATTATTATTATTATTATTCTGGGTTTTTTTAAACAAAAGGGGAAATCGTTTAAATATATGAAAGATAAGGACTCAGAAAAAAGGAAGCATGTGCCAAATTGCTTCCTTAATAGAATGATCAACATATGATTGTCTCAACCATGAAACAATACGCCTACACAACAGATGGATCTCATCAGATAAAAGCTCAAGTACTTTTTTCATAGAAAAATGGATAATGGATTTGAAAAATATTATTTAATTGCTTACAGCTTTCTATTGTTCAATTTCAATTTCAATTTTATTATTATCATTATCCTTAAGGGTTCATTTAGTTTGCTGACCAAGGATTTTCTTTGTTTCTTTCTTTCTTTCTGTCTTTTTCTCTCTCTCTCCAATGGTTTCTTCGAACACATCTCCTTTTATTTAATCCTTTTATTTTTTGTCAAAAAAAAAAAAAAACCTATAATATATTTATTTTTTTCCTTCAAAAAAAAATAAACCCATCAATACATTACTTTTAATTAGATCCACTTCTTAGATTCACGGATATTAAGTAAGTATACTTTCATACTTTAAAACTTAACTCAGATTTTTGTTTATCAAGCAAAAAAAAAAAAAAAAAAAAAAACATTAAAAAAATAGATAAATCAATGGAGAAAGTTTAAAATATATAGAGTATTCACGGTAGAAACATTTCTTGGTTCTATTGATCCGTAGTCTCTTTTTTTTTTTTTTCGTTTTCATTTATTCTTTTGAGTAATTATAAAAAAACAAACAAAAAATAATAATGATAATAATACAAAGTAAGAGAAAAGACAATAAATAGTACGAGCCCAAAATGGTGATGTAATGAAAATGAGAGTTTTGAGCATTGTATCCCTTTCACCTTTTGACAGATTTAGTTATTTATTTATTTAATTACAAAGTCTTTCATGTGATACATTCTGAGTCTTCTGAGCATGTTATTTCCTTTCAAGTAAAAGAGACTTACTTAGAAGTTGACTACAATTATGTATGTATAGAATCAAAATAGAGAAGGGTTTGCAACTTAAAAGTTTGAGAACCACTGGTAGAAGGAAGGAATTAACTATCTACAGAGCAACGGATTCATGTAAATTAGAACGGACTCAAATTTAATTAAGAGCCATGTTTAAACATCATATTGTAAGGCCGAGTGATGAACAAATGACCTTTTTATGACTTGAAATGTTAAAGGATCTATATCCTTTGTGTATCACAACTTATTTACATATTTTTTTAGGACCATTTATGATATTTTTGTGAGCAGATGAAAACCTTTGAAAGGCATCATCTCTAACGAAACAAGTGAGTAGTTGACCCTAATAAGATAAATGCCGTAACTAACGGTTTGGTGCAAAAGAATACTCAAATGGATAAATACTCATAATTAAACATTTATTCACCACAAACTGCTGAGCTGTTGGAATATTCTAACCATATTTTAAAAAGATTCTTGTTGATAACAATTGTTTACTTTTTTGATTTGTACCCCCTCCCCTCCCCAAAATTTAGAGAATCCAGTCTTGTATAAAGACCTGTTAACAAAGTTACTTTCATTATTCACCCAAATTTAACTACGAGCTTGTTATTTAGAGGTTATTTTATGCTTGACGTACCTGAATTAGGATAATAATACATCAACATATGTACATAGATACTCGAGTGTCGAAAGTTCTAAATCTATGGAAGGGCAAATTGCAGTGCTGAAGGGGTATAGATGTTATATATAACATAGAATCTTAAAAAAAAAAGATCATTTTTATTGTACTCGTGGCAAATGCTCCTTTTGACAATTTTGATGAGTGAGCATTGAGAATACAATCCAAGAGGCCTCTAGAGTACCCAGCCAATATATTTATTGGACACTTCTGCTCTATTTTTTCCTAAAAAAATACATAACTCATAAATTGTAATTAATTACTAAACCCATTTGAACACTTTTTTTTAATGAAGACGCATAATTTCCAGGAGTCAGGACTGGATTTATCCTTATTTTTAGTTTTCCCGATTTCCCGATCAGTATGTTTACGAATCTTTGTAGTGTTTTCATTATAAAGTTCATTAGCCATAGGTGGTTGTTATGTACAACTCTGGTACCCCCTGGGAAACTTTTTATCGTACTGTATTCTACTTACATCTACGAGCCATAATTCAGAATTATCCTCTTGATCATCTATTTTTGGTCGCAATTACAGTCTATGTCATCTATCTTCTCTTTTCATCAAATTAAAAACATATATGAGTTGAATTCATATCTGCTGAATTTCCAGGACAGAGCAATCAAAAAAGTCCTTTATTTTTGATTTTGCTCAAAGACCTCGACTCAATAAACAACATAGTAAAGGGCACCATTTTAATGTATTTTTCCTTTAGGATTGTGAAATAGTGATGTTTGCAAATTTGTCAGATCCTTTTTAATTCCCTCTTCTCAGTTCCTTAAAACTGAGTGATTAAAACACATTGGACATGAAAAAATCATGGTTTTCGAAACTATTTATTCTGTTCTCTAAGGAAAAAGGAGGGAAAGAGGATGCGACAAGACCAAAAAGGATATTCTTCTTGTAGAAACAAGAACCAAAAAAAAAAAAAAAATACCTACAAAAGTCAAAAAACAAAAAAATAATATTAGTGCATTTAATAAATTAGCCTGTACTTGAGTCATGTCTTTTTTTTAAAACCGCCGTCCTAAAGAAATCATTTTCTTAAGCCCATGATTCATATTATATTATTGTTATTATTATTATTATTATTAAATGAGGAGGACAAACATTTTTTTTTCCAAGGGAAAAATAAGGAACAACTTCCCCGCAGTAAGGAAACGGAACAAAACAGAGAAAATACACACTACTAAGCATTTCACCACTTTTTGATAAATGTGATAATTTATAAATGAAATAAGAGGAACCCGCCCCTCCACCTAAGCAAGTATATAATCATCTTCATCATATCAAACACTTCCATGATTTATGTTTATCCATAAGTGTACAATCAACATGAACGACCCTATATGTGTACATACACAAATTGCCATACCTTCAACCATTTTCACCTTTTGGTCTTTAAATGATTTTAATACAATAATAGCCTAGATTCTAACACATACCACCATGTTTTTATAATTGATCTCGTGAGAAAAATCGAGGGAAAACTATATATATATATATATGTATGTATGTATGTAATTTCCCAGTCTTTTAAATGAATAATATCATTATTGATCAATAAATACATTAAGGAGTCATCATCTGCTCACACAGTTTTTTTTCTTTCTGTTGTTATTATTTTATAATAAAGCCCTTTACATCATTTATGGCACCAGATGACCTCTCCGTTCTCCATCAAAGATGTAAGAAAAGGACTTTTTCAACACCGTGTTTCTTGGAATTTAAAAAAGAGCTATAATAATGTTCAATAATTAATTATTATTTTACTTAGATAATAATATCTAAGGATTATAGTTACTGTTATTTTTACAACATGGTCTGTTTAGAAATAGCTTGAAATCCCATTTGTCCAACAACCAGCGTTTCCCAAGGGCTCACACATGGAATAATTCTTAAATTTGGGCCTAGGGGGGCTAGAGTCAGTTTTGTCTGAGATAAAGTGTACAGTTGATATTTTTTCCACAAAAAGTTTTGATTCTTGCTCTTTAACAAAAAAATTATATTAATCTACAAAAAATAAATAATTATAAAGGTGAGGAGTCCTTTTCAGCATAGGGCCTTGGGCCCTTTCACCTGATGCCCTCCCTTTTGAGCAGTTCTGGATATATATATATATATATGCTATATAGTAAGGACAAATTGAGGTTGCAGAAAATCTGAGGGGGTGTATCCCTCGTGCCAAGTGCATCCTTGATTTTCCATACACAATGTCTAAAAAACTTCTTAGAACCATCTCCTAGCACTTTTTAATTCTTCTCCTTCAGCATGTGTCGAAATCTACGGTTGTTGAATGGAATGTATTTCTACCCATTTCCAAACAGACTCTGCACAGCTACGTTCATTCTATTCCTCATTGGTTCAAGTCCGGGTCTTTAGAATTCTTCACATAGGCATATTTTCACGCACAATTATGTGTGATGTACGCCTTTTTAAGGCTCCGACCCCAATACGAATCATTTTGTTCATAAATCATATATTTACGAGTCTGAATCACGTCTGGAGTCGATGTTTAATGAGACTATACATAGTCCTAATATTGAGTGTGAGTCCCAAGCCATCTATGATTAAGTCATTTTCAATATCAAAGCTTTTTCAAAAAGTTCAAAGCCTCGAGTCTTATTTGCATCTGAGTCCTCAGCTCTTAACCCCCAGACATAACCAACTCATTAACTCAGCGTTGAATGAAACTGAATGAACTACGAATACATAAGAAAATTTCTCACTCATTCCATATTCAGCAGACATCTCACATGGAAAATTGAGATTCAGATATTCTACAGAGTTCGTTTTTTTATGACTTTATATGTCAAACTCTTCGAAAAACTGAATCAGATGCATATTCAAGACTTTAAAGTGATGAATCTCTTAAATCCTTGTTTGTTTGTTTGTTTTTGTTGTAAACATAAACGAGTCCTTATACTATGACAAAGTTTGGCTCTGAAGGCCAGCAGAGACTTTAGATGCTCTCTCGACCCTTTAACCTGACATGAACAAAATACATGGATTTACCTTAGAGATCATTTTCTCATCTCATCTTTATTAAAGTTGTATTAATTGATTACCGTGTTAACAAATTACTTTTGTATATTTTTGAATTTGTTTCCTCATTGGATTAATTTCATTGTTGTTGCAGTTTGTTCCCTTCGACACGAAGAGATAAGATGAAAATAAGAATAATAATAATAATAATTATTACATACATACATACACACAACTAAAGGGAGTTAAAAAAAACAGGAAGGGAAAAAACGAGAATTAAAAAAACAAAAACAAAAAAGGATTGGTAAGAATCATCCTCATATTCCATACGTACGATGATACAAAGGTCATTAGAATGCCTGAACTTATACGCATAAATTACTGGAGTCATACATACATCTGTAAGTTTTGTAGAGATATTGTTATTGTTATTATTAAGGAAAGATAGATAAAAGCCTCGACGCACAGGGGAGGTTACACGATTCTTTTGGGTTTGGTGGTGTGGTGCTTATTGATATGCACAGATAGGCACCTCATTCAAAACCCTTGTGAAAAAGTCAATTACTTTATCACCATATCCAAAAATATAACATCTATGTTATATCTATGTTTCCTTCCTCTTAAACATGGTGTGCGGTTCAATTCAAAGACAGTGAAGACACACACACACAGTTCCCCGCCTCACATTGAGTCTTTATTATTAAGTATTTTGTTTTTTATAATTAGATTTAAAGGTTCATAATCAAAAAATAATCATTTTTCAAGACATGAAGTAAAATTAGCATGAGACGGATTGAGCAGTAAACATTGCTCAAAAATGACGGCAAGGAAAATAAAAATAAAACCATGATAATGACCATTGATTGATTATTTTTTTTTTAGGGGCAACTTCAAAATTTTGTCCACTTATGAATATTCTATTTCTTTTTTTTATATATAGATTGGAGGTGATAGATCAGCTATTTATATTTATAAATATATGAAAGAAATGAGACCTTTTCAAATTTTGTTTAAGTACTAGACATATTTAAAAAAAAAAAAAATTATATATTTAGTCGAAAACAAATAGAAATAAGACCTTCAAAAGAAATTTCAAAAGGTCATTAAGAAACAACGTATCATAATTATTTATTTGCATAAATGATTACTGGTATTATTGCACTTTTATTTCCTACTTTAGAAATTATTACAAGCTATATTTTTGCACAAATGATCTAAAGTTCATGTGTACCTTTGGTTGAAACAAAAAAACAACAACAATAACATGTTCTTAGATAAATAAAAAAAAGTCCATTTTACCTCTAGAGACAACTTTATCTGAACTGTAATATTTGGTAAATGATTTTATCAATATAATACATAATTATTTGCCCCTCTCGTTGCCCCTCAATGAAAACTTCCCCGACCCCTCATATTTATAAATGACAATCAAATAGGTTACTTTATTAACAGGGGTAGGAGAATCATTTACTTTGTCATATGAATATCTGACTACCTCTGCAGGAAGATAAATTCCATTTGTAAGTCCAAAGTAGAAAATCTTCAAGACTTCTCCACAATATGTTAGGGGCAACATATATGTAGTAGGTTGCTAAAAAATATTTAGTAAAGAAAGTTGGACTTGGGAATGTATGTACATCCTTATATCATCGTCAACTATCCTAATGGCTGTTTCTGTACTGTGTCCGGCTAAGAAAATCACTCTGTAATATAATACTAAATAAAATATATATGAAATTTTTCCTCATCAAGGTGTTCAAAAGTGATTGTTAATTATTATCATTGATCCTCTCGTGTCATTCATTACTTTATCGATACTATTTCTGATGAGGATTCACTCATACTCAGTACAAAGCCTAAAGAAATGAAGAAGATGGATCACACTGACTTTCTATTTGAGACCAATAATCTAGAAATTTGGCCGAGAGCTGGCCAATATGAGTATAGGTGTTTATTGGAAAGTATTGTCATTGAATTGCCTAAAAGAAAAACTGTTACATCCCTGAATTAAAATAGGAAAGGGCTAAACTACCAGGAGAGCTATGAAGGTTTTTAGCTTATTGAATCACACTTCCATGGTTTTTTTTTTTGCCAAGGAATCTGAAAAAGCATTGTTTAAAATGCTGTTAAAACCCCTTATATCAATTTTTGAAATGGTATACTGTACTTTAAATACTAAAAATAGGCATTTTCAAACGTCCTGGATCATGTTCAATTTGAAACCATGGTACAAATACTATTTTGATCTTATTGTTTCCTTTATGTACTATAACTGTAGTGCATATTTTTGATTTAAAATATAAGGTGTGATACAGGTGTTCCACTCATGGCTCATGAACGTAGTTGGGAAAGGAAACGTGGATTGACCCCTTCTCATTATTTAAAAATCCTGTCATTGACTAGAGCCAATATATTTAAATTAAAATTACTTTAAAACGTTTGAAAAGTAGCAGTTTTGAGGCTCAGAAGGATCATTTGACCATATTTTTGTAGCCTCAAGTCCTTGGCAAGAATGACACGAGGGATTTAAAAAGTTAAATGTTGAGAGCGGCTTTTTAATAGCCTTTAGCAGAATTGTGTTTAAATCTTATGTGTGTGGCAGATAGGCTTTACTACATAAATGATGTAAATCTTGGAGGGGACATATTGGGGTTACAGAAAGTTGGGAATGGGACATGCTATATGGGGTGGGCAATTTTTTTTCTTTGGGGCCACATGAGAAATAGAAAATATTGTACATAGAGGACCAGCCAAAAGGCTTAACTCAATTCTGCAAAATATATTTATTGTATTTCTTTGTAAAAAAAAAACGAAAAACAGTAAATACCATTGTTTTAAGAAACTAGTACATAAATGAGGTGACTATGTTATAAATAAGCCATGAAAAGTGAGGTTGTCACACACTCTAAAAATCCTTTATTCAAACAAATTTTCCAAATTTAAATGTCCTGGAAAAAAAAAAAATATGCTAGAGACATCTGGTGGTGCATGTAACATCCCTTTAATATCATATATGTATGTGGCTAGTATGATCTTAATTAATGTATGCGTCATTAAGTGTGTACATAAATAAAAACAATTTCAATATAAAAGTATTGAAATTTTAGTCCATGTCTGAGGTGAAATGAGAAAAAAGTTTATTTTTTTGTAATTTCTAATTAACTTTCCACGAGCCGGTCAGAGGCAACCAACCAAAAGGCCGTACTATGCCCAGATCTGCTATAAATAATTATAAATATTATGTATCTATGTAGGGGGGGGGGTAAAAAAAAAACATTTTTAACATTCCCCCCCCCCG
This sequence comes from Lepeophtheirus nordmannii, assembly GCA_963680855.1. Lineage (NCBI taxonomy): Eukaryota > Metazoa > Arthropoda > Copepoda > Siphonostomatoida > Caligidae > Lepeophtheirus > Lepeophtheirus nordmannii. The sequence goes on from OY804521.1 coordinate 35,094,595, forward strand.
AAAAAAAAAAAAAAAAGACGGAACACAGAATTACGATATAAAAAAAGAAGAAGAAGAGTGGAATAGCGAAGAAGTGAAATTTGTACATATATAGATTAGTCTACATTACATATTATTTATATGTGTATTACAATGTCATGTGTAGAATGGTTCTTATTAGAGAGAAAAGAAGGAGAAAAGAAAAGAAGAAGAAGAAGAAAAAAGGGGATGAGATTGTTGTAACTTTGCGACTGTAATGAATCCCTCTTTAGACGGAATTCTCTCGCCTTCAGACAATACAATATACATTATATATATATATATGTGTATAAATAGAAAAAAAGATTGAAAAGAAGAGAAGGAAGACTGAGAGTGGGGTGTGTATATTTATGTATGTAGGTACAAAATAAGTAGTAGTATGTAGATAATATTAGATTGTTGTTATACTTTCCAAGAAACAGAAATTGAGATGTTGAGCCATACATACATACATACATAAACTACAAGGAAAGGGTTGAACTCAAAAAGAAAGAAAGTGAATGGAGTAAAGAAACTAAGTCAATTGCAGATAATACATATAACACATATTTAATTGGTTATATGTTCTACTTAGATAATAGAGTATTTGTAAATATAACTTTGAATTCTATTGGGAGTGCAAATAATGAGAGGTTTTGTGACGACAGGGAATGAATGTTGTCTTATATAGAATATTTTTTGGGAATAGGTACATATTATAACATTATAATAGTATTAGATCTAGTAAAAATAAATCCATTATTTTTGCATGAAATTGAAGGCTTTATTTAGCATAGTTTGAATTATCCGATTTAGATTAAATAACTTCCATAGCAATTAAATAACTTAGAGACCCTCGTCCCTATAGGCAAAAAAACTGGGACAGGCGATTTTCACAAACATTTCTTGAGGCAACGTTTACACCAACCAAATCATTTGCCATGGACAGGAGAAGGTGGTAGTCGCTTGGTGCGAGGACCGAACTATTAGGTGGATGCATAAGTACCTCCCAACCGAGCTCTGGCGAGTGGTTATCGATGTGTGTGGCCTGGCGTTGTCCTGATGAAACACTATTCCTCTCTTGTTGGCCAGGGCTGGGCTCTTCTGGGTGATTGCTAGGAATGTAAATCATATGCAATTCGGGCGTGTTATAAAAAAAGAAAGAGAAAATCAACCTGGCAACTCTGACAATTTAATAAATGTCGAGGGGGAAAGCAGCTTGAGCTGTCATGACGTTTTACTGAGCTACAAGCTGCTATTCTCCTTTATATATACAACAATAAATAATAACATAGATGAGTGGCAGAAAAATAACTGAAATTATTGTCAGGAAATTATATATTTTTAACTAATAATAATTATACGAGGACTTGAGCCCTTTTTGTTTACATTTTATTTGCTTTATTAACCTTAGTGCATGTATTCCTTCAAGCGACATCTTTACTATCAGGTAGATGTTCTCCCCTCAGTAATATTGGAAAAATGATAACAGCTTCGGAAAACAAAAAGACCTGTTTGAAGAGCCAACTCCACTTTTTTATCACACGCCCGAATTGCATATGATTTTCATTCCTAGTGATTGCTTCCTTCAGACGGTCCTATTGTTGACAAAAAAAAAAGGAAAAAAAATGGTGCATGAATTGATGTTACAGAATAAGAACCATAAACACTATTCACATTTTCAGCAGCTGCCTGACTTGAGTTTTCACCCATTTCTTCACTTTCCGTATCAGACACTTATCCCATTATATTAAGCCCTGAAAGCACCGAGGAAAAAAGTTTTTTTTTAAAGCTATACTTTTTTTTTTGCAGAAGTAGGCAATTTGAGATTGCTATGTTCATACTGAATCCATTCAATTTAAGTTGTCTGCTACTATAGAAGTTTGTACAGTATAACATATCCTACCACTCGTCGTTTTTTTCAGAATATGCAACACTAAATTTTAACTGCATACGAAAATGATCCAGGAACAGATAACAAGTTAAATATCAACTTTTTTTTTAACTTTCTTAGACAGAAACAATGCAACCAATCAAATCATTACAATCTAATTGTTTAAGTATCTCATACTCTAATGGCTTATAAAGTTAAGAAGTCAATTATTAATTAACTACATTTCTATAAGCCTGATAATACTTTGGTAGAATTTACAATTGCTTATCTTCTAAATTTTAAGAGTGCAGAGCTCGGGCACTTGTTTGCAGTAGTGGACCTTGGTCAAATATTTTAGAAAAGGGGAATGACTATAATAATTTTAATTCATAACTTTTTCTATCAAGTATTTCAAGGCTTTTTTTGTTTTTTATTTGTCTGCGTGTGTGTGTGTTTTTTTTTTTTGGGGGGGAAATATATTTTTATATGAAAAAGCCTGAATATCCTTTTATGTTTGTTTGCACTTAAAAAAGGATAATAATCAGGTCAAAGTCTGGATGTTACTATGATAATCCTAATGAAATTCAATTAGAAAATAATTAACTTGTGTTTTTTTACAAAGTGACCTCTATAGGCTCAGACCAGTACAAAAAAAAACTTTATCTTTCCTTCCAGTTTTATTTTCTTACATACATATATTTATTAATTTATATATATATATTTTTTTGATACTACAGATTTATTCTCCGAATAATTCCCATGCCCAGCCCTCTGGCTATATGTTTGAAGAATCTGAATGAGAGGTTTAAAGTATATTGTACTATAGTCATCATAATGGCAATATCATTTCCATCGACTCTAGTACCAAAATTGATATCGATATTTTGATACTTTTTCGACAAAAAATATAAAACAAACATGTCGTTAAGAGAGAGCAAGTCACAAGAGTGTTTGCATTTAAAAAAAATGTATTTATGGGTTTGAGCTAGCTCAGAAGTTGAAAGACTATATTTATTAAGTCTATACCTAGAAAATGAGATTTTCAGCTAATAGGCAACAAATGTCGCTAGGAATATATGTTTAAACCATTCCAAATGTCTTATTTTTTTCATCAGTCATCTGACAAATATATTCAGCTCATTATTTCTGAAAAACGGCCAATTTTTGTAGGTGTAGCATTCACAAATTGCCTGAGAGATGGGAAAAATGGCTATTATTTTGAAGATTCAATTTATCACCATTTTTTCACAATCAAAATTCAAAAATAAAGTATCATTTCATAGGTAAAGACTTGATATATATGCTTAAAACATAGTTTGCAGCAATTTAGAATTTTATTTCTATATAAATGAGGGTCCATAATTTTTTGTTTCACAATCAACTCTCAATTCAATGCACAGCTAAAATAAGGGGTTTTTTAGATTGTGGATAGGTGTTATTTGTAGACAAAACACATAATATAGTAATTATTAAGTTGATAGCTGCCACTGGATCACGTTGATTTAATCTACTGTTATTATTATTATTATTATCCAAAGAACATGTTCATCATTCCCTTTCAATCCTTTTGGGCTGAAACTATTATGACAATATCAATTTTCTGCTGAGTAACCTCATTTATTCTCTGGACAAACCACTTATGTGTAGCAACGTTCTTCAGTTGAACCCCCCTTTTTTTCTTTTTTAATCCTTACTCAAAACGAAAAAAAATAAATATATGTATATAAACATATGTTAGCTCATTAATCTGATATCTTCTTGAATTAATACCTAATTCAAGGATCTTCTATGTATGTATATATTATGTACATACGTAAATGAGTTGGGGGGTGGGTGGAGGGGATGGGGGAGAGAAAATATGGGCTACGTTGGAGAGAGAGAGAGAGAGAGAGTCATGAAAAATAGTGTATCTAAAAAAGGGTCAGAATAAATCATTCTGTATACACACATTTAACTAAATATAGAATAAAAGTTTGTTAAAATTCTTCCTTATTGAGAATGCAAAAAACAAAAAAAAAAAAAAAAAATCTCATGAGAAATGAAAATTTAAATTTATATTAAATAAAAAAAAAAAAAAAACTTTGGATTTTTTTTTTTTTTTTTGTGTTTAACTTTGTAGTTAATTTATTCTCTTTTAAATCTAATTATCTAATTCAAATGAGATCCATTGTTATTTGTTCCAACAAAAAAAGCTTGACTTGAGTAAATGTAAATATTTGATTGTATTTGTAAGCTTGAGTTTTAATTAAATAATTCCAATTAAATATTATCAAACGAATGTATGTATGTAATTGAGAAATAAATAAATTATAGTTGTATATTTTAATACACAAAGGTAAAAAAAGAAATAAATAAAATGAGAAGAGATAGGTTGAGTGATTAGGTTTGTATTTGAAATTTCTTTTTTTCTTTTTTTCAAATTAAAACCTTCGCCATTATACATACATTATACACCTTATGCATTGCTGTATAAGAGACATAACAATCTATCGTTGTTAACCAAAATGAACAATTAAATATAAAAATTGGAACAAGGAGTGTTTATTCTTATAAAAAAAGATATTTGATCAAAATGGCCGACATTTAGAATGATGACGTCATAGAATTTATAAATTTGACAAGGGAACTTTTCTTTTTCTGGATAGCTGAGGAGCTCAATTAATTTCCCACGTTTATATTTGAAAAAATAATTGGCAGAAAAGAATATTATATATATATATATTTGAGTCTATTATATAACTACTACTAATAATAAAATCAAGAGAAAAAGGAATCAAAACCAAAAAGAAAGAAAAAGAAAAGAGAATACGAAATAATGGAGAGGAGGAGAAATGAGATTCATCCCAAGGGAGCAACTAAAAAAAAAAAAATAATAATACGTGTATCCTCTGCATACGGAGAAGAAAAAAAATTGGATTAAACTTATATGTTATTATTATTATTATATCAGAGCTACTTGTGATGTTTTGTCAAATTGATTCAAGTGATGCTTTCATATCAAACAAACTAACTCCAATGCATAACTAATCATTATTTTATTGGCATTATTCTTTTTTCTTTCTTGTTTCTCACTCTCACATAATGACAAGTTTATTATTGTATGATTATTATTATTATTATTGTTATTAGTATGAAGATTGTTATTTTGAACGCGTACCAAGTTTATGTAATCGAATTTTGATTATAGAGTTTGAAAACTTTTATAGAATAATATATATATATAATATTATTATATATTATATACGTAGAGAGCAAAAACAACAGAGAGACTTACTCTTGATGAAAATAAGAAACGGAAAAAAAAATTGTTTAACAAGATTTTAAATCAATAAATATTGAAACGACGGATTTGTGAGTCTTTTCTTTCTTTCTTTTCTTTCTTTTTTTTTTTACAAAAGAAATATGTATATAAATATATTAATATATTAATAATAAATGAACGTGTTTCCCAAGTTTGAAATATACTTTTTTTTTTTAATTATCCTTTTATCAGTTAGTTAAGTATCTACTGCAGTTATTTAGTCCTATACTGAGTCTCAAGACCTGGAACTGATGAACTGAACCCATTTTTATATCCATGTTGATCTTGAACAAATAATGAGTCTGAAATTCAGGATTGTTGATTGCAAAATCTATTTCAATATCGTACAATAATAAGTGAATAAATAAATAATAATAACCATGTTGGTAAATCATGGAGCAGTTGGTTCAGCTAAGCTAAGCTGAGACTCAAACTCTCTCTCTCTCTCCCCAAAGAAGTTAATAGGCTGGACCATGGTGGTAGCCATAGGAAGGAGCAGGATGTCCGTAAAGGAGACTATGATGAGGTCCGTAGTGTGGTCCAGCATGATGATGAGGTCCAGCAAGGTGATGAGGTCCAGCATGGTGATGAGGTCCACCAAGGTGATGAGATCCGTGAGGTCCATGAACTTCGTGATGAGGAGCTACAATATGTCCAAGAGGACCATGGAGGCCATGAGGGTGAGCTAATCCAAAACTACCTGGAGCGTGATCCAAATGAGAGAAGCCATGATGGGCGAGAGGAGCGGCATGATGAGCATGGGATAAGTGATGAGCATGTGGAGCAGGATGGGCATAAGGAACATTGTGATAACCTCCATGAATTGGAGCTGGATGGTGGACAATGGGTGCTGGATGGTGAGGAACAAGAGGTGCTGGATGGTGAGGAACAGCAGGAGCTGGATGATGTGGAGCAGCAGGGGCGGGATGAGGATAGGCTGGACCATCATAGTGAGCTTCTCCAGAGTAAGTTACATCAGCCACAAATCCATTGTAATCATCAGCGTGATAGGTAACGGTTTGAAGACGGCCATCGGGTAGTTGAACATGATATTCTCCATGTGTGTTGCCATAGCCATCACTGTCCTCACTGGCTCCAAAATTTGTTCCAGCATAGTCATCATGCACTGCATAGCCGTAGTTATAAACAGCAGGTTTAGCACCATATAAAGCTCCTGGTTCGTGATATCCAGGAACATCTGCAGATGTAGATGCGATTAAAGCTACGATACACAATGCAATGACCTGTAACGAGGGAAAAAGTTAGCCACATTTTTTGATTTGGTTCTTATTTTTTAACGTTTTAAGTCTCTTACTTTCATGTTTATTTGTTTGTTTGTTTGTTTCTGAACTGAGCTGAGAACTCGTTGTGATGATGAACTGTAGACAAAGCACCAATATTTATACTAGAAAATATTTTGCAGGATTCATTCTCGATGCCTTCTTCTCATCTTCATGCGAAGGGTGTTGGTTAAGATTCCTCTTAATCCATGTACGTACGCAACTACAACAACAACAACAACAACCGTCTGTACGCAAAGGGCGTGTTTGTATTGACATTTCCTTGACTGTAATTAAACCCCCATATTAATATATACACTTAAATTCCAATACACTTTTAAATAAGAAATAAAAATGTCAAATGGCATTTATTCAATTTTTATCCTTTACAATTTGGTACTTGTACTCCAAACAATTGTATTGTACAAGTTATACAAATTTATACGCTTCAATTATATCAGGAGTCATTTTATTTAGCAATTAAATATTATAGATTGATAAAGCAATCCATTTATTTCAATCTACTATTGATTATGTCTCATTTATTGCTTATTTATTGTGAGTGAACCAACCCTGGGACCTATTATTAATTCATTTATTTCAACATGAACAGTCTGCTTCTAGGTATGGTCAAGTTACAATTTGTGCACAGTATTATATTATATACGTTAATAAAATTGTTAACTCCATACTCGGAATTCCTTATGTCTTTAATTCAATATTCACCTTTTATATCAATAAAAGTTTATTAATTGTAAAATGGATATGAAAACACGGGAAAATTCCATTTCCGATTCATGAATTCTTTTTACAACTAATACATTTTTATTGATATAAAAGCAAAATATTGAATTGAAATCATTTCCGAAAAGTCAAAGAAGGATGGGCCGTTCTTTGACTTTTCGGAAACATTCACCTTCCGTGTTCAAAGGATCAATTACTGGGGGAAAATCACGTAGAAAATTAAGGTAACTTATTATCATTACTTTGTTAATAAAACTACATACAAACATGGGTACAAAGGTGTCACAATTTATATAAAAATAAGTATCAAGTCTTAAAGGAAGTATTTAGGTATACAGTGATTGTATGTATAGTGCATGCATTTTTCTGAAGGTTGAGAATTTTTTTCATAATAATTTATCTCCAAATAACCAAATAATATCTATTTATAAAACGATTTATTCAACGAATCTTATTAGTCGTTGAATTCAAGCTAATTTCTACCTCTATATAGATTACCCAAATGAGGTCTTTAAACAACATTTTTAAAATTTGTTATTGTTAATTGTCAAAAGCTGACACATGATGAATTAATTATCAATTAATCAGTAAAATATAACTCAATAAACAAAACAAAAATATATTTAATAAGGTTCGATAACTCAGTTTTTGTTTCTTTTTGTTTTTAAATTGTACTTAAATTGACGACATTAATTACGAATGTGCTTTCCGCTTTTTAATATTGGAACAAGTATTTTATTTATTTTTTCAAATTTCTCTAGAGTTGACACTTGATGGCCTCTCATTGAATAAATAAAAAGTATGTAACTCAATAAAACTTACATCTTAGTTTTGATAATTTATTCTTGTTGTAAACCAAATGATTAATAATAATCAATCATTATATTTGACTGATCAACAGTCAAAAATCCTACGGGGTACAGCCGATTTCTTAATCCTTCTGTGTGCTTCTACTTAAGTAGCTCTACCGTAAGTACCGTAAGATTTCTTGCGAAATTTTGCTCAAAATTGGATGAAAATTTACACATCAAGATGGACAATTTCTTCTTAGTTATCGGGCGCTTGACATCTTCTTTGAAATCTGTGTGTCTCAGGTCTTGAATGCATTCCTTATTAATCCACTTCATGTAATATTCAAGGAGTAAGTTAAGTACTTTTGGATCTACTATCGTCCCCTACGCCCCAGGAGTCCCTTTAGGTCAAAACAAAGACTGGAAATGAAATTTGCATTAAATACACTAGCAAATCATTGTTTTTTAATGCACAAAATGAGTATCCTTCTCATAGCTTAAATTAAAGTTGAATTTTGGAAAATATTGCCCTGTGTTATCTGCATTTAGTTCTATCATGATCCAAACTAGTTTTTGAACATTTTCATTTTGAGTTTGGTAGCAAATTTATTTTCTTTTTTTATCAAATTCGGAACGAAATATTCAAAAGATTTTTAAGATATTGAAATTCCAAATCAGGCATATACTATTCTTTAACTAATAGTAGGAAACTAATTTTCCAAAAACTTTTAAGGAACAAGAGAAGTAAAAAATGGACGGCTAACAAAAGGAGCTATTGATGTTTAAAAATACCATTGTGAGAGATTTTAGGCCAAAATTTAAATTCAAAATTTTGAGAAAGTTTGACTTATTGAAAATTTGCTGAAAGGGCGCTGAATGAAGAATTGTAATTACTCTTCTAGTAGGCCTACTTAGGTCAAAGGGCTCAAATCCAAGTCTGTTCTAAAGTTATAGACGTCAAAGTTCAACTCAAATAATGAAAAGTACTTCAATACTTTAGGAAGTTAATAGTCATCAAATTAACGACTCGAGTCCACACCTCTAATTCAGCAGAAACTTTGAACTTTGTTGTACAAAATCATAAAAAAATTTACGTGTATATATATGTATACATATATAGTGGTTATCAATATATTTTAACAGAATGATTAAGGTATTGGCATTTTAGTTTCATAGAATGCTTTCACCTGACGTCATCGCTGTGAAAGATGGTCGTCTAGAAATTGACATAAACAACGATATTTTGTTATCCTACTATGGCAAAAAATACAGGGAAAATTGAATTTAATATTTTTGAGATTCCGATAGGAGTAAATGTTTTTGTTTTTAAGTTGGCACCATCTGTCCCAAAATACACATCAAAATATTCAATTGTTTTTAAGATATGCGTCCTTTTGTGAAGAGCTAAAATCGAATTTTTCGTTTTTTTAAAACGTCAAATTAAAAATTGCAATAAATTAAATCTAGCAAAAATTCATCAAAATAATAGTTGTAAAGCTTATGTCAGTGAGTGATATTGCTACTAATTAGTTTTTAAATTCATTTGGTGGCTTATGGTTAGAGGTTTAAATCCTAGTTCTAACCAGAAAACACCGAATGGATTAAATTTTTTTTTTTTGCAATATTACTCAATATGCAGACTGTTTTGAAAATTTGAAAAAAAAACGTTGGCACAATTGTATTGCAATAGAAGGGGCGGGGGGGGGGGGGGGGACTACTACTACTTAGAGGAAGATGAAATGAATTTTTATCATTAAATAAACATTGTTTGATTCAAAAACCAATTCCCGATATTTTTTGCCCAAAGTAGAACCTTTACTGTCAATCAAAAATCCATTTATCTTTATCAAAGCTCTAACCCACATTCAAATTTAAAAAAACATATAATCCATGAAGAACTATTTTTTCAATTTATCCCACTTTAGGGATCCCTAATTCCAATTAAATAAAGTTAATTGTAAAAAGGCAGACATTTCTTGGGGATTTTCAGTATCTATGTGCACTGTTAAAATCATTTGATGATGTTTCCAAAAGATTTTTTGTCTGACTAAATTTGTCAACTTCATATAGCAAATATATAATATTATATTAATTCTATGCACCCAATATGGCGCCGCTTTTGGTCCATTATGCAATTTGTGACGTCAGAGAACCAAGTTTCCATTCATTTTCTTTTTTTGTTGAGTTTTTTGCAAGCCTACAATTTGCATGCTACACTTCCAATAACCTTTATATTTTGTCTAAATGCAATTCGACAATAAGGAAACTGCTTAACCCATTGAAAGAGTACACACATCTATAATTACTTAAATTATCAAATGTACTTGGTAGATATTATTAGACTGTTAAGAAGGAAGACTGTGTAAAGACGAAGAAGAAGAAGAAAAAGAAAAAAAGCGATTAAGCACATAAATTATGCACAATATGATTGCAATCAGGGTGCTCCTCAAATGCTTTATTTGCAGGCAACAACACCACATCATAAATAGGTTGTGTTATAATGAGATATAAAATAAACAATTTCTCAATATTTTATGAAATTTTACATATTGATTAAAAGTTAATTGAATTTGTTTTTAAATGGATTTTTTTAATCCAAAAAAGTCCTTATTTTGTATGTTGGAAATATTTTAAAGAACAACTCCAATAATAGAGTTATTTCTATAGAGTACAAATTACATAATAGACCAAAAGTGACGCCATATTGGAGGTATATAGTAAATATATATATTTATTAAAATAATGATCAAATTTCCAAAACAAAAACAAAAACAAAACCTTTGGTAATTTGATCAAATGGCTTTAAATTAAAAAAGACATAATAATAATAATTATATTGACATTGTAAACACTGTAAACGGGCCAGATTTAGTTATCAAGATCTGTCTGCAGATCAGTAGGACCATTTTCTATAAAGTTATTTTGATGTCACTTTCAGAATAGATATGACAAAACAATTTACAGGTTTTTTTAATTTTGCTTTAGACTTTTGTAGCTTGATTTTAATATAGTCTGTTAGGGGGTGTCAGATTACAATTTTATAGCCTGGCTACGGGTCAGGATTTGTTTTATTTATTTTTTTCTCATAGAAAAGTAACTTTGAATTTCATCAAAAAAAGAGTTGTTCAGTCTAAATATATATATTTAGGAAGATCGCAAAGGTCAAGAAAAATATTTTAAAAACAAGAAACTTAATTCAACCACCCAGAGATTCAGCATTATTTTCAACTTTTATAATTTAATGTTGGGGCATGGAACTGTTATACATGCTTATTAAATAAATTGGACTCATTTTCGAAAAATCTTAAAGAAATTTCATCAAATGGCTTTAATAACGAAAAAAAAAAGGTTAAACAACTCTATTGAATATAAATTGATGCCAAAGAGAAACCATTGCTAGAAATGTCTAGATGTGTACAATTAATTTTGTTTTGGAACAATTAAACACCCGCAAAGTAGGATAATTGAAGAAAAATATGTGGTCCAAGTGAAAAAATGAAAATTTATTAACTGTACTTTGTAAATTTGAATTTATAATAATGTAACAACATAATATTTTGAATACATTGGTACTAGTGTCTGAGATATAATAATGACAAATAGATTTTTTGATAAACAGTAAAATTTCAAGTCCTTTTATTATCTGCCGATCCTCTTTTGACTTCCAAATGTCACTTTTTTTCTGCATATCCTAAAAAAAAGTGGCTATATGTATACTTATTTTAAAATCTGGTCTTGTTTTATGACGACGAGCTTTTTGGAATAAACAAAAAGTCTATGTATTCTTCCTTCCGCTGTTTTCATTAGTTGACTCTTCTGATTTAAAGCAGCTGACTCTACTTTTTTTATGAACTCAAAAAGGGTTCTATTATTATTTATGATTTTGATATGTACAAAATATATTAAGTCAAGGATTGCGCGCCCATTTTTTGAATTTTTGAATATTATATAAGTATTAAGATGGATTTGTATATTGATATAATTTATAAATGTATAGTATATTTAAACAATAAATTCTGTTTAATATTAACAAGTTGACAACAAGGAAAATACAGAAGGGTAGCTACCAGTTGTTTTTCCAAATTTTTCCTTTACCTTTTGAGAGTGAGTGGACAAAAAAGCTCAACGTGTTTGCCTTCTGCAAAAGGGCTTATATCCACAATGATGACGTCACGTGAAAACGACCTATAAGCTCTGTATAAATAATATGTATACCTATATAGTATTATGTACATAACATATGTACATATATATGTAGAATATTGTAACTTTATGCTTATCTTACATCAATGCTATGAAAATGAAACTTCCTTTTTTTTTATCGATTCATATATACATCTTTTCAAATGAGATAAAAAGTTCTACACGAGTGTACTCAACAAATGATCATCTTACATACATACATACCTACATACTTACATTCGTATTCTTCTTCATAAAACACAAATACAAAGTGAATAATATACATCATTGCAGTACAAGGGTTATGACTATGCAAACAAAATAAAAAATATGTATACATAGTTATAGGGTTAAAAAGTCAAGTAGGAAGTCTTTATGTGATACTCTTTTTATTGAATATATTGCGTTATTGCATATAGGTTCTGTAGGTACGTAGGGGATACTCAGGATCTGTTGTCTTGCTAGAGCAATGACAGGAAAATCTTGGGTTTGTCTGTAAATGACTTCACCTACCTTCTTGTCAATTTCGTATCTGATGGATTACATGGACACTTATTATTTCTATATATATCTTTATCAGGAATTCATTCCCAGGAGTCAAGTTCTTCAATGTTCAAAAAATAGTTTTAGATTCTAGGGATTGACAATTTTGACTCAATAGGAGGACTGTCACTTAGCAAATGCATCTTAATAATTAAGGTTTGAACCTATTTAAAAACGGATATATTTCAATAAATACATAATACAAAGACATATCAAAGAATACTTTCTCGTGAGGATATTCTCTGATGTTCATTTAACATCAAATATTTTTATTTTCCTTTAAATTTCCTTACAAGCACCTTAAATAATAACACTCTAATCGTGCAGTATGATCTCTCCTATGATTGTCATTTTGTCTAAAAAAAAAACCTAAGGATGTCTTAATTACATAAAAAGTACTTTTGTTCATACAAACATACATTGAAATCATTGATGGACTGTCTTCCTTTAGAACGTCATACTTGAAACATTAATAAAAAGTTATAGAGAATAATTTGAAGTGATTGAGTCATTGAATAAATCATGGTGCTTCCATGCAACCCTAGAATATTCAAATTGTTGTCAATCCTTAGTAAATGTTGTTAAGTGAAACATATTCTAGGGTTGCATGGAAGAAGCACCATGTACATACATAATATATCATGACCTTTTGTTACCTACCCCAAAAGCATAAAATCTACATAATATGTTTACACAGGGAGGGGCTTTAATGGATTTACATATGTACGTTTATGTATGTTTTTATGTACATAGCTTTTAATGATTGGGAATGTAAATAATTCGATAAAGTTATATACGTGTAAAGTTTGACATTCTCACCAAAATAATAATTATGATGTACATACATATATGTACAAACCTATAAGGAGGATATGATTCTATTAGACATAATTAGCAATAACTGTGCATATTACATATTATAAAATTGGGAAAAATGATACCTTATAATTATATACCAATGCTATGGTAATGAACTTACGTTGAACGTAATTAATATATCACACCCCTAAGTATGTAAATAACATCAAAATAATATACATATGTAACATATGTGTCTGGTTGACAAGAACGAAAAATAAAAATGAGTTTACATGCTATGATCGTTTTTATCAATTCATAAGTGTTTAGTAATTGATTATTGTTATGTATTGTTATTATTACAAAGAGACGGATCCTACATACTCCTGAAGATCCTGATTTATTGAAAATATGCATAGTGGTTCAGCGAGAGGGAAGGGGAATCATTTCTATCTATCTAGATCAGGGTTGTCAAACATTCCGGCCTGCAAGAAGGTTAAATCAGGTCCGCAGGATAATTAGAAGGTGGGATAAATACATTAAAGACATGGATTAAATTTTTTAATTAAATGTAATTCATAAATTCTATGCTAGGGGCGCATGTGAGTCTTTCTTCTTAAGTCTCATGTTGTAATCTCATGTAAAGTTCATTATTATAATTTTCGATTTTCTAGTTACCACTTAAAGTTTGTGCAATTTCGTTGTAAAATGTTTTGTAAAAGTGTTGTTCAATAAATTTTTAGTTAAATTTAACAATGTTCTTCTTTAAATCAAAACAAAGGGAAGATATGATGATATTTTGGTTTTTTATAGCTAAATATTATGCTATAATTTTAATGGTTTGGCCCACGACGTCTACCTAGGGGTCGTATGTGCCCCACGATGTGAAATGACTTGTGATTCAGATTTCAGACCCTGCGATATTTTATGCCCTCATTTTCAATATCATATCAATCACAAACATTTGACATCCAAATAATCCGGTCAGTCTATTGGAGGATACATCAAAATCGTTTAATCATCAAAAAACGTAAGAGAAGTAATAATGATATATTGTTGAATTGAATATTTATTTCAGTGCAATTGAAGATTTATATTTACACCCATGGAAATAGAAAATTAATTTACAAATAATATGAATTAAAAAGAAATATTCTGAAAGAACTATATACTTGTTTGTCGTTGTAAATCTATTTTATTGTAAACTACATATTATGTATGTATCTGTTCATTAATCTATCAATTGATGAAGTGTCATTCAAATATATGTATGTTTGATTCTGTTTTCTGAAGGTTCATTTGAAGTTCATGCTGACTGTTAGAATGTAAGATATTGAATTCAATTTAAGAAAAAGAAGTTCTTCTATTAATGCTTTCAATGTTTGAACTACCTTAATGAAGTCAATATTGGATTCTTATTTTTTGAGGATAAAATGCTGACTGAAACGACAGATCCTTCCATGTTTGAAATGCTGGAGTGGTCACAAAATGATGGCTGATTATATGAAATAGAAAAAGCATATTGCTCCCACGGATACACAACATTCTAAGTAATATATTCATATTAGTTTAATTCCAGGCATTGACTCTCTTTAAAGCCACTTACACCAAAATATGGCAAAATCCACTTCACTCTTCTTCTAGAGACCTATATGTATGTACATTTTTACTTTATATTCATATGATAATGACCTTTTCTTCAATTTCGGAAGATTTTATAGAAAACAAAAATATAATTAATTACTTTGAAGTAAAATATACATGGATCCCCTTTAATTCAAGTCATCATATGAATAATTTTCTTCATTGGAGTCTTTTATGTATATAATTAAATAGTTAACTTTTGCTCCCACAAATCTTTTCCATGCAATGACTGTCATCTTTCAAAATATGTATACCCATTAGAATAATTGTTTTTTCGGCTGCAATGAAGCCAACTTAATATAGACACAGATAGAAAAATGCCTTATAACAAGCTTAATACTCTGTCAATCTGACCAATTCATGAAAATACTCAAAAAAATAAATAAAAACTAATAATAATAATAGATGTATCATTTAAACGACAATGACTTTTAGTTTACATATACGATCCAACACTTTTATTACATTAGTAATTAAAATAGTTCAAACTGTAATTAATGACTTTTGACCAACAGTAGTATATATCACCTAAACGGGATTAAATGACCATAACGACTATTAAATCTCCTTAAATAAGTATAATCTTATCTTGCATGCTGATAAGATCAAATATGGAGGTGGAAAAGTAGCAATATACTGCAGAAATGGCACTAGAACTTCTAACATTCAAGAACAGTCCGATTGATTTTTTGAGTTATGCACCAAACAGATACTCATTTCAGAGATCTCATCATTTTAATAACAAATGTGACTTTATAATGCTTTAAACTGTTTTCTTGTTGGTACCCAAAGAGCATCGAAAGGATTTGGGGTAGAGTGTCCGGACGAGCAAAGTTCGACAATGACGTTCCTTTTTGGTTTACTATTTCATTTTTCGAAAAGTTTATGTTAAGTGTCTTTAACATCTAAAAAAAAAAAAAAGATTTTCATCATAATTGAAATTGAAATTAACTCAATACAAATTTATTGTGAAAATCCTGTATAATTAGAAGTACATATAAATGGCAAAAAAGTTATTTTAATCATTGAATGACCAGTTTCAATTATAAATTCAATATTCAAGATCAGTACATAGCATTTTAACCAGAAAAAATTATTTGTAAGGCGAATTAGATAAATGAATGGTTTGGTATTTATATACATCCATATTATTTTTTAGCTTAAAGTGTTAGGTGTTGATCTAATTTTGCATAAATAAGCTAATGGATATATGTTGAATTAGGAAATTTTGTGAAATAAAAAATCAACAAGTTCTTGGAGGTGGATATTATAGCCACTTAAAAGAAAAAGAATAGTGGTCGTCTCATTTAAATATCATTATAATTAAAATAATTACAGAGAATGTATATTTGACATCCACACTATTGACGCCATTTCTAATTTAAGCAAAATGAAATCATGACATCAGGAGATATTTATGGATATTTCATAAAAAATTAAAAATCATAATTTTGGCAATTTTAAATCCAATACGTAAACAGAGGGAGTGAATACTTAGAAAGTGTTTCAGCCATTTACTCACCTCAAAAGTTAAATATTATTTAGTGTATTGCTCTCATTCAAAGATTAAAATTTTCACAAATTTTCATGAATGTGATTTGGCTCAAGAAGTCCTCTCTTTTTATCTTTTATTTATTTTTTCTTATTTGACTTGATACTTAAAAAATGTTTGATTGTCTATAATCCAAAGAGTTCGAGTGTTGTTATATGTAGCTTATAAAATGATATCTTCATTAATTATTTTGAGTATTTGCTTGAATTTGGGTGTGTTTAGTTGTTTTTTAGGATAATAGCTTGAATTATGGGAGAAACATGATGTTTTACATACAAGTAATGAATTTTTTTATAAATAAAATGAACTAAAATTGAAGGAAAGGTTCTGAAATATCAGTCATATTTTGGTGTAAGCGAGTCGAAAGATAATAAATGAGTGTAAGATTTGTAGTTAAAGTATGAATATATTTTTAAGAATGTTGTGTATCTGTGGCAACTTTAAGCCTTGCGATTAGTTTATAATATTTAAAAGATATGTCTAGTAAAAAAAAAAAAAAGGATCTTTCAGCATATTTTGTTCCATAATCGAGATGAGTTTTGCCAGAATCAATGACCTCCTTATTTCGTAAATCAAAATATTAAAGGAACTATCCCTTGGTTACTTCTTATTTTAATTCGGAATAAAAAGGTTACTTATGAGCTACATAAAAGCTGCATATTATGTCAAAATGACAAAATCCTTTTTATACTCAAAATAATTAATAAAGATATTGATTAAAAGACAGAGGTTTTTTTGAGAACAAAAATTAATTGTTTATATTCCTAAGGAACTCCAATGAAGAAAAATTTTAAAAAAATTTTATCTTTGGATTTTTGAATGATTGTTGTGGAGTAAAAATTATATTTTTGTGCCATTACTCATAATAAGTCTATACTGATTCTGATTTCAATCCTTATTTGTTTATAAATGATTTAAATATAATTGTGACCCAAATCCAGATCTTTGGAGGTCTCAATAATATTTGTAACCCAATCGTTTGCACCATATGTAGAACATGGACATTAAACATCCTAAAATCAATTGTCTTATATTTGTAAATATAATTTATTTGGTTTAGAACTTATAAAATATGAACATGAACGTTTCAAGCAATTTATAAAAAATGGGTTTCTTAATACTTGAGGTGTTATGAGACAACTCTCTGTTCCTCGGCCATGACCACATTCAAGTCTTTCTACTTTGAAAGGTCCGATGCAATCAACTATCGCAGTTCCTTTCATACCTGTTGAGCCCTTAAACGACCTTCATATTTCATTGGTGTAGTTCTTCATCATCGATAGAGTTTCATCATTTTCCAACTTCAGTAATTCATCCAATTAGTCTAGTATATTGTGAACTCATTCAATATATTTGAGAGCAGCACTCAATTCCACAAAGTTGCTATGAATGTAAATTTGAAGGTAGGTAGAGCAATTTTTTGGATTTTGAAGTTATTAGAAAATTGAGGATGGTGGTGTCAAAAATGAACTTTTTTTATTAGTTTAAAAAAAGCCTGGTAAAGTTCTTGAAACTTCAAGATGACTCCTCTCATAAAAACAGGTCACTCTAAATATACATAGGTAGATAAATTACCCAAGCCCAGGGGCGTACTGGGGCGAAAATTTCCACCGGGCAAAGAGTAAATATCTTGTACGATAAAGGCGCATTATGCTAAATCGAAGGGGCGCCTAGTAAAGATTTCAGAGGGGCGCACCGGTCATTGACCGGTTGACCGCCGGGCCAGTACGCCCCTACCCAAGCCTATATATTTATATACTAACATTCTGGCAAATGTTTAAAAAGATAAATGCTCTAATTAAGATCCGTAGTCACATTAACATTTCTCATTTCAGGGACCTACAAAGTACAAGTCAAACAACAAACATTAATAGAACTGATCAGTCATTAAGAGGCTGCTGTCAAGCTCTTCGGATCTCTTTCCCCTGAATGGAGGGTGAGCTATTGAAGACTTTTTCTTCAAATGCTCTCTTTATAAGATTATTTCTGGGCCTTCCTCACTTCACTTTCTGAGTGAAGGAAGTGAGCTCGTTAATTCATTCCTTGTTTTTTATTAAAGTTTATTTGATTGTCTGAAAATTAATTTTGTTTCTTTGGCCCTTCCATTCGGGGATTTGGATCTGGAGAGTGAGACACACCTTTTTAATGGCAAAAAAAGAATAAAATAAAATACTAAAAGGTCTTGACTATGTCAAACCGTTGTGTTTGGAGTTCACACCTTGATACGTCCCCCTTTTTTTCGATAAAGCTATTATTATGTGTGTTGTTCTCATTCGAAGGTTAAAATTCTCATGAGTGTGATTTGGCTCAAGAAGTTCTCTCTCTTAATCTCTTTTTTTGCTCTTATTTGACTTGATACTAATAACTAAGAGAGAATGACATCTATATGATTTCACATTTGTATTCATAATAAAAAATTCATTAACAAGAAAATTTTAATTCATCAACACTCATACTGAAAAAAATGATTGACAGTCTAAAATACAAATTGTAATTAATTTATTAAAGAGTTCCAGTGTTGTTATATTACATACAGGTTAACTAGAGTCATTGTCTTTTAAATGATATCTTTATTAATTATTTTGAGTATTTACATGAATTGGTCATCTTGACAGAATATGTTATGTAGTTTTTATGTAAGCCATAACTAGTCTTTTTGTTCTGAATTGAAATTGGAAGTACTTATTGAATTTACTTTTATCAAATATATTGAATTATAGAGACTAATATCTTTAATTGTCTCATTTCTTTGGCGTTTAAATTATAATTGCCCCATCATTTTAGTAGTTATTTTTCTATCTCTATCGAAACCAAGCTAGAATATTGCAGCAAAACCAATTATTTTAATACAACTTAGATACATATCTATGTACATAAGAAATATCGTTTTATTTCTTTTGATTTACAAAATATGAAAGTAGTTGTATGGAAAAAAATAGGAGTTTTTAAGGAAGCTAAAGTTAACTTGAATTAAGGGAAAAGTATGAATCTTTTACTTACATGTTATTAATTATTTGAATAAAATCAACCAAATCTGAAGAAAAGGTCATGCGTTATCATTCCAAAAAATACAAAATAATAATATTATATGCCATTTATGTAGGTAAAAAAGGGATGAGTTTTGTCATTTTTTGTTTTAAGTGAGGGTAACACTTGCAATTAAGAAATGAATATATTTTTTGAGATGTTGTTTGCCTGTGTGTGGCAACATTAAACTTTCAAATTCAAAGGTGATCTTCTCGTACAACTGAGTTGTACCAATAGAGAGAAGATATAGGGAAACAAATTACAAAAAGGATACTTATAATATGAAAGATTTTAATAACAATATCAAGATGAAATTCTATGTTGATAAATTTAATGTAATTGTAAAGTAAATTTGTTTCGAAGGCTGTTATCATGTACATATGGGACAATGATTGAATATATCTTTTTGTATCATTCGGTAAATCACATAAAAATTTACCCCAAACATGATACATATAAAAATGTAGCTGTGCTAGTCTTGCTGCTGGATCATGACATCTCTACTGAGACTTATAGTAATATTTACAATTAAATGAATGTTTTAGAAGGATATTGTTGAAATTATAGTTGTAGATATTATTTTAATTAAGCAGGAACTTTTCCAAATTTCAAAATCGGTTCCTTAGTTTTGGATTTATTGTTAATTTGGTTATAATTTTATAATTTGTGTGAAATTTCAAGAAAAATAAGTATATAAACAATAAGCTCTTTTCTGAATTTATACAAGTTTGATAATAACAGTTTATCATTCTTTAACAAAACGAATATAAGAAAAATAAGGAAAAATATATTCAACAAAAACGTTTAATAAACAAAATAATAACCTTTGAATAATTAAATTTGTATTAGCCCATCATTCCATTTGATATCAAAAATATCTTGAGCATGAGAACATGTCGATTTTTATCGTTTCGGAAAGTCTATTAAAAGGTTAAACACTCTTTCAACATCACAATTAACATCCATGTACGGCAAACTAGGATATCAATTTATTATCACTATACGTTGTATTTTAATAGGTCATAACGGCGTCAATTAATTAACTGACCAACAATTTTTTTTTGAACTTTCGCATGAGGATTTTTTTATCAGACTATAATGCATTTTATATTGCTAATTTCAAATATAATCTTAGGCTTTTAGATGTTTACATTTTTAAAAAACAATGATTGAAGATTTAATAATGATATTTATATTTATTCTACCTTTTTTAAAACTCAAGAAAATGGCTACAATCATATTAAAAATGTCGACATATATTATAAGCATACATATTTTACTCAAAACGAACTTTTTTTACATAATGATACGTTTTCGAAGATAATATTAACATTAAGAAAAATTTCAACCAAAATTGGAAGAAAGGTTGTGTGATATTATCGCAACTTTTATAATAGATAGGATAATAACATATAATAAGAATTATAATTAATAATTAATTCATTATAGTACATGTATTTAAATTTTATGGACTCTAGAACGAGAATTAAGAAACCTTTGAAATTCCGTCCTCTAATTTTCTTCTCAACATTTACCTTAAATCTGATTATAGAAAGACTCTACTCTAAAGGTTTGTCAATACAATATAACAAATATATGGATCTAAATTATAGTAAAACAAAATACGTTTTTTTTTCATTTGAGATTTGAACTTCTGCTACTAAGTTTACATTATCCGGGCTTTAATTAATTTATAATTATTATTATAATGGAAAGTATCTATTTTCATTATTGTTCCTAGATTAAACGGCTTGAAAATATAAACGATTAGTGGTTAACTGTGTGGTTTTCAAATAAGCTAACCGGCTAGATAATGTGGTTAAGCCTTTTAAAGTATATATTGATGACGTCAGAGTCCAGTCATAAGTGTGTAATTACATCCCTATAACTAATAAAAGGTTTTGTAGTGTAAAAATTGAAAAGTACAGGACTCTTGTTCAAGGGTACTCGAGCCAAAATGGAAATTACTCGCTTTCCACTCCTTGTCTAATTGTATGAGAGAAAATAGTAATAGCCACATAAATCCCATAATGAGAAGCAATATGTGCATATATAGGCCAATCACAGTGTTCCTCTACTAGATTTTTATTTTTATGTAACAAATATGGGAATGCTCTCAATACGATATTAAATGAAAAAAAAACAAAAACAAAAAAACACATCAATGTATTTTCCTTGTTTCTTGTCTATGTTTGTGAAGAAAAGGTAATTTAATCATCAACTAACAGACTGAACAGTCGCTAAAAGAAATGAAACGGTTATGTTAACCCTTTGGTTAGCTTATTTTTATGGGTATATAACCGGTGATGTTTCTTTTTTCCGACCAATACGTAGTGTTCTTGGCCTAAGTATAGGTTTCGAAAAGTTAATCAAACCCAAATTGAATAAAGCATATCTCTCCATGACGTAAACCCGGATATTTTTCTTATTTTATCCAAATATTGTAGAGTTTATGTAGAGTATATCAATTAATGCTATAAATTTTTCTTGAAAGATGTTTTAGACTTATGGATTCTAAAAATAGATGTATACTGAATGATCAACTGTTCTAGTTTTTATTTATTTATTGAAAGAGCCTTTTATTAATTAAGGCCAAAAGTATTCTGTTCAAACATTTTCATCTATATAGAACACTATATTTTTTTATTACGATTCTAATATCTAACACCAATTCTTAATTAATTAAATTAGTATATTATTTGTAAAACACTTAAAGCTGAAAATTAAATTGAAAAGAAAATACAACAATCATAACTAAAACTTTCTTTTATTTGATAACAAATTAAAATAATTTAAAACAAGGAAAATAATTTCATAATTTATAAATAAATTAATTACAATAAGTTAGCAGAGCGAGAATCACATATTTAATATATATTGAATCAATTCTCTTCAAATTGTTGTGGACAGAAAGGTTCAATGCAATTAAAATGAGTACAGTCATTAGTATCGATGAAATGAGCCTTAACGACCCAAATTATTGCCCTTTCCATTTCTTTTTCCACCAAAATTATTTGAACCTTTTAGAGGCCTTCTAGAGTCTTTTAGATTAACGGGCCGAGCTGGAGCTGATGTTGATGGTTTAGGAGTAGTAGTGGTATCTATCTTTGAGGGTTCAACTGTTGTAGTATCTATTTTGGGGGGCTTGGTTGTGGTAGTATCTATCTTCGAGGGTTCAACTGTTGTAGTATCTATCTTTGAGGGCTTAACTGTCGTAGTATCTATCTTTGAGGGCTTAGCTGTTGTAGTATCTACCATTGATGGTTTAACAGGTGACTCTGACTCTGGTGGTTGAGAAGTGGTAATAATTTTAGATGTTTGAGATGTAGAGGGCTTTGTCACAGGTGCAACTACAAAAAAATTACATATTAACGACGTAAAGTTAACTAATTTGATTAAACGAACCTTTGCAAGATTTTCTGCAATTTCCATATGAAATATATTGATTACTTGAAGGATTAGTAGAAGTGGCACACCATGGAACATCATTATTATCAATAGAAGTGCAAGTTTCATAACTTACACCACCATAAACAAAAGGAAAAACACAGGGCTTACCATTTACTGTTCCGCAATCTAATAAAAATATTAAAACATACATTCAATATATTACATACAATAAATAGTAATGTAGCAATTACCATGATATGACAATGTAGATGGCTCTTAGATTGGTAAAGAAAAGAGAAATGAAACGTAAATTTAATATTAATAAACGAAGATACTAAAAACAAGTTCTTACTGGGACAATTTGGAGTACATATTCCATATGCCATGGTGTCCCCAGTTGATGAAACAGAAGTAGCACACCAAAATGTGTCTCCAAATCCTTCCGTAGTACACTCATTATAAGTTACTCCATGATATTTGAATGGAAACACACAGCGTCGTCCAGTTGTGGTAGGGCAGCCTGAGATAAGAAAATCATGAATAGAAGGAAATTAGTCGGTTATGATTTGACTTACCTTTATTCGAATCTGGTTCATTGACAACTATATTTTATTTAAAAAAAAAAAATTAAGTAAGTATGGGAAGCAAAATTGATGAAATAATATTAAATTACCGGAACAGTCTCCAATGCAGTCACCATAGTCCTTCGTTGCTCCAGATTTTGAAACAGAAGTTGCACACCATTTGGTTGATCCATTGTCTACTGTTGTACAATCTCGGTAGGTCACTCCATTATATTTAAAAGGAAATTTACAATTCTTTCCATTCTTTGTTTTACAAGTAGAAGATACTACGAAGAAAAAAAAAATGACTACACATTTCAGATCAGA